>CM057071.1:33748158-34154629 GCA_029379335.1 Thymus mandschuricus
TTTGGTGGACTCACTTCGATTCCACTGTAGCGCTCGCTTCGCTTCGCTTTGGTGGACTTGCTTCGATTCTACTGTAGCGCTCGCTTCGGTTAGCTATTGTTCGGCATGCTTCACTTCAACTCGAGATAGACTCACTTCACTTGGAAAACACACTCGAGCGAGTGGCCTTCACTTGGACTTTTCTGCAGTCTAATAACCTAAGTTACTAAAGCAAAATGAAGCCATCCTAACAGAGTAGGCTTAGAAAAATTCTAACCTATTATCTACACCAAAAAGGGTCGCTTGGGAATAGAACACTTGGGGTTTTGGGATCAAATCAAAACAAACATTTGACTCTCTTTGAAGTATCCCAGAGAAGTCCCCCCTTAACATTTTTGTTCTTAACAATTCCCAACAATTTCCCCCTTTTTGATGATGCCAAAACCCAATGACTTAGATTAGAAACAATCTAGCCTATCTAAACGTGGAAGGAACTTCAAGCGACTGCTTCCTTTGCAGGCTTCGTTTGAATTTTTTTTTTTTTAAGTTCCTTTCCCCCTTTTTTTTCGGTTAAATTGATTGAGTTTGTAGCAAAAAGGATAAAGTCATTCACAAAGCAAGTAAATGACACACCATAGACAGAAAATAAACTTGGGATATATGAACAGCAGTTCACAAAAATAAGAGACTTGAAACTCAAAGGTTTCCTGCAGCCTCTTCTTGTTCTTCCATCTTCTCTCTCTCCTCCTCCTTCTTCTCATCCTTCTTTTCCTCCTTCATGAAGTAAGCCGACATGACATTTGGCTCCATCGTCCTGATGTTGAATTGATTTTCTCTCCATTTTCGCTCTAACCTAAGAGCTTCATCCACTTCTGCGTCAATTACCCTCCTGTTAGGAATATCTTGTAGAAGGGGCATGGGAAATTCTTTTACTGCTGGCACTTTGACGATGAGAGGTAGGGGCTTTGCTTCCTCTGCCAGAGTGAAAATCTTCCGCCGCAATCTTTCGTTGTAATGATGCAGGAAGTTGTTGAGAGCTTCCATCCGCGAGCACTTGTCTTGGTAAGGCACTACCTGCCACCAGTAGTACGCCTTAATGAATTTGTCCTTCAGATACAGCCAAGTGTCGAGAAGGTCTCTCGGAATGAAGTCCTCGATCTGTCTCGAGTCAGGATGATGGTCTCTTCGTGTTGTCAGCTCCTCCTCCGACCTACTCTTCAGTTCCTTCATGATAGAGTTGAATTGAGCACTGGCGTCACTGCTCCACTTAGGACTCATATCATTCACTCGCTTCCGGATGAAATCATGCTCTTCGGGTGGATAGCGACCGGAATCGATCATCTCTTTCAGCGTGACTTTGCCAGTTTCCATCCAGGCTTGGAGTTGGACGGCTTCAGATTCTTCAGGCGTGTGTGGAATCAAGGCACTGGGCGTGATCGCGGATTGGATGAGCCTTTCTTCATTCCAGAGAGACTCGATCCGTTCATCCAGCTTTCTCAACCTCTTTGCCTGTACTTCCTCATCCTTCTCCTTCCTCCTCTTCTTTTCTTCTTTCTTCTTCAGCCTCTTTTCGAAGCGACTAGCCTTCTCTTTGACCACCTGCTGCATCTTTTGACGTTTGGCAGCAGGGTCATCTTCCCTTGTTTCAGGCGTTGATCGCTTCAAAGGCGCTTTCGGAGCTGGAGGTGGTGGTGGTGGCATCTGAGTGGCAGCTTCACTGACTGGAATGGTTCCAGCAGAAGCTAAAGTGAGCACCAGTGATGAAGCAGGGGCGGATGCCGAAGCGGGCGCTTGCGAAGATGAAGCGGGCGCATGCGAAGATGCACCTGCTTGAGTGGCAGTTCTTGTGAGCTCGAATTCCACCTCCAAAGAACGGGCCAGGGCCTCATCTTCCGCAATCTGTCGCTCCCTCTGTTCCCTGGTTAAAGGAGCAACAACGGGGTGAGTGGCGATTAAGGAGCCAAGAAGTTTTCCAGTCAATGGCAAGTGGGGCTCCTCCGTTACTTTCTCCTTGCCCTTTATTCTAGCTAGCTAGTCTCTAGCTTCATCGACCACTTCCTCCATTGCACTTCCTCCTACAACTCCAGTTCCCCCTTCGATCAAGCCTCTTGCTTCGATCCTTCTTCCTCCACTACTCGACCCTCCAACTTCTCTTGATTCAATGGCTAACCTCTGCATGTTTTTCCCCTTTTTGGCATCATCAAGACTGCCGGGGGTCGTTGATATCACCGTTCCGCTGATGGATTGGTGGATGACTGTCAGCTTGCTCAGCACATCATGAAACACCTTCTCTGCTCGTGCTGCAAATACATTCTCCTGGGAAAGGACAAGCTCTGCTGTCTTCACAGAAATCTCGTCGAGTAGGTAGTTGCATTGCTTCTCCCTTTCCCTTACTGACCGCATCGAATTTTCCAATGGCTCAACTTCTCTGAAGCGCTCATCTAGCTCAGCTTCAATGTCTGCACGGATTAGCTTACGCTCTTCCTGCAGTTTAAGGTTGAAGAATTTCTGCGAAGCCTCCAATTCAGCTTGAGCAGTAGCGATGGCGTTCTGCATTTTCTTTAGAGTCATGTAGACTTGAGTAGCTCCAGCCATGCGGATAGCAAATTCTCCAGCCTTCTTCTGTGCCTTGTTGATTTCAACAGCAAGCTGAGCTTGCTTGAGAGCCACATCTATGCCTGCTTTCCTCCGGCTCTTCAGCTCAGCATTCGTTTCATCAAGCTTGCTGTTGAGCACCTGCACCTCCTTCTCAAGGCTGTGAATTTTCAGCTTTTCCCTGGTCAACTCACTACTGAGCTTGACTTCCTCTCCCTTCTTCTTCTCAAGATCTTTCCTCTCATTCTCCAACTTCCTCCTCAGCTCCTTCTTCTCACTTTCCAATGCCACAAGCTTGGCATTTACTTCCTTCAGCCTGCTACGCTCAGCCTCGAGCAATTGCTTGGACTCTTGAGCATCCTTCGCCGACTCTTCTGCTTGCTTCCCCTTCTCTCTCAACAAGTTCTCCTTCTCCTCTAGCAACCTCTCCTTCTCCTCAACCATTTTCTCCAGCTCACCCTTCTTTTTGTCAAAATCTGCACGCAGATTATTGACCTCCAACACCTTCGTAGTAAGCTCCGCATCCTTCTTGGTGATCTCACTCTGCAGATTAGAGATCATCACCTCCTTTACTTCCACCTCAGCTTCATGCTCTTTCATTAACTGGAGTTCATTCTGTGAGGGCACACGTTCTGGGATGGGTGCATCAGGGTACTCCTTCTTCACCCTTGCATCGAGCACATCCCAATAGTTGACCTCATTGATGAAAGTGTGGAAGCCATCAACTCCGACAAACGTGAGAGCTTCTATTTCCTTGGCCTCGATCACCTCTTCCTTCATTGCCTTGCGCAGGTTGAAGATTTTGTAGTACTCTGTTCCTCTGTACGTGATGTACGTGAGGAAATCTACAGCGCTGGTGAAGAAGTCCTCTGACATCTCCACGGAGGGGTAGCGATCGCGGATGAGCTCGGCCGCTTGCTCTCGATCCTTAACATACCGTTCTCGGATTTTCTCTTCCTCGGTCGGAGATTGGGGAGTTCCTGGGATGGTGATGGGGTAGGTGTCGGCTGTTTTGGCAGTTTGGGCGGTATCAGCAGTTTCAGCTGATGAAGATGGAGAGCTGGGGGTGGAAGCTTCAGTAGCTTTGGGTTGGGTAGATTGGGGTTGAGTGGTTGGGACGAAGAAGGAGTACATTCCTTCAATATTGGTACTGCAGAAGGGTAGGTTGAGGGCTGGGAGAGAAGAAGTGGATTCTTCTTCCTGTGTAGAGTAGGGTGATTTCTGGGGATGGGGTTGAGCAGTGGTGGAGGTTTGAGGTTCGGGTGGCTGATGGGTTTGAGTTTGTGGGGTGTGGGGTGTTTGGTCTTTGGGGGGTGAAGGCTGGGGTAGCTCTTTTTCTGGTGAGGGATGGGGTTGTTCTTCTTCTGCTATCTTCTCGAGCGGCTGCTCCTCAGCCTCGCTCGTACCGATTATGGTGGTGACGCTTCTCAGTCTCTGCGGTCGCCTTGACCTTGCTTTCCTCGACACTCGCTTCGACGGTGAAGGAGCTTGGACTTCTTCTTCCGCCTCGCTACAAGATTCAGCGACTGGAGCGGAAAGGAGGACTATCACATCGATGCAATCCCGATCCATTGGGAGCTTCTCAGTTTTCCATGAGTCGAAATAAATGGTGTTCTTTTTGTATGGAGCCGTATCTTTCTTGCCTGTCCACCTCATGTTCTCGAACAGTGTCTCCAGGGCGTAGGAGATCCTGGAGAAAAACTTTAACTTTCCCTTGCGAACGATTTCACTGGTACTTCCCTGCTCGTACTTGAAATCCGCCGCAACTTCATGTATCTGGTTGATGAACCAGCGGTGCCAGTTGAAGCTTGTCCCTGTCAAACTGTCAACTATGACAGAGGTGGCGTAGATCTTGGTGTCTGACAGTTGGCTCAGCGAACCAACTCCACAGAGTACAGACTTTGAGTACAACTCGCAGATCAAGTTGAACGGAGCCGCCATGTCATTCCTGATGTTGCTCAGCTTCGGATTCCCAAACTTCACACCTCTTCTTTTGGCAAACCGAGCGTACTCCACTTGGGTTGACATACCAAGTTCCGATAAAGAAACTGGTCCGACCATCGGCATATCGAACACACGGGCTATACGGCTCAACTCGATCATCACAGGCTTTCTCTCCTGTGGATCGGTGAAGGTTGACGTTTCTTCTCCTTCTTTGAGATTCAAGAGAATCTCGGTGACGGCTTTGGCCAGAATCCGCTGTGGCTTCGCCGTCACGAACTTCCACAGGCCGGCCGTGGTCACAGCCCTGCGGAAGAAACCGTTTTCCATTACCACATCTTCATCAAGATGTGGTTCAATGAAGATGTTATCATTGAGGGTTTTCAGGAAGTCCTCCGTCGTTTCAGTTTTCTCCTTCTTGCCCATGATTTATTTGAAGAGGGATTTTAGAAGAGTTTGAGAATTTGAGGGGTTTTAGACTCGTGAATTTTCAGAGGTGCAGATATTTCACGAAAATGGCAATTTTGGAGAGTTGTGAATTTTTCCGCAGGTCTTCATCGTCACATATATATATAGAACTAGGGTTCGGCTGACGAGGCAGGGGTAAGACAGTAATATCTTCGAAGATCCTGTGCGGAGGCGGCGGACTCTCGGTGATGGATCTGATGTGTCCGGCGTCATCACAGGAAAAGTGAACCGCCAACTTGACTTGGCGTTGCCACGCGGAAACCTGTGATTTGTCTCTCCAATAGGCGTCGATCCAGCGGATGAGATTAAGAAACTGTTCAGATTCTACGGCTGGATTGTGGGCAATTTTCCCGCTTTTCTCGGCTTGACGTGCACAAGCCTGTCATTTCTTTTTCTACGCGCCGCTGCATTAAATGCTAAAGTAAAAAGTGAAATTTTGCACTCGAGTGTTGACAGCTCATACGCTTCGCTTCGTACTCGCTCGCTTCGAGAGTAGCCGCTTGGCGTCTACTCGCTTGCAAAGTACTCGCTTGGCGTGACTGTTCCGCACTCGCTTGCGATGACTTGCTTGAGTGATGTGGCACTCGCTTCATCATTTGTAGCGACTGGAATAAGAAATAAAATTTCTTTGCTTAATTAAAAATGTTTCTGACTTACATACTTCAAGGATAAACAAGAATGTTTTCCTCTTTGTATTTGTGTCAGATTCATTTCTTATTTTCCACATAGTAAGTGAAGGTTTCTAGCACGCTTCAGCTCACTTAGTGTACTTAGAATTGAAACGCTTACTAGTCAATCTCACTTCGTAGGAGATTGATACCACTTATTGAAGTTACTTGATTTGGACTTCACTTGTTGAATCCACTTGATGATATTGCAAATGGTGACTTCAAGTTCGATGATACCACCTGTTAACACTTGTTGGAAACTACATCTTCTTGGCATTCATCTTCATGGCATTCATCTTCCTCTACGAATTAGAGAGTCCTCCATCGAAGTGAATGGGGGAGAAAATGAATATTGTACACAAGCTTGCTACGACCCAGAGGGGAGCTTCACGTAAGTGTACATATTCACGACGAATGGGGGATGAGTACAAGTCCTTATCTCAGAGCAGAAATGGACAGGATGACAATGAGAATGCTCTGACAAGACAATCTCATATTTTATGCAGAAGCATGTCACCAGCCCTGCAACCTTTTGTAGAAAAAGGTAAACCTTCAAGCTTCCTCCTACAAGCTACAGAATGAATTTGCAATCGACTCGCTTGACCCAAACTAGGGTTAATTGAAGCGATGCAAAATTCAAAGTGGGGGAGAAATGAATAGACATCCGGCAGCTCAACTCAATAAAGAGTGAGTAATGAATGGATGTTTATCCACGATGAAGGAGATGAGAAGACTTGCCCCTCTTCGGCGGAAAGATGGGAAGTGGACACAATGTCTAAGTGCCAGCCCTGCCTAAGCTTTCACCATTTTTACGTGGGAAGGCCCGATACAAGACCCCAAAACAGTTACTAGAAACGGCACTTGCGAGTGTTTATACCCACTCGCTAGGAATCCTAGGCTAGGTATCAGCTTTCCTTGCTCGCTTTGGAAGTAGCTTGCTCCGAGAGCAACCAATAGTTCCCCCTTAACCAATGGCTTAACAATTCCTGTAAGCGGGTAGGGAACGTCTTCCAACACTCCACCTTTCTCCACCTTATTTCTCCTTCTTCAAGCGAGTGGAATTTTGAAGTTACTCGCTTGAGTTGGTGAAGATCCGAAGCGAGTGGCGCTAAGAAAAACTAGCGACCACTCCTTCGTGCATCCTGGATCTAGCACTCTTCACCAGGGTCTAGCAACCCTAATTCCATGCATAGCTGATTGAAATGAGACTCAGCTAGAGGCTTGGTGAGGATATCTGCTCGCTGGAGATCGGTATGAATTTTCTCGAGCTTGATATCCTTCTTCTCGACATGATCACGAATGAAGTGATGTCGGATTTCCACGTGCTTGCATCTGGTATGTAGCACTGGATTTTGTGAGATGCAGATCGCACTGTTGTTGTCGCAGAAAATAGGAATTTCATTTGCTTCAACATTGTAGTCCTTCAACTGCTGACGAAGCCATGAATTTCAGAGCAACAGCTTCTAGCGGCCATATATTCGGCTTCAGTCGTTGAAGTAGCTACACTCGTCTGCTTCTTTGAGAACCATGAGATCAGCTTGCTTCCCAAGAACTGACAAGTGCCCGAAGTTGATTTCCTATCAATTCGGCACCCTCCATAGTCAGCATCTGAGTATCCAGTGAGCTCCAAATTGTTCTCCGTTGGATACCACAGCCCCATGTTGACAGTGCCCTTCAAATATCGAAGAATTCTCTTGGCAGCTTCAAGATGGCTGTGCTTGGGATTGCTTTGGAAGCGAGCACATACTCCAACTGCAAAAGCAATATCATGCCTACTTGCAGTGAGATATAGAAGGGATCCGATCAAGGCTCGGTAGTCTGTAGCATCCAAAGACTTCCCATCTAGGTCTGGCTCCATCTTCCAGTTCGTGTTCATCGGAATCTTCACGGCTTTGGCATGCTGAACACCGAACTTGGCAAGCATATCTCGAGTATACTTAGCTTGATTGATGAAGATACCATCATCCTGCTGCTTCACTTGAAGACCTAGAAAGCAGCTCATCAAGCCAATCATTGACATCTCATATTTGGTCTTCATAAGCTCTCCAAACTTCTCGCTAAGCGACTGGGTTGGTGATCCAAATATGATGTCGTCCACGTAGATCTGAACCCATAGCATATCCTCTCCATGGTTGATGGTGAATAGGGTTCGATCTATCTTTCCTTTGTGGAATCCATTATCCACTAGGAATTGGGATAGTGTATCATTCCAAACTCTGGGAGCTTGCTTCAACCCATATAGGGCTTTCTTCAAGTGATACACCTTATCTCCTTGCTCGAAACCCGGTGGCTGCTCCACATACACTTCTTCCTTCAATTCACCGTTGAGGAACGCGCTCTTCACATCCATCCGATAGACTTTGAATTTTTTGGCCGCTGCATAGGCTAGAAATAGTCTGATCGCTTCAACCCGTGCCACTGGAGCGAAGGTCTCGTCAAAGTCGATTCCTTCCTCTTGGCAGTAGCCTTTAGCGACGAGTCGCGCCTTGTTCCTCACAACGTTGTGGTCCTCGTCCGTCTTGTTCTTGAACACCCACTTGGTGCCAATAACATGTTGAAATTTGGGACGTTCCACGAGATACCATACGTCGTTTCTGGTGAACTGGTTCAGCTCCTCTTGCATGGCGATCACCCAATTGGAATCAGCTAGGGCTTCCTCCACGCTTGATGGCTCGATGTTTGAGAGAAAGCAACTGAACATGGCACTTTCTCCAAGCGCTTGACTTCTGGTCACTACACCCTTGGATGGATCTCCAATGATTTGACGCCAGCTTCATCTTTGTCGCTCACTTCACCATCTGAAGCGACTGGATTGGGTGCTTGGCCATCACTCGCTTCAGGAGTCTTGGGGGCAGCTTCATCTTTTCCTTGGATAATCAGCTCGCTTGAGTCCTTGATTTCTTCATCATCCTCAAGCATGTCCCAAGTTGATGAATTAATGGGTTCCTCGCTTGTCTTTCCTTCCTTAGATTGAACCTGTTCCTGTGGAAGACTCAAAGAAGATTCATCAAATACGACATGGGGTGATTCCTCCACGATTAGGGTTTTACAGTTGAACACCCTGTAAGCTTTGCTTGATGTAGAATATCCTAAGAATATTCCTTCATCAGCTTTGCTTTCAAAGGCTTTCAACTGCGACTTCCCATTGTCATGGATGAAGACCCTACAACCAAAAATATGGAAATAAGATATGTTAGGAATTCTCCCTGTCCATATTTCATATGGTGTTTTGTCGTGCCGTTTGCAGAGAAGAGTTCGATTCTGCGTGTAGCATGCCGTATTGGCAGCTTCAGCCCAATACTTCATTGGAAGCTTCGAGTCTGCAATCATGGTTCGAATGGCTTCTTTGATGATTCGATTCCATCTTTCAGCAACTCCATTCTGCTGAGGTGTGCGTGCTGAGGAAGTCTGATGTGCTAAGCCATGCTCTGTGCAGTAAGCTTCAATGGTAGAGTTCAAGAACTATGTGCCTTTGTCGGAGCGGATGGTCACAATCGCTTGATTCTTTTCCACAGCCAGTCGCTTGAGCAGTTGTGGTAGCTTGGTCAGTGTCTCCTTCTTGCTGAAGAGAAATACAACCCAAGTGTAGCGAGAGAAGTCGTCGACTACAACTAGAGTGTACTTCCTTCCATTCACACTAACTGGAGTGACTGGACCAAACAGATCCATATGAAGCAGTTCGAGCACTCGCTTGGATGAAGCTTCTTCAAGACTGGCGAAGTGCTTCTTCGTCTGCTTCCCTCGTTGGCATGGTGAGCATGGATGATCTTTGATAAAGACTTCATTCAGTATGCCTTGCACCAAACCCTTTCGTGCTAAGCGATTTATGACTTTGAAGTTGAGATGATTCAAGCGTCTGTGCCATAGCCATCCTATTTCTGTAGCACTCTTTGCATCTAAGCACGTTTCCTCTTTGCAGCTGTCCCATTGTGCTATGTAGACATTCCTTTGTCTAATTCCAGTGAGCACAATCTGGGACGTGAGCTTGCTCTTCACTATGCACTTGTTGGAAATAAATTCCACCTTGTATCCCTTGTCACAGAATTGTGAAATGGATAGCAAGTTGTGCTTTAGTCCTTCCACGTATGAGACTTCTTCAATCGTGAGCTTTCCAACTTTCAATGCGCCGTACCCTTTGGTGCTTCCTCGAGAGTTATCACCAAATGTAACGTGTGGACCCTTCTTCTCTATGTAGTCATGAAGTAGAGTTCTCATGCCGGTCATGTGTCTCGAACATCCACTGTCCGAGTACCAGATATGATGACCCTCACTTGGCATGGGATCCACGGCGCTCACCTGCAATTAGACGGATTTTGGTACCCAAATCAGTTTGGGTCCTTGCAGGTTAGTTCCCTTAGGTACCCACACTTGCTTCACTCTCTTTTGAGAGGTAGCTTGTGCTTTGGGCTTCTCGACCTTCGAAAACTGTGACATCTGCCTTGAGGCAGCTTCACACGTGCAGCAGTGTGTGCAAAAGGGGTAGAGACTGACTTAGGTTTTACAGTCTGTCGAAGCGGCTCGCTAGGTTTCCTTGAAGCGGTCCAATTAGGGTTTTGAACCAGACTCGCTTGAGTAACCTTGGAAGTTTGAAGCGGCCTCTTTGATGCTTCAAATTCTTCCCCCTCAACGTTAGTCCGGTTGGACCATCTCCAGTCCGGATAACGTGACACGTAGACATTACTCCTTTTCTTGAAAGGGAGATCCTTTGTCTCTTGTGTCTTGGCTTGAAACTTAGAAGCTTCAATTGGTTTCCCTTTACCTTTGGATTGGTAAGACTTGGCATTGTGAGTGCTAGGGACAGTTGAACTTTGCTTGCCCTTAGTTTCAGCCTTTGAAGATATAGACATCTTCATTGGCTTCTTCTTAGGGTTCTCAGCCACTTGGCCTTTATCCTTGTTGGTGGTCGCATTGAATGCAGTGGGCATTTTCAAAGTGACTGATGGTGTCGTGTTTGAAGCACCAACAAAGACAGTAGGCGTGGAATGTCCACCCTCATATCCGAGTCCTCCCTTTCTACCAAAAGGTAGAAGAGAGCTCTCTAGTGCCTGCCTAGCGTATGAAGCTTTGTTCAAGTTGGCAACTAGAGCGAATTGGGTTTCATACCTTCCTTCCAAGCTTTGATGTCTAGCGAAGAGATCCTCGAACTTACTAGTCATAGCCCTTAAGTTAAGTTTGACTTGGTCAAGCTCAGTGGCTAGCTTTCGGTTCTCCATCTCGCTTTGAGACAAAGCTTGTTTCAACATCTCGTGGTCGCTTGACAGTTTAATGTGCTTGTCAAGCAACTCACTCCATGTCGAGGAATTAGATTCCTTTTGGTGAGTGTGTGCGAGTGTAATCGAACTAGGTGAGGGATAGATGAATACCTCTCCAGTTTCCTCGTCGGTGAGGGACATGAGTCCAAGATCCTCTCCATCACTGGAGTTGGGATCTGTGAATGCATCGGAGTCGCTTGATGGATCTTCAGTTGAAGCGACCGACACTTCACTCGCTACGAGCGCTTGCCTTGGAGCATCCCTCTTTGCTTTCAGTTCCTCTCGCTCCTTCGCACTCAGCTTCGGGCAATCGGATTTGTAGTGGCCCATCTTGTGGCAGTGGTAGCATTCCACTTCCATCATGTCCCTTGAGATCGGCTTGGTTGTCTCTTCTTGTTGGAATATTGGTTTTTTAAATCAATATTTAAATATATTTAATTTATTTATTAAATTAAATATGAGATTGTTAATCGTCTCCGAGAGTTGATTAACGTGATATATTCATATTCTCGAAACCAATATGTGGTGAGTGAGATATGAATGATTAAAGTGTAGTGTTGGTGGAGTTAATTCATTGTTTAATGAATGTTTAAGTTGTTCCACATTGATTAAGCTTCATTAATTAAACTTGTTTAAAGTAATTAAACAAGTGAGCTTAGAATCAAGTGGACTTAAGTGGACTAGAGAGTTTGGGCTCTCTCGTGGATAGATACACGCAAGCGTCGTTGGTCAGCTCGAGCTCGAGCTCGGGTTTCGGGGTTCGGAGTTTTGGGCCAGAAATGTGTCCAGATTCGTTGAACCAAATTGCGTCCAGATTCGTTGAACCTAGTGTTCAACATTTGAATGTGTAACGTTTGTAACCGTTGGGAGTTACGAGTGTAACTCCTCCACTACATCATGATGCACGGGAGGTTACAAACGCAATCATCAACGACTCCTTAATGGGTCGAGCGAAACCGCCAACGAGCCATCATGGCTCGTGCGTAACTGCCAACGACCCTTTAATGGATCGTGTGTAACTGCCAACGAGCAATCATGACTCGTGTGTAACTGCCAACGAGCAATCATGACTCGTTGCGTAACTGCCAACGAACAATCATGACTCGCTTGTAACTGCCAACGAGCAATCATGACTCGTTGCGTAACTGCCAACGAGCCATCATGATTCGTGCGTAACCGCCAACGAACCATGATGACGTCTTCATGACGGCATTAATCCCTCGGGTGATGACACGCCTATAAATAGAGGAGTCGCATGCATTTGTCAGACACACCGCAAATCGAGCATCTCTTTGCACTTGCACTCTTCTCTCTTCTGCATTTCATTTTCCGAGCTCAATCCTTGCCTCCTTCAGTTCGTCGGAGCTCCAAGGTTCTGCGGTGCTGCTGCCTTCGAGACGTGGTTGTTTTATCTTTGGGGACGATACGCCAAAACCGAGAGCACTACCGGGGCGTATCTCGTCTTGCGGAAAGAGGACTTTCCTCGACTCGGCCAAATAAGTTCTTCTAATTTATTTTCGTCATTTTCTTGTAATTTTGTTCTATCTTCTTGAGTTGTATTACGCCCGGCAAGTTCATTGTAATTTCAGATTTATTTTATTAAATCTCCAACAATCGCAAGACGAGATATTGGACTTGCCATTTGAAGACGAAGACTAGAACTTTGTCAACCACCTTTGCTTGGAAATGACGAGTGCCGCCAATTCAACCGACTCGAACACCGGAGCTTCCACCATTTCCTCCATGACGACATCTTCGGTGCCTCCAACCTTTTCGACGGCTTCGGCTACTATGTCGAACACCGGTGGTTCAACCAACTCATCAACCACCCCTTGGACATTTGTGAACCCTTTTGGGTCGACCGGTGGATCCGCGTCTAGCGGCACCGTTGGTTCCACTTTTAGTGGTTCCTTTGGATCCTTGAATGGATCTGGTGGTGTTGGGTCCATTGGGCTCAATACTAGTGGCTCTATGTTGGGAGCAAGCTCGGCACAAAGGATGATTCCGCCCGCCGAGAAGCCACCGAAGTTCGGAGGAGCCGACTTCAAACGATGGCAACAAAAGATGTTGTTCTATTTGACAACATTGGGCTTTGCAAATTTCCTCAAGGAAGACGCACCGCCCGTGCCAAGTGAGCAAGAGACGAACTTCAACGTTCGTGCCGCCTACGACAATTGGCAAAATGGAGATTATCTTTGTAAAAACTTTATTCTAAATGCACTAGATGATAGTTTGTACAATGTATACTCCGTTGTAAACACATCCAAAGAGATGTGGGATGCTCTAGAAAAGAAGTACCGTAGTGATGATGCAGGTACAAAGAAGTTTGTGGTCGCAAAGTACTTGGACTACAAAATGGTCGATTCCAGGCCGGTCATAGAGCAAGTGCAAGAGTTTCAACTCATTGTGCACGATATCCATGCCGAGGGGATGATCTTACCGGACGCGTTCGTCGTTGCAACGGTGATCGAGAAGTTGCCCCCAAGTTGGAAGGACTTCAAGAGCTACCTCAAGCACAAGCGAAAGGAGATGACTCTTGAAGATTTGATTGTCAAGCTGCGCATCGAGTCCGATGTGCGAAAGCAAGATCCTAAGCCGAAAGGCTCTATGGATGCAAAGGCCAACCTAATGGAGCGAGGTGAACCCTCCAACAAACGTCCTCGCCCATCGGCCAAAGACAAAGGCAAAGGCAAAGTGACAACCAAGAAGTTCGACGGCGATTGCTACAACTGTGGCAAGTACGGTCATGCTGCGAAGGATTGCAGAAAGCCGAAGAACAAGAAGAAGAAAAACGCCGCCAACGTAGCCGAGAAGGACTTCGGTGAATGGGACAAAGACGACCTTGCTGCGGTAGTCACCGAGGAAGTCAACAATGTCGAGAACCAAGGAGGGTGGTACATCGACACCGGCGCTACTGCCCACGTCTGTTCCGATAGGAGCAAGTTTGTCTCTTATCAAGCTGTTGAGGGGAGGAAGCTCAACATGGGGAACCAAGCTTCGTCCGAAGTTGTCGGAGTTGGAGAGGTGGAGCTCAAGCTTACTTCCGGCCTTGCTCTCACTTTGAAGAATGTGCTTCATGTTCCCGACATTCGAAAGAACTTGGTGTCAGGCTCTATTCTAGTTAATAAGGGGTTTAGACTAGTGTTTGAGTCTGATAAGTTTACTTTGTTGAAGTATGGAAAGTTCCTCGGGAAAGGTTATCTTACCGGAGGTCTTTTCAGGTTGAATGTAATGGCTGTGCGCCGTGTAACCAAGTCTCCAGTTATTAATGAAAATGCATCTACTTCCTCTTACTTGGTTGAGTGCTCTAATTTATGGCATTATAGATTAGGACATGTGAATCTAAATGCTATAAAAAGATTAGTAAACATAGATTTGCTAAAGATCAATGAAGTGAATACTCAAAACAAATGTGAAGTTTGTGTTGAGGCGAAAATGACTAAACAACCGTTTCGTTCGGTGGAAAGGAGCACAAAACCCCTTGAGTTAATACACACCGATGTATGGGATCTAAAATTTGTGCAAACTAGAGGTGGTAAGAAGTACTTTATCACTTTCATCGATGATTGCACAAAGTATTGTTACCTTTATCTTCTAAGAGGTAAAGACGAGGCTATTGAAGCTTTTAAGAACTTCAAAAATGAAGCCGAAAATCAACTAAGCTGTCGAATAAAGATCGTTCGAAGTGATAGAGGTGGAGAATATGTAGCTCCGTTTGAGGAATTATGCAACGAAAGTGGTATAATCCATCAAACTACAGCCCCTTATTCCCCTCAATCAAATGGTGTTGCGGAACGTAAGAACCGAACACTTAAAGATATGATGAATGCTTTGTTGATCAGTTCTGGGTTACCCCAGAACATGTGGGGGGAAGCTGTTTTAACGGCTAACTATATATTGAATAAAATTCCACTCAAAGGTCAAGATGTTACACCTTATGAGTTATGGAAAGGTAGAAAACCATCGTACAAATACCTCAAAGTGTGGGGGTGTTTGGCAAAGGTTGAAGTGCCTCTACCTAAACAAGTTGCAATTGGTCCAAAAACGGTCGATTGTATCTTTATAGGATATGCATTGAATAGTAGTGCCTATCGAAAGGATAAAGTTGAAAACAATTCTAGTAATAGAATTGAAGATGAAACCACTAGTTCTAAATCTATAAGTGTAGTACCTAAGACGCGTAAGCGACGAAGGTCTAACTTAGAAGATGAAGAACCGAGACGTGGTAAGAGAATTAGAACTAAAAAGGATTTTGGTCCTGATTATGTTCTGTTCATGTTGGATGAAGAACCAACAACGATCAAAGCAGCGTTTGCTAGATCGGATGGTGAACTTTGGAGAGAAGCAGTTCAAAGTGAAATTGACTCCATTAAACAAAACCGTACTTGGGTATTGGTTAATTTACCAGAAGGTTGTAAACCCTTAGGATGTAAGTGGATCCTTAAAAGAAAGTATAAAGCAGATGGGTCAATTGACAAATACAAAGCTCGTTTGGTAGTAAAAGGCTTTAAGCAAAAGGAAGGGTACGATTTTTTCGATACCTATTCACCTGTGACGAGGATCACTTCTATTCGTGTGCTTCTAGCCATAGCAGCTTTGTATGATCTTGAGATACACCAAATGGACGTCAAAACTGCGTTTCTAAATGGTGATCTTGAAGAAGAAATCTATATGGAACAACCAGAAGGGTTTGTAGAACCCGGACACGAGAAAAAGGTCTGTAAACTGGTTAAGTCCTTATATGGATTGAAACAAGCGCCGTTACAGTGGCACTTGAAGTTTGATAATGTGATGTTATCACACGAGTTTAAAATAAATGAGTGTGATAAATGTGTTTATGTTAAGAACATTAGAAACGGTTACGTTATAGTGTGTCTTTACGTTGATGATATGCTAATCATGGGTAGTAATATCCAAGTGATTAATGAGACAAAAACCATGTTAAAAAGAAATTTTGACATGAAAGATATGGGTCCAGCAGACGTTATTCTTGGAATTAAGATTCTTAGAAAAACAGATGGGATTGTTTTGTCACAATCTCATTATGTTGAGAAAGTACTTAAAAGGTTTAATGCTTTCGACAGTTTGCCTGCTAAGACTCCTCAAGAACTCAATGTTCACTTAAGCAAGAACCGTGGTGAGTCGGTTGCTCAAGAAGACTATGCACGGGTCATAGGAAGTCTAATGTATTTGACAAATTGCACTAGACCCGACATAGCATGTGCTGTGAACAAATTGAGTCGTTACACAAGCAATCCAAGTAAAGAACATTGGAGAGCTTTAGTACGAGTTTTGAGATATTTAAAATATACTCAAAATCATGGGCTACATTATTCGAGATACCCCCCGGTACTTGAAGGGTACTGTGATGCAAATTGGATATCCGACACTAAAGATTCACTTTCAACAAGTGGATATGTGTTCACTATTGGGGGAGGTGCTGTCTCGTGGAAATCCACGAAACAGACATGCATAGCCCGATCTACCATGGAATCCGAATTCATAGCTTTGGATAAGGCTGGTGAAGAAGCGGAATGGCTAAGGAACTTTCTGGACGATGTTCCTTGTTGGTCAAAACCTATACCACCTGTGATGATTCACTGTGATAGCCAAGCTGCCATTGGTAGAGCTAAAAGTGGTTTATATAATGGTAAGTCTCGACATATTCGTCGACGACACAATACCGTTAGACAATTGATCACAACAGGGATTATTTCGATTGACTACGTAAAGTCTATGGATAATCTAGCGGATCCGCTAACCAAAGGGTTAAACCGTGATCAAATGAATAAGTTGCTAGAAGGAATGGGTCTAAAATCCACAAACTAAGAGTTGTCATAGTGGTAACCCAACCAATGAGACCGGAGATCCCGAGAACTTGGTTCAATGGGAAAACTAAGCTATGAGAATTCGAGTTAAAACACTCACTTTCTAAAATTCCTTCGAAAGAGCAGTCGAGTGTTGAAAAACTTACCTAGTGGTGAGGTTAAGTCTACGACTTTTAATGATTCCTAAATACCTCAAGGAGGTTGAGTATGGTAAGATACTCGGTAAAGAATCACCTATGTAAGTGTGAAGTGTGGCCGCTTCAAGAAATGCACTTATGAATCCAAAGGGGTATCCAAGGCCGAAAAGGATACAAAACGTGAGAACGAATGAGGTTGAAGTGTTATACTGTTGATGTCGTTGTCTTAGTGCACGCCGTGGAGGAATAGTTCAAAGCTTATTGCTACTAGTCCGCCTGTGTACTCGATGATATTGACTATGGAAGGTTCAAAGCCACCAACTACCTATCCAGACAGTATAATACCTCTTGAGGACTGGCTTCTGCATTTGCATACATTTGCATAAGGCTATCTCACTCATGTGGGGGATTGTTGGAATATTGGTTTTTTAAATCAATATTTAAATATATTTAATTTATTTATTAAATTAAATATGAGATTGTTAATCGTCTCCGAGAGTTGATTAACGTGATATATTCATATTCTCGAAACCAATATGTGGTGAGTGAGATATGAATGATTAAAGTGTAGTGTTGGTGGAGTTAATTCATTGTTTAATGAATGTTTAAGTTGTTCCACATTGATTAAGCTTCATTAATTAAACTTGTTTAAAGTAATTAAACAAGTGAGCTTAGAATCAAGTGGACTTAAGTGGACTAGAGAGTTTGGGCTCTCTCGTGGATAGATACACGCAAGCGTCGTTGGTCAGCTCGAGCTCGAGCTCGGGTTTCGGGGTTCGGAGTTTTGGGCCAGAAATGTGTCCAGATTCGTTGAACCAAATTGCGTCCAGATTCGTTGAACCTAGTGTTCAACATTTGAATGTGTAACGTTTGTAACCGTTGGGAGTTACGAGTGTAACTCCTCCACTACATCATGATGCACGGGAGGTTACAAACGCAATCATCAACGACTCCTTAATGGGTCGAGCGAAACCGCCAACGAGCCATCATGGCTCGTGCGTAACTGCCAACGACCCTTTAATGGATCGTGTGTAACTGCCAACGAGCAATCATGACTCGTGTGTAACTGCCAACGAGCAATCATGACTCGTTGCGTAACTGCCAACGAACAATCATGACTCGCTTGTAACTGCCAACGAGCAATCATGACTCGTTGCGTAACTGCCAACGAGCCATCATGATTCGTGCGTAACCGCCAACGAACCATGATGACGTCTTCATGACGGCATTAATCCCTCGGGTGATGACACGCCTATAAATAGAGGAGTCGCATGCATTTGTCAGACACACCGCAAATCGAGCATCTCTTTGCACTTGCACTCTTCTCTCTTCTGCATTTCATTTTCCGAGCTCAATCCTCGCCTCCTTCAGTTCGTCGGAGCTCCAAGGTTCTGCGGTGCTGCTGCCTTCGAGACGTGGTTGTTTTATCTTTGGGGACGATACGCCAAAACCGAGAGCACTACCGGGGCGTATCTCGTCTTGCGGAAAGAGGACTTTCCTCGACTCGGCCAAATAAGTTCTTCTAATTTATTTTCGTCATTTTCTTGTAATTTTGTTCTATCTTCTTGAGTTGTATTACGCCCGGCAAGTTCATTGTAATTTCAGATTTATTTTATTAAATCTCCAACACTTCTCTCTTCCCTTTTCCTTCTCAAGCATCAGTGCTCCTCCCCTTGTACTGCTTGTAGAATCTTTTGTATTTGCCCACTCGAGAATTCATTTTGTTGAAGTTCTTTGATAGGAACGCAACATGTTCTTCCAACTCTTCCCTCGTCATCTTGGCTAGCGACTGGTCGCTTGGCCCTTCAGCAGCTTTGAAAGCTACGCCTTTTGACGTCGTGGGAGCTTCATCCTCTTCGTCGAGGTTCATACGATTCAGATCGAATTCATGAGCTTTGAGTTCGGAGAACAGAATCTCCGGTGTGAGCTTTGATAGATCCTTGGTAGCTAGGTACAGTTCCTTCATAGTCTGCCATTTCCTGGTGAGGGCTCGAACTATCTTCAGATTCACTTCCTTGTCTGTGAGTTCCTTCCCCAGTGAGTTGAGAGTTGCAGTAATGTTGGTGACTCTCAGCTCGAAGGCGTCGATAGATTCTCCTAGCTTCATTATCAAGCTTTCAAACTCCCGCATTTGTACGGCAAGCTTGTTCTCTTTGATTTTGTCTGTGCCTTGAGAAATGAGAGCTAGGGTTTTCCACATTTCTTTTGCTGTCACACACTTCCTGGTCCGTGGTAGATAGGCGTCCGACACGGTGCTCTGCATCGTGTGGCGTGCGATCTTGTCGAGGTTGGCAACTTTGTATTCGTTGGCATTGTAGTCGTCCTTGTCCTTCTCCACGTAGGTTTGTCGAACGTAGGCAGCCCGACCTTCAGCAGTTGGGACATTCTCAGAGACGGCCTTCTTGATTTCGATCAGCCCATCTTCGATGACCTCCCACATCCGGTCATGGATGGAGCATAGGAAGCTCTGGACTCGGAAGCTCCAGATCTCATAGCCTTCAATGGAAAACTGTGGAAGACTAGAAGCATTGTATGTAGACATGGCAAACAGTCAGTAGTATATGCAGTATGCGTGGGTGAGGTTTTGATGCACTTAGAAAATAGGATCCGGTTCAGTGAGACAAAGTGAAGCGAGTGGGGACTCGCTTCGGATATGCAAAGCAGAGGCTCGAAACAACCGCTGCTCTGATACCACTTGTTGGTCCCGGTTTGTTATAGGAAAAATACGTAGAGAGGGGGGGGGGGGGGTGAATACGTATTTTGAAGTTTTTCAACTTCAAATTCCTTAACTCAGAGTATAAAGTAAAGTGCTTGTAGAAATACTAAGACCTAGCCGATAGCTAGATCTAAAGCAATCAAGATTCTCTTGACCTAAGCTTAGAGCTTGATCAAGAGTGAGACTTTACTCTTAGTGCGGAATTCGGTGAGCTATTATCTTTTCCTAAGTAATTAAAAATTCCAGATTATGTTTGTTTAGATGCAATATGCAATGGATAATCAAACAAGTAAAGAGTTTAGGGTTAGAGAGATACAACATGAGATTTATAGTGGTTCAGAGATAAAGCTCCTACGTCCACTTGTTGCACGACGGCAACTGTTCTCTTCTCTCAAGAACTTGAAGGTTACGGGTCCTTCAAAAACCTAGTCGAGACCGAGCTTCACTTGCTTGGATCTGACAAACGCTAGGTGATTCCGGGTTCACACCAAAGACCTAAACTTGGACTGGAAGCTTCACTCGCTTCAGTTCGACGACAGGGAGATTGCGGGCTCTCCTTACAGACTAGCTTCGATCGAGCTTCACACGAACGATGTAAGTGCAAGCTTGGATCTAGACTCTATGATCGAGGCTTCTACAATCGATGAAAGTAGGGCCTTGGATCGAAACAACCTAACGACGACGAACACAAAAACTTAGGGTTTTTGGTTTACGACGACACACTATGAAGAGCTCTTTACAATGAGTGTAAAGATGGATAGAGCTCTTCTTCTAAGCTTGGATATGGAATGGGCTTAGACTCTAGGTGTGAAGGTTGTGAAGACGAGTTCCGATGAGACTGGAACTCGGAGAACACTTGGAAACAAAGACTCGAAGAATGCACTAAGGCTGGGAGTGTTTGTTTGCAGTAGGCGCTTAAATGCTCAGGAAGTGTTCTACATCTCTTCGTCTTCATCCTTCACTATTTATAGGCGGAGGGATGGCCGAGATCCGTTGCTTGGTTGGTGGCCTTGTCCCCCCTCCTCTCGACAGTAGTTTGTGCAGGCAGTTATTTTTGCAGAAGCGCAGTTTGTCTCTTTGCCGAAAATGGCTAAGTTACAAACTTAACAGTAACTGGAGCGACCCAGTACTGTAGCGGCGCCCTGTCGGCCTGGCAGTCAACTCCTCTGCTCCTCTCCGCGTTTGACACGTGGAGATCTCGTAATTAATGCGAAGATCTCTAGTTGACTGGAGTTCAAAATTGGAGCGGGAATTGTGCTGTCGCTTTCTGGTAGGTAGCGGCTTGCTTCGCTTAAGTCTCGTAGCATCCACTTCGAATCGAGTCGCTTCGGGGTCATACTGTAGCGAGTACTTGGGAAGTGAGTTCCCGAAGTGTCTGCTTTAGTAAAAGTTGATCCGCGTTGACTCGCTTCGGCTTTTCACTGTAGCGCTCGCTTCGCTTCGCTTTGGTGGACTCGCTTCGATTCCACTGTAGCGCTCGCTTCGCTTCGCTTTGGTGGACTTGCTTCGATTCCACTGTAGCGCTTGCTTCACTTAGCTATTGTTCGGCATGCTTCACTTCAACTCGATAGACTCACTTCACTTGGAAAACACACACGAGCGAGTGGCCTTCACTTGGACTTTTCTGCAGTCTAAAAACCTAAGTGACTAAAGCAAAATGAAGCCATCCTAACAGAGTAGGCTTAGAAAATATCTAACCTATTATCTACACCAAAAAGGGTCGCTTGGGAATAGAACACTTGGGGTTTTGGGATCAAATCAAAACAAACATTTGACTCTCTTTGAAGTATCCCAGAGAAGTTCCCCCTTAACATTTTTGTTCTTAACAATTCCCAACAATCCTGCAGTTATGGACTCCGCAAAGCAGGGCATGGGGCAAAAAGCTCGCGAGAAGCTACTACAAATGATGGAGCAAACGAAAACCGGAGGCTCCCCTTCCACCTTATCGGCGGGTAATACTTCTACCCAGGAGCCTACGGGGCCTGGGGATTGTAACCCTTCTCGAGAGAGTCCCCGAGAAGTAGAGATTGGTAAGCCTCGATTGAAGCCTTACTTCCCTCACTTAGTTGCCTCTAGTCGATCAACTCAATTTTCTCCTATTTTCATTAGTGAGGACGCTTGTGTTTCCACCCCTGTCGTCCTAGAGCCTTATTCTCCTTCTCTTAAGAGGAAGAGTGAGTCTTCCTCCCTCTTGGCTAAGAAGAAGGGTAAGATATCAGAGAGTTCTCCTTCTGCTCAAGAGTTAAGCCTTGAGCAACTGCGAGAACACATTTCTCAATCTGAGAAGAGCCGGGAGCAACTCCAGACTGAAGTCCACCAACTTCGGGGATTCTTGCTAGACAGAGAGGAGCACACGCTTTCTCTCTCTGAACGAATAAAGGAACTCGAGAGGGCTTTGAAGGCTTCGTCCGAGAGGGTGGAGCAATTAATGGAAATTCAAGTAACTGAAATAGCGCAGCTGACACTTAGTTACGAACAGGAGCTAGGACAAGCCCGAGCTTCCTCTTTTACCCATGGGAGGAGGGAAGGGATAAGCCAGGGTGTTTCTTCTGGAGTCAAGGACTGCAGGTCTAACTTTTTGATGACCCCTTACGGTCAGGCCTTCCTGGATTCCCTGATCAAGCGCTTGCCTGAAGCCTATCTTCAATCCCATGATTTTTGGCTGCACATGTTCGAGCCTCTCACCGCGTGGACAGGTTCCGCTATCCTCGAGTGCTGCCAGCAGTTGGGTATTCCAGAGCGTGCGACCGTTGTCAATGCAGGGTCGATAGTAAGGATGTTCGACACGGAGCCTGAGTCCTTCCGAAGGGGTCGCCCCCTTTTCTCCACAGAGCCATGGTTTATGCCTGTGTTGAAAGAGGCAGCTCAGATCCTCCGTCAGCCTGCTAGGGTCACAGGGAATCTCCCCTCTTGGGAGGCGCCCTTGTTTCCTCTCTTTCCTCATAACACCATGGTTATGAGGTCTATACGGAAGGTCTTCGACCAGGTATCTTCTTGTCTTCCGTTGTTTGTTTTGTTTTTAGAGTTTATCCGCTTATTATGGAATTTTCTTCTCTATTAGGAACTAAGAGAGAGAAAAGCTTCAGGCCCATCTACCAGCAGGGAAGGTGCTTCCTTACTACCCATTTCTGAGGAGGTGAGGGATGGTTCTAATGAGGGGAGCGCTCTACAGGTTCCTGCAACCTCACCCAAAGGTGGCCCCTCTATTTCTTCTGCTTTGGCTGCTGTCGAGGAATGGTCTTCTTCCTCTCATTCATCGAGCTCTGAGGATTTAGCTTCTGCTCCAAATCCATCTCCTTAATTTTGTTGCTTTGGATAAGATGTTTGTTAAACAATTTATATTTTTGGGTATTTGTGGTGGGGTGCTCATTTATGACCCTGAGATCGTGCTGCTGGGGCACAAACAATCGTTACTTTTGATTCTGGCCAGGTGCTTCTTTGAGGCCCTGCTTTTAACGTGTTTCTCTATTTTTTAACAACTTAGCATATTATCCTTCTATTCTTGTATTTATATGAATTTTGTTTTTTACCCTATTTCTGCCTGCTAAAGCATTTTAAGATGGTGAGATAGGGATATTCCCCACATTTTTAAGATAATGAGATAAGACAATAGCATTTTAAGATAATGGGATAGGGGTATCCCCTACTCCCCCCCCCCCCCCCCCCCCCCCAAGTGAGGTGTAAGGAACTGAAAGAATTACGCCTCATTTGAGGGCTAAACATTTACAAAATATAATTATCTCAAAAGGTAAAGGGGTATGATCCAATGTTTTCACACATCAGCTAATCATAAGATAAAAATTCAAAAGACAGATAAGGGGTCATAACCCATCGTATTTTCTTTCTTCTTGAGAATAATTCCTAATTTTCCCAGCATGTTTCGAGGATGATACCTTTTTCTTTGCTTGTCGTCTCCTCGACATTTTCTTGATCCGGCACTTCCATTGCACTTTTGACTTTTGCCCTTGCCTGGGCTATCAAAGCTTTCCATTGCCCTCTCACCATTGGGGCGTGGCACATGCTTGTTACTCCAGCTTCAAGTCCTTTGCTTTCGTTGGTCTGTTGAAGCGATTGTTTGGCTAGGTTCTGGGATATCATTAGCTCCCCAGGGGGGTTGTTGCTGGTGATCAGCAAGTGCTCCATTGAAGCGGAAAGGTTTTCACCTTCTTCTGCTAGAGTTGGGGTTTTAAGTCTTTTCCCTTCGGGTTTCATTTCAGCTTTTTCGGTGGTGGGTTCTGCCATCGGCCTTTTCCTGGCCTCTCCCGCTTGCACCGATTGGACATAGCACTTTCGCGAGACTTCTTGATCTCCCGATACTTGCCCCACCTGATTTCCTACGGGGAATTTCATCATCAGATAATAAGTGGAAACCACTGCCTGGAATGGATTTAAGGCAGTTCTCCCTAGAATGATATTGTAGGCAGATGGTTGCCGCACCACCAAAAAGGTAACCGGCTTTGATACCCGTGTAGGCCCTTCGCCCAGAGTGAGCATTAAATCGATCGATCCTAGTGACATTACGGGGTCTCCTGAGAAACCGTGCAGAGCCGTGGTTACCCCATTCAAAGGCTTCTGGAGGCTCATTTGGTTAAAACAGCTTTCAAATATAACATTGACTGCGGCCCCTGTATCCACAAATACTCTTTGGACCTGATATCTTTCTATTTCCACTGTGATGACCAGCGCGTCATCATGCGGGTGAGTCACTTTTTGGTTATCTTCTGGTCCGAACGAGATTTCTGGTGGGGGCAGGCCTATCTCGACCTTCCAGACCCCATGTCTTTCATGCATATGTAATTCTCTGGCAGATGCCTTTCTGCTCCTATTGGAGTCTCCCATGGTTGGTCCTCCATATATCATTTTAATAACACCTTTAGGCTCTGGCCCCTGGTTAGCATCAGGTGCTTTCTCAGGAGCTTCTTTGCGCCTCTTGTTTTGTTATGTCTCTCTTTTGACATACTCCAAGAGTTCTCCTTCCTGGATTAGCTTTTCGATGGCAATTCTCAAGTTTCTACAGTCGTTGGTCATATGGCCAAAGTCATTGTGGAATTTACAGAACCTTTCAGAAGGTGGATTTCTTGGTAGTTGTCTATGTCCAGCGGGGATCTGGACCCCTGGTTTTCTCAAGACTACTTCGAGCAAGTCAACAGGCTGCTTGATTAGCGGAGTGAAAGATCTTAGGAATCGTTCATTCCTGTCAGTCTTCTTAGCATCTGGAGCCGGCCTTTTTCTTTCTTCTGGCTTCTTTTCTTTTTGAGAGGCCAACTCGACCCTCTTGCTGCTCAGAGCCTCTTCCATATGGATATACTTTTGGACTCTTGTCAGTAACTCTTCAAAAGAGGTAGCTTCTTTTTTGATGAGGGAAGCGAAGAACTGCCCTGGCTTCAAGCCATCTACACAGGCATGCACCTTTAGCTTTGGCTCTACTCCTGGAATTTCCAGGACGGCCTCGTTGAAATGTGTCATGTAGTCTCTCAAACTTTCGTTGGCACCCTATTTTATAGTCGTCAGATGCAAGGAGTTCCGATTAGTCCTTTTGGCACTGACAAACTGTTGCAGGAAAACCTCCCTCAGATCCATGAAGGAGTGAATAGAAGCTTTTAGTAACTGCTTGAACCAGTGTTGAGCAGTTCCTGATAGGGTCGTGAGGAATACCCTGCACTTAACCCCCTCTGAATATTGATGAAGGAGACATAAGCTTTCGAACTTCATCAAGTGCTCTTCGGTGTCTCCTTTCCCCTGATACTCGCAAGAGATTGTTTTGAAATTGCTTGGAACAGGATCAATTTGAATATCTACCGAGAAAGGGTTGTTCTCGTCAATATATAAGGGAAAAAGTTCTGACTTGTTTTCCCCACTCCTGTTGTTTGAGAAGGGTTTCGGATTTCCTTCTTCATTCGGGTTGCGAATCTCTTTTTCGCTTGCCTCTGTTTCCTTTGAAACTCTTTCAGTGGCTTGCTTTCGTTCTTTCAGCCTTTTTACTTCTTTTGCCAAAAGTTTCATCTGCTCTTGTTGTTGGGCGCATTTCTTGGCCCATATATTATCAGTATTCTCATTGAGGTTTTCCTCGAGTTCTTCAGGTCCTTCTTCATTTGGGGATTCCCAATCAGTGAAGAATCCCTCTTCTTCCTCAGCCGCTATCGGGGGGAGCTTTGAGACTAGCTCTTGGGTTATGCCTTGATACATAGGCTTCTGCTTGTGCATTGCAGGAGTGTTCTTGCTTCCCCCTCCCTCCTGGGTCTCGCCCAAGGGATCTGTGTTCTGAGGATTTACTCCCAAGGTATGAAGTCTTTTCTCAACAGCCCCCTCTACTACTCCTTCTACAAGGGCTTTCATTTGGAGGAGCATAGCTGGAGAAAACTGAGCCTCCATGTTAACACTAGCCTCTGTCAGCATAGTGCCTTTTCCTTTGTTTCCAATTATAGAATTTTCTGGATTTCCAGTGGCTTGACCGACCTCCTTTGAAGCAGCATCTGATGCAGCATTCATCCTTACAAGATTTCGCAATGATTTGAGGATGTTTAGAGGATTAATTCCAGATGCTCTTTGAGAGAGACTTGAGATATATGTAATTTGTTATTAACAGATTTTCTGTATTTGAGCGTTGTATATGGTGGTTTTAACAAATATAGCCTATTAATCATAAGGCTCTTAAAGGGTGGCTTCTGCCAATGTATGGTGAAGGTAAGTGATGTCTTAATGATAAGAAACTAATTATGACGCAGGGCTTTTGTATAGTTCCTTCTTCTATGGACCTCGGCACGAGACATCTAGCCGTGCAAAATTTAGTTGTGGGATGCTGCTGATTTAACAGATCCTTTCATAATTGCAAACCATTTGTGGTAGTCCTAACAAGTGTTGTTCATTTAACATAGAGCTTTTCAAGGGTGGCTTTTGCCAGGTTGAGGTTAATGACACCTGCCTTTACAAAATCCACTATCAGGGTGTTTGTTTTCCTAAGGCTTTCTTTACGAAGCTTCTGAAAAGGATCTCATCATGAGGGGATGTTATTAAGAATTTGTATGGCATCTTATTTTATTAAGCTCAATACGAGATGCTTCGGCCATATAGGCCCTTTTTATGTATAGGGCCTACTTTATAGGACTTTCTTATAGGACATTCCCTGTTAGCCAAGGACTATGAGAGTGATATCCCTTATACGGGATTTATGAGAGTATTGCCTATTGAACCGAGCTTACGAGAACTTGGTCTATTTTATAGGGCTTACAAAAGCGTTGCCTATTAAATTGGGCTTATGAGAATAATATCTTCTATTGGGGTTTATGAAGATATTGTCTACTAAATAGAGTTTTCGAAAATACCACTTATGAGATAGGATTTAGGTAAGATTCTACCCACCGAAATGCGATGAGTAAGGCTTATGGGAGCGATATATAAAAATGTTGCCTTTAAAACAAGGCTTGAAACAAGGCTTGGGGGTGCGTTGCCCATCTGATGGGACTTATAAGGAGCGTTGCCCATTATATGGAGCTTGTGAGGATGTGGCCTACTGAGTAGGGCTTAGGAAGGGTTCTGCCCATTGTATGGGGCTTACGAAAGAGTTGCCTATTAGATAGGGCTTTGTAGGAGGTTTTGCCCATTGTATGGGGCTTACGAAAGAGTTGCCTATTAGATAGGGCTTTGTGAGAGAGTTGCTTATTAAATAGGGCTTATGAAGTGTTCTGCCCATTATATGGGGCTTACGAGGATGTTGCCTGTTAAACAGGGCTTCTGAGAGAAGGTTCTGCCCGTTATACGGGGCTTACGAGGGTGTTGCCTACTGTGTAGGGCTTCTGAAAGGAGGTTATGCCCGTTATACGGGGCTTACTAGGATGTTTGCCTGTTAGATAGGGCTTCTGGGAGGTTCTGCCTTTAGATGCAGGCTCCCATCATCAAAGTGAATGGGGTGACCTCGTCATCTTCAGCTCTCCGCTTTTTAATGCTTTTATTATTTCGTGGGTTTTCAATTCATGGCAATTCAGGGGCATTCGACTAGCTTTAGTAGTGATGCTTCCTCTGTAATCACCAATCCTTTGTAACCCATAGATTGATTCCATATTTAGCAGATAATGGATAGAGTTGTATGCTCACCAATTACACAAGGTGAACCAAATGTGTTCTGAGATTGCTGTAGTTTTTTGACCCGACTTTCCTCCGGATTCTGCACAACCTTAGGATTTTGACAAACAAAACAGTTTAGCCATCACAATTCATATCATGAAGGAGATATGGCCTCGAAATTGTCTCTAATTATTGGATTTATTTGCTATGAACAATGCGGCTAGAACAGATTCATGGTATACAGGCTAGAATTCTCTAGGAATAACATCAATCTTGCATTCAATACATATTCCTTTTATTATATAACCACCATTCTAGGCAACCATCGCAACAGGGTAAATAACAGGGCAAATTCATGCACAAATCATCGAAATCAGTTAGAGCTTCAATGATAAACAGAGAATTAGCCCTCTAGATTCATGGGCTTTGACAACACTTACAGCTATCAAATCTTAATTCACATTCAAGGAGAGAAAATCAGCCTCTTAAACACAAGTTTCCTTTCGATCAGAGCGTTTATCACAATTTCCGCTTCAAAGAAAGCGTAATCTTAGAATCACATCACATTCAGCAACTCATAATCAGGGAGAACTTAGCAAATATCGGGCAATAGTAAACACATTTGGGTTTTCGCTAGTTAGACAACAAACAGAGCATTCCCAATCAATATAACATCAAACTTCCTCATATTCTTCACTTAAGGACATAACAAAGGGAAATCACCAACAACATTATAACAACGAGCTGGAATTCGCATAAAAACAGGGGAAATCGATATCTCAAACTCAGGTTTCCCACAGACGGCGCCAGTTGATAGATCCGGGTTGGAGATCCACAACAATTTAGGGTATTATTCATCATGTTTTGCAAAGAGCATTCATAGATAAGGCGTTGTAGCAGTAAAGAGCAAGAGATTCATGCGTATAGAAATAACGAATAATAATCGAGCTGTGTGCTATGTGTAAAGGGCATATTTAGCCATAAACTAGTAAGATTCATGGAGTTTTGCGCTCATATAAGCAGATAATGAAGAAATGGAATGGGAAAAAGAGAGAAACAAGGAGAGCGGAGCTCCGAGGGTTTTACATTAGGCTTAAGGTGGTATACGTAAGAGAGATTCTTCCCGGCGTCGAGAAGAAAGGATGGAGGTGAAGGGGGATGAGGCTTCCCGGAAGAAGGCCTCGGGCGCCTTGATCGCCTGAGATCGGAGGAGCTCGTAGAAAAGTATGAAGGTGAATGGAACAGTACGCAGAGTGCGTATGTTTGTGAAGAGTGGCGTTGTGATGATAGATAGGTGAAGTGTGCGCTCACTTGGTATTTATAGATGTGAGGAGGGTGAAAAGGTAAGCATTCGTGTGAAAGAAGGACAGGAGAGGAATTGCTATGGAGGCAAGATATCCTCCGTCATGAATGCAGTGGTCCTCACCCTAGAGTACGTAGGGGCACGCGGACTACGTGTAACCTTGGGTCCTGCCAGGTGCCTACGGGAACTAATCAGTTCCTTTATTCTGTACAGATGCCAACAGATCCCGTATAGTTTCTGGGAAGAGATAGAACCTTGGGCTTTTGCGTTGAACATGCCGTATAACTGTTGTGGGGCATCTGAGACCCATGAAATCCCTCTGCTAATATGTTGTTATTCAGAGTGGCTTCTATCGATTTTCATTAGAAGGAATACTTATCTCCTTTAATAAGGCTGTCGGAACTAACTCTAACTAGGATTTATTATTCCTTTCATTCCAGTAAGATTTCTGCCTTCATTGTGGCATCTGATATAATATCGTCCCTAGAGACGATATTCTAAGGTTAAGGAAAATGTGTTTTCCCATTAATTTGGGTTATTTACGGAGTATGGCTGATATTAGTCCCTATCAGAATGAGTTCACGAACAAAATGATAGTCGATCCTAACATGCTTCATCCTCGAGTGAAAAACCGGATTTGCACAAAGATAAGTAGCACCAATATTATCCGAATATAGTACCGACGGCCCAGACATCGGAAAATGTAACTCAGATAACTAGAAGCGAAGCCATTGAACTTCAGACGCAGCATCAGCAATAGCTTGGTATTCAGCCTCCGTCGAAGACCGAGCAACAGAACGTTGTTTACGAGAGCTCCAAGAAATCGGACTTGATCCAAGGAAGGTGATATAAGCCCCGGTAGATGCACGACCATCCATATCACCCGCCCAATCTGCATCAACAAAACAATGGAGTACACAAGGTGAAGATGGACGAAACACAATACCGACGTTGCGTGTGCCTTTCAAGTAACGAAGTAGCCTCTTAACCGCACCCCAATGCACCTCCGACGGTGCATGCATGAACTGAGCTAGCTTATTCACGGCATAGGCAATATCAGGGCGAGTGAAGAGGAGATATTGCAGACTCCCCATAACTGCTCTATAGGCGGACTGATCAGCGGGAGCCGTTCCATCAGCGAGCGACAAAACCACAGAGTTGGACATAGGTGTTTGAACCGGTTTGGTATCTAGCATGTTGAACTTGGCTAGAAGATCAGTGATGTATTTACGCTGTGAGAGGACACACGACGACGAAGATCGAGTGACTTCGACTCCTAGAAAATAGGATAAGGAACCAAGGTCCTTGAGAGAAAAAGTTGTCGCAAGAGTGGACGCAACCTTTTGAAGAAACCCTCGATTGTTGCCTGTAAGGATAAGATCATCAACATATACAAGGAAGTAAGCAAGAATACCATCACGACTGTATACGAAGAGAGATGCATCCGATATGGTAGGACAGAAGCCCATGTTGCGCAGAGAAGCCTGTAACGCCAGGTACCAAGTTCTAGGTGCCTGTTTGAGACCATAAATGGATATCCGAAGTTTACAGATATACGATGGAAAATTCTTGTCAGAGAAACCTGGTGGTTGCAACATATAGACATCATCAGTGAGCGTTCCGTGTAAGAACGCATTGTTGACATCAAATTGGCAAAGAGGCCAACCGTGAGTGACTGCTAGAGAAATCAGAACCCAAACAGTGGCATGCTTAACAACGGGACTGTATGTAGCAGTGTAATCAATGCCAGGTCGCTGGTGAAACCCTTTAGCAACAAGACGGGCTTTAAACTTGTCAATAGAGCCATCAGGTTTACGCTTGATTCGAAACACCCACTTGCAGCCGATTACATTGGTGGAGGTGTCAGGAGTCAAAAGATCCCACGTCCCATTATTGAGCAAAGCAGAGAATTCCGCAGACATAGCCTCTCGCCAACGCGAGTCCGAGAGATCCTGAGAAACAGTAGTAGACTCAATTTCGGATAAAACATCGGATACCAAGCCATACCTCGGGTTAGGCTTGTAGATGTTGTTGCGTGCCCTAGTCTTCATGGGATGTTGAGATGAAGTGGGAGGCGGTGAAGGCTGACGTGCGGGAGACGCGCGATGCGGGGGCGTAGGCGGTGGCTGCGGTTGGAGTGGAGGCAAGGAGACAGGAGGTGGTGACGGAATGTCGGAGGGACCAGCCGAGGGCTGATCCTCACGAGATGACTCGGGAGATGGGGGTGTGTGGAACGGGAAGGTAGTTTCGACAAAATCGACATGACGGGAGGTGTATAGCTTGTTGTTGGATGCATCGAGACACAAATAGGCACTTTGTGTGAGGGAGTAACCTACAAATACACAAGGAGTAGATCGATTTTGAAGTTTATGGGAAGTATATGGGCGAAGCCACGGATAGCAAAGACAACCGAAAACCCTAAGCTTCAAAAAATTCGGTGAGGGAGAGAAGAGTTTCTCAAACGAAGAGCACATGTTTAGGTTAGGCTTAAGGAGACGATTGATGAGATATACAGCCGTAGCAGTAGCAAACGGCCAATAGGCATGAGACATGTGAGCAGAATGAAGAAGAGCAAGAGCTGTGTCGACAACATGACGATGGCGACGTTCAGAGAGACCGTTATGTTCAGGGGTGTGAGGGGGGGTGGTGAGATGTGTGATACCGTGTAGGGTAAGATGATGGCGTAGAGCAATGAACTCTCCACCATTATCCGTATAAAGGGTAACGATTTTGCGCTTTAAATAGTTTTGAACTAGGGATTGAAATGCAATAAACGTAGGTAACACATCGGACTTTCGTTTTAATGGGTAAAGCCATATATAGCGAGAATAATGATCAACAAATATAACATAATACTTGTAGCCATCATGAGGCATAACAGGAGAGGTCCAGACATCCGAAAAAATCACGTCTAAAGGAAAGGAAGATTTGATTGCAGACTCATGAAATGGGAGTTTATGACTTTGAATACATTTGCATGAATTACATGAAAATGAAGAGGGTTTCAAAATACGTAAACTATGAACTGAAGCAATGTGATCTAAGACTTTAGACGACGGATGACCGAGACGAGCATGCCATATGGAGAGAGGCTGCTTAACCGACACTAAGGCAGAAGGGACGGAAGTAGGGAAAGACAACGGCCAGTAATAAAGCCCATTAATGCGCCTGCCGCGAAGGCGAACGTCCCCCGTGCGCCGATCCCTCACCTGAAAATCAGACGAAGAAAACATAACATCAACATCATTATCGGCACATAAACGGGACACAGACAACAAATTTCGGGACATATGAGGAACATATAACGAGTTCGGAAAGGATAGAGATCGAGAGTGCGGAAGCAAGAGAGCACCAGTGTGAGAGATGGGAAGACTTTTACCATCACCGATGAGCACCGAATCAGGCCCCGTATATGGGGAATGAAGAGAGAGATTAGCCAAGTCGGTGGTGATATGATGAGAGGCACCCGAATCCAATAGCCATTCGGAGGAGGCCGGGGAGGCTATCGCCGCGTGAGCCGACGGCGACGAGTAGGCTGTTGACCGACTGAGATCCGGCCGAGTGGAGGCGTGTGTGAAGTACGGGCAATGACGGGCAGAGTGGCCCACTTCACCAAACAGCTGGCACTTTCCCAAGTACGGACGAGGGCTGGAGTTGGACGCACCACGGGGTTGCTGCTTCGGATCAGAGGCAGATTGCTGTTTCTGGACAGATTGTTGTTTCTGCTTAGAAGGCTGAGCATTGTAGGGCGAGTACGGCTATTTGGAGTAGAAGGCTGTTGCCGGCGTCTGTGTAGAGAGAGAGACACGAGCTTCAAGTTGAGCCTCAGTACTAAGAAGCTTCTCATGAAGCTCGTCGAAGCCAATAGGATGTTCATGAGCTTGAATGGCTCCCGATATCTCGCGGAACGAGTCATCGAGACCATTTAGAACTTTGAGCACGAGGTCCTCAGCATCCGTGGCGACACCAATAAGGGCAAGTTCATCAACGACGCCTTTGATTTCTTGTAAAAACTCAGTTACAGATCTCGAGCCTTTGACGGGATTATGGAGCGGATTCTTGAGAGCAAGGATGCGACCCCGAGAGGGCTTGCCATAGGTGTTGGGGTTGTTGTATAACTAAAGCAAAACCAGTTGTTTTAGTGGTTGCGACACAGGTCCACTGTTAACAATCCCTATCTGGAAAAATATGTATAAGCGAGAATAAAGCCCATTATCTCATGTTTTAGACCACGTGTCGATCTGAGTTCGGAGAGGATCACTGTTGGGAATTGTTAAGGACTAAATTGTTAAGGGGGAACTACATGGGACATTTGATAAATGAAGTCATTTGTTTTGATTAGATCCCAAAACCCCAAGCGTCCTTTTCCCAAGCGACCCATTTTGATGTAGTTAATAGGTTAGAATTTTTCTAAGCCTACACTGTTAGGATGGCTCTTTTATTTTGCTTAGATTAGGCTTCAAAAAGTTCAAGTGAAGGCCACTCGCTTGAGTGTGTTTTCCAAAGCGAAGCAAGTCAAGCAAGCTGAAGTGAAGCGTGCCGAAGTATAGCGAAGCGAAGCGATCGCTACAGTAGATTCAAAGTGAGTCTGCCAAAGCGAAGCGAAGCGAGCGCTACAGTGGAATCAAGTGAACCCACTAAAGCGAAGCGAAGCGTGCGCTACAAAGAAAAGCCGAAGCGAGTCAACACGAGTCAACACTTTATTTAGTAGTGTCACGGGAAATTTATTTCTCAAGTGACTCACTACAAATTTGACTGCGAAGCGACTCACTTCAGAGCTGACGCTACAACTTCAAAGCGAAGCGAGCCACTACCTACCAGAAAGCGACAGCACAAATTCCCGCTCCGAATTTGAACTCCAGTCAACAGGAGATCTCCGCATTAATTACGAGATCTCCACGTGTCGAAAGCGGAGAGGAGCAGAGGAGTTGACTGCCAGGCCGACAAAGGCGCCGCAACAGTACTGGGTCGCTCCAGTTACTGTTACACTTGGAAGTTAGCCAATTTTGGCAAAATGCCAAAACTGCGCGTCTGCAAAAGCTACTGCCTGCGCAAGTACTGTCGAGAGGAGGAGGGACAAGGCCACCAACCAAGCAACGGATCTCAGCCAACCCTCCGCCTATAAATAGTGAAGGATGAAGACGTGAAGAAGTAGAACACTACTTGAGCATTCGAGCGCATACAGCAAACAAACACTCCCAGCTTTCTAGCAATCTTCGAGTCTTTGTTGTCAAGTGTTCTCCGAGTTTCCAGTTCATCGGAACTCGTCTTCACAGCCTTCACACTTAGATTCTAAGCCCATTCTATATCCAAGCTTAGAAGAAGAACTCTAGCCAATCTTTGCACTCACTGTAAAGAGTTCTTCATAGTGTGTCGTCAACCAAAAACCCTAAACTCTGTCTGTTAGGTTTTTGAGTGTTGTCGTTAGGTTGTTCAGATCTAAGGCCCTTCTTTCATCGATTGAAGAAGCCTCGATCGTAGAGTTGAGATCCAAGCTTACACTTACATCGTTTGTGTAAAGCTCGATCGAAGCTAGGCTGTAAGGAGAGCCCGTAATCTCCCTGTCTGTCTGACTGAAGCGAGTGAAGCTTCCAGTCTTTGTTAGGTTTGTGTAGTGAACCCGCAATCACTACGTTTGTCGTTTGATCTAGGCGAGTGAAGCCCGATCCCAACCAGGTTTTTGAAGGACCCGTAACCTTCAAGTTCTTGAGTGAAAAGAACAGTTGCCATCGTGCAACAAAGTGGACGTAGGAGCGTTATCTCCGAACCACTATAAATCTCTGTGTCGTATCTCTCTTACCTTAATCTCTTTACAGTATTTGATTATCCATTGCACGTGCATATAAACAAACTTAACTTGGATTTTCAATTACTTAGGAAAGATTATAGCTCACCAAATTCCGCACAAAGAGTAAAGTCTCACTCTTGATCAAGCTCTAAGCTTAGGTCAAGAGATTCGTGATTGCTTTCGATCTAGCCCTCGGCTAGGTCTTAGTATTTCCAAAGAGCACTTTACTTTATACTCTGAGTTAAGGAATTGAAGTTGAAAAACTTCAAAATACGTATTCACCCCCCCCCCCCCCCCCCCCCCCTCTACGTATTTTTCCTATAGCAAACCGGGACCAACAAGTGGTATCAGAGCCAGGTTCTTTCGAGCCTCTGCTTTGCATATCCGAAGTGACTCCCCACTCACTTCACGTTGTCTCACTGAACCGGATCCTATTTCCTAAGTGCATCAAAACCTCACCCACGCATATTGCATTTACTGCTGATAGTTTGCTATGTCTACATACAGTGCATCAAATCTTCCACAGTTCTCGATCGAAGGATACGAGATATGGAGTTTCCGTGTCGAGAGCTTCCTATGCTCAATCCACGACCGGATGTGGGAAGTTATTGAAGACGGACCAATCGAAATCAAGAAAGCAATATCTGTGGAGGTTCCAGCCGCTGAAGGTCGTCCAGCCCATGTTCGACAACAGTACGTGGAGAAGGATAAGGACGAGTATACTCCAAATGACTTCAAAGTTGCCAACCTCGACAAGATTGCACGCCACACGATGCAGAGCACCGTGTCGGACGCCTACCTTCCAAGGATTAGGAAATGTGCAACGGCAAAGGAAATGTGGGAAACCCTAGCCCTCATTTCTCAAGGCACAGACAAAATCAAGGAGAACAAGCTCGCCGTTCAGATGCGGGAGTTTGAAAATTTGGTGATGAAGTCAGGAGAGTCCATCGACGCCTTCGAGCTGAGAGTTACCAACATTACTGCAACTCTCAACTCGCTTGGGAAGGAACTCACAGACAAGGAAGTAAATCTGAAAATAGTCCGTGCTCTCACAAGGAAGTGGCAGACTATGAAGGAGCTATATCTAGCTACCAAGGATCTAACGAAGCTCACGCCAGAAGTGCTGTTCTCCGAGCTCAAAGCTCACGAGTTTGATCTGAATCGAATGAGCCTCGACGACGAGGATGAAGCGCCCACTACGTCAAAAGGAGTAGCGTTCAAAGCTGCCGAAGGGCCAAGCGAGCAGTCGCTAGCCAAGATGACGAGAGAAGAATTGGAAGAACACATTGCATTCTTATCCAAGAACTTCAACAAGATGAACTCTCGAGTGGGCAAGTACAAAAGATTCTACAAGCAGTACAAAGGGGAGGAGCACTGATGCTCGAGAAGGAAAAGGAAAGAGAGAAGAAACGACCAAGCCGATCCCGCGCGACATGATGGAAGTGGAGTGTTACCACTGCCACAAGATGGGCCACTACAAATCCGATTGCCCAAAGCTAAGTGCCAAAGAGCGCGAAGAATTGAAGGCCAAGAGGGATGCCCCAAGGCGAGCGCTCGTAGCGAGTGAAGTGCCGGTCGCTACAACTGAAGATCCACCAAGCGACTCAGATGCATTCACAGATCCAAATTCCAGTGATGGTGAGGATCTTGGATTTATGGCGCTCACCGATGAAGAAACAGGAGAGGTATTCTTCTATCCTTCAATCACTTCAATTACACTAGCACACACTGTCAATGAGGAAGAGCAATCCTCTACATGGAGTGAGTTGTTTGACAAACACCAGAAATTGTCAAGCGACCACGAAGTGGTAAAACAAGCTCTGTCTCGAAGCGAGAAGGAGAACCGAAAGCTAGCCCGTGAGCTTGACGAAGTCAAACTTAATTTAAGGGCTATGACTAGTAAGTTCGAGGATCTCTTCGCTAGACATCAAAGCTTGGAGGGAAGGTATGAAACCCAGTCCACTCTAGTTGCCAATTTGAATAAAGCATCATACGCTAGACAGGCACTAGAGAGTTCTCTTCTACCTTTTGGTAGAAAGGGAGGACTTGGATATGAGGGTGGACCTTCCAAGCCGACTGTCTTTGTTGGTGCATCACACACTACATCATCAGTCACTTTGGAATTGCCCACTGCATCCAAAGCGACCACCAACAAGGATAAAGGCAAAGTGGCTGAGAACCCTAAAAGGAAGCCAATGAAGATGTCTATATCTTTAAGGACAGATCCTAAGGGCAAGCAAAATTCAACAATCCCTAGCACTCAACATGCTAAGTCTTACCAATCCAAGGGTAAAGGGAGAACTGTTGAAGCTTCTAAGTCTCAAGCCAAGACACGAGAGACAAAGGATCTACCTCCTAAAAAGAGGAGTAATGTCTATGTGTCACGTTATCCGGACTGGAGATGGTCCAACCGGACTAACGTTGAGGGGGAAGAACTCGAAGCACTCAAGAGGCCGCTTCAAACTTCCAAGGTTACTCAAGCGAGTCTGGGTCAAAACCCTAGTTGGACCGCTTCGAGGAAACCAAGCGAGCCGCTTCGACAGACTAAAAACCCTAAGTCAGTCTCTAAACCCAGAGCTAATCCGAAGCGAGTCGCTTCAGGATATAAGCAAAGTGGGAAGAGCATAGGTAGGACTGAAGCGAGCCGCTACCCCTCTTGCACACACTGTTGCACGTGTAAAGCTGCTTCTAGGCAGAACACCAAGTTTTCGAAGGTCGAGAAACCCAAGACACAAGTTTCATCTCAAAAGAGAGTGAAGCAAGTGTGGGTACCTAAGGGAACTAACCTGCAAGGACCCAAACTGATTTGGGTACAAAAATCTGTCTAATTGCAGGTGAGCGCCGTGGATCCCATGCCAAGTGAGGGTCAACTAGTTTGGTACTTGGACAGTGGATGTTCAAGACACATGACCGGCATGAAAGCTCTACTTCACAACTACATAGAGAAGAAGGGTCCACACGTAACCTTTGGTGACAACTCTCGAGGAAGCACCAGGGGATACGGCGCACTGAAAATTGGAAAGCTCACAATTGAAGAAGTCTCCTATGTGGAAGGACTCAAGCACAACCTGTTATCTATTTCACAGTTTTGTGATAAAGGGTACAGGGTGGAGTTCATCTCCAACAAGTGCATTGTGAAGAGCAAACTCACATCCCAGATTGTGCTCACTGGAGTTAGACAAAGGAATGTCTACATAGCACAATGGGACAGCTGCAAGGAGGAAACTTGTCTAGTTGCAAGAAGTGCTACAGAAATTGGATGGCTATGGCACAGACGCTTGAACCACCTCAATTTCAAAGCTATCAATCGCTTAGCTCGAAAAGGTTTGGTGCAAGGCATACCGAATGAAGTCTTCATCAAAGACCATCCATGCTCACCATGCCAACGAGGGAAGCAGACGAAGAAGCACTTCGCCAGTCTCGAAGAAGCCTCATCAAAGCGAGTGCTCGAGCTGCTTCACATGGATCTGTTTGGTCCAGTTACTCCAGTTAGTGTAAATGGAAGGAAGTACACTCTAGTTGTAGTCGACGATTTCTCTCGCTACACATGGGTTGTATTCCTATTCAGCAAGAAGGAGACACTGACCAAACTGCCACAACTACTCAAGCGATTGGCGGTGGAAAAGAATCAAGCTATCGTGACCATTCGCTCCGACAAAGGCACAGAGTTCCTGAACTCTACAATTGAAGCGTACTGCACGGAGCATGGCATAGCACATCAAACTTCTTCAGCACGCACTCCTCAGCAGAATGGAGTTGCTGAAAGAAGGAATCGAATCATCAAAGAAGCCGTTCGCACCATGATTGCTGACTCGAAGCTTCCGATGAAGTATTGGGCTGAAGCTGCCAACACGGCATGCTACACACAGAATCGGACGCTTCTCAACAAACGGCACGACAAAACACCATATGAAATATGGACAGGGAGAATTCCTAACATATCTTATTTCCATATTTTTGGTTGTAGGGTCTTCATTCACAACAATGGGAAGTCACAGTTGAAAGCTTTTGAAAGCAAAGCAGATGAAGGAGTATTCTTAGGATACTCTACATCTAGCAAAGCCTACAGAGTATTCAACTGTAAAACCCTAATTGTGGAAGAATCACCCCATGTCGTATTTGATGAATCTTCTTTAAGTCTTCCACAGGAACAGGCCCAAGCGAATGAAAAGGATCAAAGCAAGGAACACTCAAATCAACTCTCCTGGGACGTGCTTGATGAAGATGATGAGATCAAGGACTCAAGCGAGCAGGATCCCAAAGGAGAAGTCGAAGCTGCCCCCAAGATTCCTGAAGCTAGTGCAGGCCAAGCACCCAATCCAGTCGCTTCAGACGGTGAAGCGAGCGACAAGGAAGCGGATGAAGATGAAGCTGGCGGATCAAAGCGAGCGTGGCTCAAGGATCACTCACCTAGCCAAATCATTGGAGATCCATCCAAGGGTGTAGTGACCAGAAGTCATGTGTTTGGAGAAAGTGCCATGTTCAGTTGCTTTCTCTCAAACACTGAGCCATCAAGCGTGGAGGAAGCCCTAGCCGATTCTAACTAGGTGATCGCCATGCAAGAAGAGCTGAATCAGTTCACCAGGAACGACGTATGGTACCTCGTGGATCGTCCTAAGTTTCAGCATGTTATTGGCACCAAGTGGGTGTTCAAGAACAAGACGGATGAGGACCACAACGTAGTGAGGAACAAGGCGCGACTAGTTGCCAAAGGCTACTGCCAAGAGGAAGGAATCGACTTTGACGAGACCTTCGCTCCAGTGGCACGTCTTGAAGCGATCCGTTTATTTCTAGCCTATGCAGCGGCCAAGAAATTCAAAGTGTACCAAATGGATGTGAAGAGCGCATTCCTCAACGGTGAGCTCAAGGAAGAAGTGTATGTGGAGCAGCCACCGGGTTTCGAGCAGGGAGATAAAGTGTATCGCTTGAAGAAAGCCCTGTATGGGTTGAAGCAAGCTCCCAGAGCTTGGTACGATACATTATCTCAATTCCTAGTGGAAAATGGATTCCAAAAGGGAAAGATAGATCGGACTCTCTTCACCATCAATCATGGAGAAGATATGCTATGGGTCCAGATCTACGTGGATGACATCATATTTGGGTCACCAAACCAGTCGCTTAGCGAGAAGTTTGGAGAGCTAATGAAGACCAAGTATGAGATGTCAATGATTGGCTTGATGAGCTGCTTTCTAGGTCTTCAAGTGAAGCAGCAGGATAATGGAATTTTCATCCACCAGGCCAAGTACACTCGAGATATGCTTGCCAAGTTTGGTGTTCAACATGCTAAAGCTGTGAAGATTCCTATGAATACCAACTGGAAGATGGAGCCAGACGAAGGAGGAAAATCTGTAGATCCTACAGATTATCGTGCCCTAATTGGGTCGCTTCTCTATCTCACTGCAAGCAGGCCAGATATTGCCTTTGCAGTCGGTGTCTGCGCTCGATTCCAAAGCAACCCCAAGTACAGCCATCTTGAAGCTGCCAAAAGGATTCTTCGATATTTGAAGGGCACTCTCAACATGGGGCTGTGGTATCCAGCGGAGGACAATTTGGAGCTCACTGGATATTCCGATGCTGACTATGGAGGTTGCCGAGTTGATAGGAAATCAACGTCGGGCACGTGTCAGTTCTTGGGAAGCAAGCTAATCTCGTGGTTCTCAAAGAAGCAAACAAGTGTAGCCACTTCAACAACGGAAGCTGAATATATGGCTGCAGGAAGCTGCTGTTCTCAAATCCTATGGCTTCGTCAACAGTTGAAGGACTACAAAGTTGAAGCGAATGAAATTCCGATCTTCTGCGACAACAACAGTGCCATATGTATCTCGCAGAATCCAGTGCTTCACACCAGGTGCAAGCATGTGGAAATTCGACATCACTTCATTCGTGATCATGTCGAGAAAAAGGATATCAAGCTCGAGAAAATTCATACCGATCTCCAGCGAGCAGATATCCTCACCAAGCCTCTAGCTGAGTCTCGATTTAACCAGCTATGCATGGAATTAGGGTTATTAAACCCTGGTGAAGAATGCTAGTTCCAGGATGCACGAAGGAGTGTTCGCTTGTTCTCTTGTGCGTCACTCGCTTCGTATCTTCACCAACTCAAGCGAGCCACCTCAAATCTCACTCGCTTGAAGAAAATGAAGTTAGGTGGAGAAAGGTGGAGTAATGGAAGAAGTTCCCTACCAACTTATTGGAATTGTTAAGTATATGGTTAAGGGGGAACTAATGCTTCTCTCGGAGCAAGCTACTTCCAAAGCAAGCAAGAATGCTGCAATCTTGAGTTCTGCATTGCTTCAATTTGCCCTAGCTTGGGTCAAAACGAACCAACTGCAGATTCATTCTTTAGAATGTAGGAAAGCTTGAAGGTTTACCTTTTTATACAAAAGGTTGCAGGGCTGGTGACATGCTTCTGCGTAAAATACGAGATTGTCTTGTCAGAGCATTCTCATTGTCATCCTGTCCATTTCTGCTCTGAGATAAGGACTTGTACTCATCCCCCATTCGTCGTGAATAAGTACACTTACGTGATGCTCCCTTCGGGTTGTAGTAAGCTTGTGTACTTTATTCATTTTCTCCCCCATTCACTTCGATGGAGGACTCTCTAATTCGTAGAGGAAGATGAATGCCATGAAGATGAATGCCATGAAGATCTAACTCAACGTGTAGCATTCAACATGTGGTAACTAATTCAAGTGAAGTCTTCAATTTGTGGTATCAATCTCCTACGAAGTGAGATTGACTGGTAAGTGTTTCAATTTTAAGTACACTAAGTGAGCCGAAGCGTGCTAGAAACCTTCACTCACTACGTGGAAAATATGAAATGAATCTGACACAAATACAAAGAGGAAAACACTCTTGTTTATCCTCGAAGTATGTAAGTCAGAAACATTTTAAATTAAGCAAAGAAATTCAATTTCTTATTCCAGTCGCTTCAGATGGCCAAGCGAGTGCTTCGTCACTCAAAGCTAGCCATCGCAAGCGAGTGCAGAACAGTCACTCAAGCGAATGCCTCTCAAGCGAGTCAAGGCGTAGCGGCCCAACTCGAAGCGAGCGGGCATGAAGCGAGTATGAGCTGTCTGCACTCGAGTGCAATTTTACTTTCTGCTGTGCATTTAATGCAGGTGCAGGAACGACGGAAATAACGGGCGCGTGTTCACACGCTTGAATTTGAAGCGGGAAAAGGCGGAGAAAATCCAGCCGTCGAATCTCAACAGGCCCCAATCTGGAGCCGTTCGATCAACGCCGTATACGACAAGCCAACCATAGAAGGCCACGTGGCGACGCCGAGCAAGTGGCGGTTCACTTTTACTGTGATGACGCCGGACACGTCAGATCCATCACCGCACGTCCGCCGCCTACCTACAGGATTTTCGGCGTTATTACCGTCCTACCCCTGCCACGTCAGCCATAACCTAATTCTATATATATGGGACGAGGCAGAATTGCAAACCTTTCACAGCCTTCTAAATTTGCCATTCTCGTGTTAGATCTGCAATTACTCTGCAACTCACGAGTCTCAACCCTTTCTACTTCATTGTTAAAAATTTTCTTCAAGATCTTTCAAAATCCACCATGGGCAAGAAAAAGAATACTGAGACAATGGAGGAGTTCATGACAAATGTTGGCGAGCACATCAACGTCGAGCCCCATCTCGACCCTATTGTCGTCGAAGTAAATGGTTTCTTCCGTAGAGCCGTGACCACGGCCGGTCTATGGAAGTTCATAACGTTAGTGCCGACGAAGATTTTGGCAAAGGCAGTGGGAGAAATCCTACTGAACTTGAGGAAGGATCAAAATACTTCCTCATTCACTAATCCACAAACCAGCAAGCCGGTGGAGGTGGATATGAGCGAACTTATCGAAGTGTTCGATCTACAGAGAGAAGGAGGAGACTCTCTGTTAGATCTGGGTCTCTCGGCCGGGGTGCAGTATGTTCGATTTGCAACTGCCAGAGCTGATCCGAATTTCAAGGAAGCCAACATTCGCAAAAGCTTGAAGAACCCGTTCAATCTCATCTGCGAACTCTTTACGAAGAGCATCGCATGCTATGTTGGATCCCTTGATACGTTGTCGGAGACGAAACTGATCGGAACCACCGTGATCATCGACAGCCTCACTGGAACGAAATTCAACTGGCACGGGTGGCTTCTCAAGCAAATCCACGAAGCTGCTGACGATTTTGCATTCGTACCAGGAACTCCAGATAAGATTCTGCGCAAAGGAAAATTGAAATTCTTCTCAAGGCTGTCTGTCGCACTGGAAATGAAGTATCCAGAGATGATATGGCCAGAATCTGACACGATCATATACAACAAGCACACCATCTACTACGACAAGTGGAAGAAAACAAAAATCCCAATGGATCAGGGACTTCTAGTTGTAGAAGTGCCCGCAGCAAGGCAAGTCGTGAATGCACAAGCTGAAGCTTCCCAAGCAAAACAAGCCGCTTCATCTTTGAAGCAAGCGGCTGCAAAGCAAGGGAAGAAGAGAGTGAAGCAAGACACTTCACCTGTCCAAGAAAGCGAGGCTGTGGAGAAGCCGCTTGAGGATATTGAAGTTAACAAATCTCAATCCTCACCTACTGAAACTACCCATATCCCTGAGCACACCCCAACCATGCATGAGAAGAAGCTAATGAGGGATCATGCAGAAGAGATGGAGGTTAAGAACGCAGAGATTGTAAGTTTACAAGACGAGATCACTAAAAAGAAGATGGAATTGAAGGAGAAGGAGAAAGTGCTGGAGGCACAAGTAAATCTAGTGAATGATCTCAAGGACTCACGTGACGCAGAAAGGAGCCGCTTGAGAGTGGTGAATATCAAACTGGTCACAGTTGGTAAAGAGAAGGAGACGTTGGAAAAGGAGGTGAAGGAGCTGAAAAAGAAACTGGAGAATAAGGAGGGAGAGTTGGTGATGAAAGAAAGCGAACTCCTCGGTACCAAGAAGACTCTTGACTTACTTCGAACCCAATTGAAGAAAGTCAAAGAGGTGAGTGCCATTGACAAAAGAGAGCTTGAAAGTCTAAGGAAAAATGCTGGATTGACGGAAAAGCAAGTCTTCGCGTCTCGAATGGAAGAAATGTTTCATGCTGTACTTGACAAGATTGAGGTACTTCACAAGTCACTTACTGGAAAGACAATCGTCCCAACCCTTGGTTTTGATGATGCCAAAAAGGGGGAAGGGATGGTACTGAAAAATGTCAATCTCTTGGATCCACAAGGTGGAGTAATTGGAGCTGAGAAATTGTTGAAGGAGAGTAGTGGTGCTGGAGAAGAGGAGAGAGAGGCGAAGTCTGCAAAGAAAGGCAAAGAAAAGCTCACTGTGGAGGAACCGCTGAAAAAGCCTGAAGAACCCCGCAAGCCACTTGGAGATAAAGTGCTTGCCTCTTCCATTGCTCGACATCCTCCAGTCACTGTGCTAACAAAGGAGGAAAGGCGGAAGCTAGCAGAGGCAAGCGAGACTATGGCTTGGGAGAGCGAGCGCCAGTTTAACTTGAAAACTCTTGCAGGTACTTCAAGCTCTCAAGCGCCCACTTCAGACGAAGCACCCACTTCATCTCCCCCATCATCAATAGTGAAGCGAACAGATCCAGAAACTGAGAGAGATGATTCAGCGACCAAGCGCCAAAAAGTTGAGAAGGCAGTTGTTCCAAGGGCAGAGAAGGAAAAGAGGACAAGGACAAAACGACTGCAAGTCATTGACGAACGAATTGAGAAAAATTTCAATGAAATGAAAGTCATCCAGTCCGTTTTGGTCAGAAGTATCTTTGTTCCAATCACGCCAGAAGAATCCGATGCATGCCTAGATCAGGCTATGATCGACACTTGTCACAAGACTGCGAAAGAAATGATTGACTCTGGCCGCTACCCTCTCAGAGAAGAACGCAATTACATTCGCAAGCAACTCAACAAGAAGCTTCCTTTCTGGAGCGGCGAGTCAGGAAAGAAGTTCAAAACAATCATAGCACAGATGTCCAGCCGGTCGGAGGAGGAGTTGGCTGTACGCAGAAATGAGCACCCTGATGCCCGTGAGATTGAGCAGTTCATTCCTGACGAACTACTCGAGCAATGGCTACACTACAAGGAGAAGTTTATCAAAGCTTACTACTATTGGGAGGTAGTGCCATTGCAGACTGAATGCTCAAGGGTCACTGCGCTCAACAACTTCCTTAGTGTCTATGATGAGAAATTTAGGCAAGAAGTCTTCGCTCTTGCACAGCTTGGAGAGCCTACACCATTAATCATCAAGGTACCAGCCAAGAAGGAATTCATCATGCCATTCCTACCTGGCACCAGTATCCTCAATCGCAGCATCATCGACGCTGAGGTGGATGAAGCCTTCCAATTGGAAGAGACTTGGAGGAGGCCAAGTATCCACAGTGTTGAGTCGATGGAAGCAAGGGTTTTCAGTGCATACACCATACCCGAAGATATGATTGCAAAGGATTTGGAGGCAGATGTAGAAGAGGAGGAGAAGGAGGAAGAAGGGAAGTGACAAGAGAAGGAAAGGAGGATGACTGGGAAGGAACTGCAGGAAACCTCCGAGTTTCAAGTTCCTTACATATTTTTTTGTGAACTTCTTGTTCATTTATCCCACTTCAATTTCTGTCTTTTCTGTGTCATTTACTCGCCTTGTGAATGACTTTATATTTCTGCTACAAACTCATTAATTTAACCGAAAAAAAGAAAAAGGGGGAAGGAACTTAAAAGAAAATTACAAACGAAACTGCAAAGGAAGCAGTCGCTTGGAGTTCCCTTCACGGTTAGATAGACTAGATTTATTTTTATCTAAGTCGTATGGGTTTTGGCATCATCAAAAAGGGGGAAATTGTTGGGAATTGTTAAGGACTAAATTGTTAAGGGGGAACTACATGGGACATTTGATAAATGAAGTCATTTGTTTTGATTAGATCCCAAAACCCCAAGCGTCCTTTTCCCAAGCGACCCATTTTGATGTAGTTAATAGGTTAGAATTTTTCTAAGCCTACACTGTTAGGATGGCTCTTTTATTTTGCTTAGATTAGGCTTCAAAAAGTTCAAGTGAAGGCCACTCGCTTGAGTGTGTTTTCCAAAGCGAAGCAAGTCAAGCAAGCTGAAGTGAAGCGTGCCGAAGTATAGCGAAGCGAAGCGATCGCTACAGTAGATTCAAAGTGAGTCTGCCAAAGCGAAGCGAAGCGAGCGCTACAGTGGAATCAAGTGAACCCACTAAAGCGAAGCGAAGCGTGCGCTACAAAGAAAAGCCGAAGCGAGTCAACACGAGTCAACACTTTATTTAGTAGTGTCACGGGAAATTTATTTCTCAAGTGACTCACTACAAATTTGACTGCGAAGCGACTCACTTCAGAGCTGACGCTACAACTTCAAAGCGAAGCGAGCCACTACCTACCAGAAAGCGACAGCACAAATTCCCGCTCCGAATTTGAACTCCAGTCAACAGGAGATCTCCGCATTAATTACGAGATCTCCACATGTCGAAAGCGGAGAGGAGCAGAGGAGTTGACTGCCAGGCCGACAAAGGCGCCGCAACAGTACTGGGTCGCTCCAGTTACTGTTACACTTGGAAGTTAGCCAATTTTGGCAAAATGCCAAAACTGCGCGTCTGCAAAAGCTACTGCCTGCGCAAGTACTGTCGAGAGGAGGAGGGACAAGGCCACCAACCAAGCAACGGATCTCAGCCAACCCTCCGCCTATAAATAGTGAAGGATGAAGACGTGAAGAAGTAGAACACTACTTGAGCATTCGAGCGCATACAGCAAACAAACACTCCCCAGCTTTCTAGCAATCTTCGAGTCTTTGTTGTCAAGTGTTCTCCGAGTTTCCAGTTCATCGGAACTCGTCTTCACAGCCTTCACACTTAGATTCTAAGCCCATTCTATATCCAAGCTTAGAAGAAGAACTCTAGCCAATCTTTGCACTCACTGTAAAGAGTTCTTCATAGTGTGTCGTCAACCAAAAACCCTAAACTCTGTCTGTTAGGTTTTTGAGTGTTGTCGTTAGGTTGTTCAGATCTAAGGCCCTTCTTTCATCGATTGAAGAAGCCTCGATCGTAGAGTTGAGATCCAAGCTTACACTTACATCGTTTGTGTAAAGCTCGATCGAAGCTAGGCTGTAAGGAGAGCCCGTAATCTCCCTGTCTGTCTGACTGAAGCGAGTGAAGCTTCCAGTCTTTGTTAGGTTTGTGTAGTGAACCCGCAATCACTACGTTTGTCGTTTGATCTAGGCGAGTGAAGCCCGATCCCAACCAGGTTTTTGAAGGACCCGTAACCTTCAAGTTCTTGAGTGAAAAGAACAGTTGCCGTCGTGCAACAAAGTGGACGTAGGAGCGTTATCTCCGAACCACTATAAATCTCTGTGTCGTATCTCTCTTACCTTAATCTCTTTACAGTATTTGATTATCCATTGCACGTGCATATAAACAAACTTAACTTGGATTTTCAATTACTTAGGAAAGATTATAGCTCACCAAATTCCGCACAAAGAGTAAAGTCTCACTCTTGATCAAGCTCTAAGCTTAGGTCAAGAGATTCGTGATTGCTTTCGATCTAGCCCTCGGCTAGGTCTTAGTATTTCCAAAGAGCACTTTACTTTATACTCTGAGTTAAGGAATTGAAGTTGAAAAACTTCAAAATACGTATTCACCCCCCCCCCCCCCCCCCTCTACGTATTTTTCCTATAGCAAGCCGTGTCTTGTGTGAGTGCAGGCTGACGTTATCCCCTCAGGGAGTTCACAATGTTTATTATACCAAGTCATGCATGCTGATTAAGTTCAGGTATAATAATGAGGAGTGAACGGGTACTACCTGAGGAACAAATGTTAACAATTAGGAGCAGTCATGGTAGCTCTAATTGATTAACGGATATGGAAGGTCTTAAACACGGGGGTCGAACTAAACAAAATACCAACCCAATCTACATAATTGGGACAGAGCGGTGATTCAGCTATGACACTTTAGTGGAGTGCGTCATAGTTCTAATAAGATACATGTTCAGGGGTGGACATGGAAATATCGAATTAGATAAGGCCCAACTCTGTCTGGTATCCGATCCCTAGGATGGCCCAAACAGACCTCGGGAATCGATCTAAATAGTATTATTGAGTATGGGCTCAATAATTGGACTCAGGCCCAGTATATGATATATATTGGATTTATATCTATTGGATGGATATTAAATCTAATTAATTTAGATTTAATCATTCATGGATAAGATTAATCTAATAGGATAAGATTTATTTAATTAAATCTTATGGGGATAAATATCATATAAATAAATATATTTAGTATATATTTATTTATTTATTCTTCTACTGGAATTAGAATAAATTCTATCTGTTAGAATTAATTCCGGATATACAGTTGCATAACTGAACAGATTAATTCCTTATTAATTCCGTATTAATGAAGGAATAAGTTTTGTAAGTTATGGAAAGAGAATAAATATGGAATAGGCAAAGATATGGTTGGAGATAAATAAGGAATCATATCTCCTTATTTATGTACCATATAAATACTCTCCATGTCTCTCATCTAAACCCTAGTTCTCACTAGCACACCAGAATTGGTTTTGTGACTTGGCGCAGAAACCTAGGGCGAGAGAGAGAGTCGGCCGCGCGAGTCTGAGTGAGGTAGATCGAGGTTCCAGTGATCTTGAGACGTCCACCAAGTCTCAGATCTGAAGGTGTGGGATCACATCCTAGAAGATCAGAACCGTAGATCGATCAGACACGACTCAGATTGCACGTTCTTCATAATCATAAGGTATGTACTCGTGCCCTTGCATGAACTTATGTGCACGATCGAATCAACACAACCGAACCAAGATCTGGGTCGGGGCGGCTTTCAAGCAGCCGGTCCCAACAAGTGGTATCAGAGCCCGAGGTTTTTGGATCGGCTCTGTGTTGAATCGAATTTAGTGTTCATGCATTCGAGTAATCATGATTATGTGTGCATGCTGCTGTCCGGGATTTATGTGCGTTGTTTTATTCATTTCGTTTTATCGTTGTTCGTTTTTTTTTTGTTAAATCGACGAGATAATAAGGTGCCGATTAGACTAGGGTTCGTTTTTTCTTGTATTTTTCGATTTCATATTATATTGTATTCTGGAAAATCGAAGAATTGTTGAGGAACGAGGTCCGAGACGAACAAGAGACGAAGGCGATCGACGGCCGCAGGCGGCGGCGCGTCGGCCAGCGCACGGCGGCGAGCGGCGTAATCTGCCGTGTCGGACAGCGGCTGCTCCTCGTCGTTTTTTCACGGCGACTGAACCCTAGGGTTCATCCTAGGGTTCAGGCGAGCCGGAGACGAGAGGCGGCGGTGGCAGAACCGGCGGCGGATGGCGGGACGGGCTAGTGCAGCGCGGCGGCGAGAAACCCTGGGTTTCTCGAGCCTGCCGGCGCTGCTGGGCCTGAACCGTGGCCTGCCCGGCGGTCCAGCGCCCGGCTCGACGTTGGGACGGAGCCATGACGGCGCCGGACAGAAGGTGGCGGCGCGGCAAGGGCTGCGGCAGCGAGCTACAGCAGCGGCGGCCGAAACCCTAACGGGTTCTTGGCTCGCGCGCGCTGCTGGGCTCAAGCCCGCGGCCCGGAAGTGGCTCGACGGCGACGAGGGCGCGGACGACGGTGGACAGCGGGTCCAGTGGTCTGGGAACCACCGGCGGCGGCGGCTGAGGTGTGGTCGCGCGGGCGGCAGCGGCGGCTAGGTTTTTCCCTTGTGCGCTCACTGCTGCCTGACCTAGCCACGGCTGCTCAGGCTCGAACCCAGCACCTCCGGTGGTGCTGGGACGCCGGCGAGCCCAGTGGGAGTGACCGGTGGCGTTCCAGCCACCGGCGGTGGCTCGCGGCGGCGGCGCTGCTTCTTGCAGCGGATAACGGCGAAGGCGACGGTGGTTTTGGCGACGGTGACGAGCAGTGCCTCGGGCTGGGTTGCAACGGACGCACCCAGCCCGGACCTAGCCATGTCAGGCTCGTCGTGGAGCCGAGACGGTGTCCTCGGTGTGCGTCGCGGCGGCTGACAAACCGATATTTTATATGCATTTCAAGATGTTTTTAGTAGGTTTTGGCTTTGATATGTGTGCTTAAATGAATAGGAAATGATAGGTTTTTACACTTATGCGTTTTCTATATGCTTTGCGTTTTCTCTTGATTTCCGTGCCTATTTCAGGTGCTGTGGCAATTTTCTGGGAATATTTGACTTATCCTATGTCGAAGAGGATCGAGTGAGGAAGCCGTAGCACTTTGCGGATTAATTTTCCGATGCCGGACGAGAGAGAACGAGCCAAAATCGTGAGAGCGCGCAAACTGTGAAATGTGGGCGGAAATGCACAAGTCAACCGAAAATGCACAAGTCAAACCTTGAGTCAACTTTCCAGAAATTACAAATTTTACCCCACCTTCTCACTCAAGTTTCTCTTTATTGCAATTTGACCCCAACTCATGGGAAGTCTATAAATACCTTGTTATTTGCCTCATTTGGATATGTTTTTCACTTGTAATTCATTTTGACACTTTCTCTTAGAACCCTAGCTATTTTCCCTCTTTCCTTTTTAGTATTTTCAAATATTATTGAAGATTATGCTTGGAGTTTGAAGAGATTGTTGAAGATTTCTTCTCTACTTTTCATTCCTTGTCATTTACATTATGTTTTTGCTTATTGTTCATGGTTTGATGCTTAGACACATGCTAGGCTAGATCCATTTGGGTTTCAAATGATGGATGATGTGAATTAGGCTAGGATTTGATGGCTTTTGATGTGGATCTACCTTTCCTTTGAGTTGCCCTTGGATTTGATTGTATTTTATTGCTTGAATGATTGACAATCACTAGTGCATACAAGGTGTTTGATGGAATGCCTAGGAAGCTTCCATTCATAGCACTCGATGGTAAGCATGTTATTCAATCCACTAGTTATCAAGTCTTGGGAGGATGAGATAGCTTGATTTATGTAATAATGCCACTCAAAGGAATTAAAATGGTTTGATACATCACATGCCTAATCCTTAGCCTAATCACATCGGAAATCGTTTGAAACCTTATCTTCTTTACTTGTTCCTTTACTTGTTCTTTACATTCCTTGCCTTTATTTTTGTTTGTTATTTCATTTACTTATTGCTTGCCTAGTTATAAAACACCAAAACAAAGTCTATGTGCTCAAATAGTATGATAGTGACAAGACGAACTACTTGATTATCTCTCGACACATTCACTCCTTGTGGTTCGACCCGGACTACTAGCTAGTTCGGTTATTGTATTATTGATAGGCTAGAAATAGCCTAGTCAATTTTTGGCGCCCGTTGCCGGGGAGTGAATAGATTGATGATCAATAGTTTGTTTAGTTTCTTGTTACTAATTTGAGCTTGTTTTTTTTTTTTTTTTTTTTTTTTTTTTTTTTTTTTTTTTTTTTTTATAGATAGGATGGTATTGTGCTTGTTGATTCAAGCATTTTATTGGACTATTTTTTATTTCTTTATTGGTGTGCTTGATAGGTACACACTTCATAGATCCAATGTTAAACATGTGGAATCTTTCGTTTTGGACTATGAGAAGAGAGAAAGAACTTCCAAAGAGCAAGATGTGGAAATCAATCGGGAAGTGAAAGTTCTTAGGAAGCAATTGGAGGTTATGGAAGCAAGAATGGATGAGCAAAGGAGGAGAACTCAAGAGGTTCAATTAACTCCTATAATTGAGATATTCCAACCTCCAAAAGCTAGTTATCAAGGAAGAGAATGGGGCACGGTTGATGCACCTAGCTTTGAGCTTAAACCGGGTTTGATTCGTTTGGTTCAAGCAAATCAATTTGGTGGAGAAGTCACCGAGGACCCAAATGATCATCTATACTCATTCCTTGAAATTTGTGATACCCTCAAGCTCGAAAGAGTGCCAAATGACACAATCCGGATGAGACTCTTCGGATTTTCACTTCGTGACCGGGCTAAAGAGTGGTTCAAAGGTCTCAATGGAAAGTCAATCAAATCATGGGAAGACCTATGCAAAGCTTTTCTCTTGAGATATTTTCCACCTTCTAAGGTACAACACCTAATCTCGGAGATTTATCAATTTGCCCAACATGAGGATGAGACGATATTCAATGCTTGGGAGAGATTCCGTGAGCTCTTAAGGAAATGCCCTCCACATGGCCTAGAGGAGAGTCGACAACTCTTCTTCTTCTATGGTGGTTTGAGTTCACAAACAAGAACTATGGTAGATGCTACCTCCGGAGGTTGCTTGCTAAATCGAGATGTGAAGGAAGCCATGAGGATTGTTGAAGATATGGTTTCTAATTCTTTTCAATGGCCTATGGAAAGGGTAAATTTGAAGAAAGATACCTCCATGTTGGAGGATAAATATGAAGAGCTTGCTTCCCAAATTACCAACCTCAAGAAGAAGCATGAAGAGATTAAAAAAGCGTTGATAGAAGCACTAGCTTGGCAAAGACCTAAGAATGGAGGAATTCTTGGCCAAGAAGAGGCGATTCACATCAATCAACAACCTCTCTCGGTTTTTCAACAACTTGTAGAAGAGGAACCACTCCAACCTTGGAGCCATGAAGCTCCATCAATGCCTCTACCTTCAATGCCTTTCCATGAGATTCAAGAAGAGGAAAAGCCATGTGCAAAAAAGGATGAAGGTATTCCTCTTACTCATTTTCCCCAAACTTCTACAGAGAATGATGATGTGAGTAAGTTGAATGATGGCATCATGAACGATATATCATTTCCTCTTGACTTTAGATATGAGAATCATGCTAAGTTTGGGGGTGAGAAGAGAGATGATCTTGTAGAGAGTACCCCTCATGAGGAAGTTGTAGATAAAAGCATTGATAGGTTGGAAGTGTTGAAGAAGTTGGATATCAATGCTCATTTGGTTGGTTTGTTGAGTAGTATGCCAAATCATGAGAAGTTCTTGGGGGATGTAGACAAGAGAAAGGTTAAAATGGATGATGATATGACCATTGAGTTATCGGAGGGATGTAGTGCTAGACTACAAAGAAAATTCTCCAACAAGGAAAGCGATCTTGGAGATTTCACAATTCCTTGTGAAATTGGAGATCAAGTGCTAAAGAAGGTCTTGTGTGACATGGGTTCAAGAGTGAACGTCATGCCTCTTCCTATCTTTGAAAGTTTGAAGATTGGAACTCTTATGCCCACCATGACTATACTTAAATTGGCGGATCGCTCTATCATAATTCCATGGGGAAAGATCGACAATGTGCTTATCAAGGTTGGAAAGTTCATCTTTCCGGTGGACTTCTTCATTCTTGACATTGATGAGGAGCATAACTTTCCTTTGATACTTGGTATGCCTTTCTTGTCCACAAGCCGAGCTATATTGGATGTTTGTGATGGAAGTCTCACTTTCCGAGTTGATGAAGAAGAGATGACATTATATGAACCGAAAGTTGAGAATGGATTGAAAATTCCAACCAAGGATGAGGGACTTGAGCTTGAAGACTTACCTCATTCAATGTTTGTTGATGCATTCTCATATCGAGGAGGAGGTTTCAAAAACCTAGGAGGCGTGAAGTTCCAAGAGAAGATTGCCGATCCTTCACGTGAGAGGTTTACAAGTTTTGGAGGTCAAGAGAGGACCTCGTTTGATGTCCCATGATCTACATTGAGGTATCGTCGAGCTAGCGACGTTAAACAAGCGCTCGTTGGGAGGCACCCCAACACGTATCCTTTGTTTACTCGTTTTTCTTTAAGTTTAGTTTGAGTCGTTTTATTCGAATAAGAGTTGAGAGTGGGTTGATATGTTATGGAAAGGAATTTCAAAGTGTTGGATGTTTTTCATGCCTTAGAAAAATTTTGAGAATTTTCAAGTTTTTGAAGTCCAACACTTGGAAAAATTTTCGGAGGTGAAATTTCAGCTTTGCGCAGTCCGGCGGTAAAATCAAAAAGAAATAGTAAAACTCGTCGGAATTCGATTCTGCCAATTGGAATGAGTTCGTAAGACACGAGAGTAGGGGGGAGTGTCATCTCTGGCCAAAAATTCTTCCGGAATCCGGCGGCCGTCCGGCTGGGCAGACTCGTCTGCGACCTAAGCTGCGACCGAGCCCTAGGTCGCTGGTTTGGTCGCAAACTGCTATGTAGACTGCGACCTAGCCTTGGGTCGCAAACCACGATGCTTCCGAAGGCATCTTGTCTGCGGTCAACACCCGTTGACCGCTGGTTCCCCTTCCCCCCCCCCCCCCCCCCCCCTATTTTTCAATTTGTTTTTCTATTTTCTTTTTGGTGTTATCTCTTATATCCTACACCTCTCTTACCTCATTTCTCTTACTTATTCATTTCTTTTTCTTGAGATGATGAACATGTTCTTGAAATCGAAAAGTCGAGAGGAGCAAAGCATGACGAAGAAAAGGATTCAACTTAATCGAGCATGTACCGGAGTGAGCAACATTGAACGTGATATGCATCTCAAGCATGGACCTTTGTGAGTGTAGTTTAAATTCCTTATTATTCTTCCCTCCAAACTCATTTTAGACTTTGTTTCTAAAATAAGTTTGGGGAAGGGGGGTTGGATAAGGTCTTTAAACTACTATTCTCTCTTCGGTTTTTCATTAAAGTTGCGATTTTTAAGCTTGTATTTGCTTGATGAAGTTGATTGTGCTTAATTGGATGCTTGAAAAGGATGAATTTGTTTGAGTGTGTTTGGTATGTGATGAGAGTGTATAAGTTGGAATGCGAATCAAGTGGTTCATATGTGTGTAAATGTATGCTTACTTGCAAATTTTGCAAAAAATTTAAAATTTCTTTCGAATGAATCACTTGAAGTATTGGTTTTCATATCGTGTTTTTCGCTCCTTTGCTTTCAAGAGAGATGTCGATGATGAAGTTGAGCGAAAAATGATATCATATTTTTGGAATCTTTCATGTGTGTATTGAGCATGAAATGGTTAAGTGACACGATTAACGAGGAATGATCGATCTTAGGCACATGAACTCAAAACAAAAGCTTGTGAGGTTCGAGCCAAAACGTTGAATTGATAACGTTCTTTTCTTTCTTGAGAGTTTGCCATGTATTGCATTGTTATCTTCTAGAACTTGCCTTTAATCTCGATCGAGGTTGCTATATGTGCCACTAGAACTTAGAAATGATTTTAGGCCCTCACTTGTTAGCCTCGTTATTCCCTAAACACTAACCAAATGAAACGTTAACTTTGCGGTCCCCCTTGAGCCTTTGAAGCCCTTGTTGCTAAACCGGATGAAAGGGGGTGAAGGTTGGTTAAGGGAATCTATGGAGAGGTTGTGAAGTAGTGAGGAAACGAGGTTTGAGTAGTTTGATTGAAGAAGTCGTTTTAAGATGAGAATACTCCTATGAGCTCTAGAAAAAAAAAGAAAAAAAAAATGAAAGAGATGAGAATGGAATTCTCATAGAAAAAAAAAAAGAAAAAAAGAAAAAAAAATGATGAGAAAAGAAAAGAAAGAGTTTGAATAAAGTTAGTTGTGAATGAGAGCATAAAGGAGTTATTCATGAATATTGAGAAGCATCAAGCTTATGTACTTAAGAGTGTAAAGAGGTGAAATGTTGAAGGTAGAAGGTGGAGAAATTCACACTTAGAGTGGAAAAGAGAAGGTGAAAGTACTTAGGAGATTTCTTAGTCACTTAGCCTAAAAATCCCTACCTAAACCAATGTCCCCGCATTACAAGCCTAAATAAAAGACCTAATTGATCTTAGTTCGAGTGCACAATCAAGCGATGGAGATCTTGAGATTTAGGGCAAGCTTATGGTAAGAGCAATGCATGCATGAGTCGATGAGTGTAAAGATCCTTCCATACACTTGAGAGAAAGAGCGATACACTTATACCTAGTGAGGTTTGGAGTTTCATTATGCTTGAGTGATTGATTTCTTAGTTGAAAGTGTTGTGTGATTATGGATTGTTCGATTCACCTTGGGAATTCCATGATTGAAAATGCTTTGTTGAGTGAGTATTTTGAGACATCTATGATCTTGAATTGCATACCCATTCGGTTTGAGTGTTTTGATTGTTTTGTTCCATTTTCGGGACGAATAATGGCTTAAGTTTGGGGGAGTTGACAAACCGATATTTTATATGCATTTCAATATGTTTTTAGTAGGTTTTGGCTTTGATATGTGTGCTTAAATGAATAGGAAATGATAGGTTTTTACACTTATGCGTTTTCTATATGCTTTGCGTTTTCTCTTGATTTCCGTGCCTATTTCAGGTGCTGTGACAATTTTCTAGGAATGTTTGACTTATCCTATGTCGAAGAGGATCGAGTGAGGAAGCCGTAGCACTTTGCGGATTAATTTTCCGATGCCGGACGAGAGAGAACGAGCCAAAACCGTGAGAGCGCGCAAACTGTGAAATGTGGGCGGAAATGCACAAGTCAACCGAAAATGCACAAGTCAAACCTTGAGTCAACTTTCCAGAAATTACAAATTTTACCTATAGCTGGCAAAATAAGCCCGGCCCGCTGGGCCGGCCCGTCGGGTCAGGGTTTGTGGTTGGGCTGGGCCAGCAAAATTTAGGCCCATAAGAAGTCGGGCCGCAACGGCCCGTCCATATGGCCCGCCGGGCCGACCGGGCTTTGGGGCTAAAAAGCCCGTGGTTTCCGGGCTAAAATGGCCCGCCCATACCTTTGATTTTATTTAATTATTTTTAATTAATTACACTCATATTTTAATTTTAAAACCCTATTTTCTATACTATTTTTCTATCACGCTACTTTGTAATTCAAAACAGAGATTAACGACTATTTTTTTTTTTTTTTTTTGTTTTAATTTAGATGATGAATTGGAAGACATTTAGTTGATTTTTTTTCTCTTAATAATTTTATTTTTGGATTTTTGGTATAATTGTATCATGTTACTACTTATTTTATTTTATTTAACTTGTTGCATAATTTATTAATTTATTTTATAGATTACTTAATACTTTAAAATATGAATTTTTAGGAAAAACTTTTTCGGGCCGGTTTGGCCCGCCCGCCCGGCAGCCCTTAGGTGGCCGGGCTGGGTTCGAAATGTAGCAGCCCGAAAATTTTTGGGTCGGGCCGGGCCTACATGAAAAAGCCACAAAAGCCCGATGGGCCGGGCCGGGCTTGGCCCGGCCCGCTACTTTGCCAGCTCTAATTTTACCCCACTTTCTCACTCAAGTTTCTCTTTATTGCAATTTGACCCCAACTCATGGGAAGTCTATAAATACCTTGTTATTTGCCTCATTTGGATATGTTTTTCACTTGTAATTCATTTTGACACTTTCTCTTAGAACCCTAGCTATTTTCCCTCTTTCCTTTTTAGTATTTTCAAATATTATTGAAGATTATTCTTGGAGTTTGAAGAGATTGTTGAAGATTTCTTCTCTACTTTTCATTCCTTGTCATTTACATTATGTTTTTGCTTATTGTTCATGGTTTGATGCTTAGATCCATGCTAGGCTAGATCCATTTGGGTTTCAAATGATGGATGATGTGAATTAGGCTAGGATTTGATGGCTTTTGATGTGGATCTACCTTTCCTTTGAGTTGCCCTTGGATTTGATTGAATTTTAATGCATGAATGATTGACAATCACTAGTGCATACAAGATGTTTGATGGAATGCCTAGGAAGCTTCCATTCATAGCACTTGGCATGAATCCTTGCTCATATTATCTAGTATTGATTTGCATTGCTCCTAGAAAGAATTATGTGAATTGATGTTAGATTAATAGGCATTGTGCTTTTAGGAGTTGGTAATATGTTTAGAATGGTAAGCATGTTATTCAATCCACTAGTTATCATGTCTTGGGAGGATGAGATAGCTTGATTTATGTAATAATGCCACTCAAAGGAATTAAAATGGTTTGATACATCACATGTCTAATCCTTAGCCTAATCACATCGGGAATCGTTTGAAACCTTATCTTCTTTACTTGTTCCTTTACTTGTTCTTTACATTCCTTGCCTTTATTTTTGTTTGTTATTTCATTTACTTATTGCTTGCCTAGTTATAAAACACCAAAACAAAGTCTATGTGCTCAAATAGTATGATAGTGACAAGACGAACTACTTGATTATCTCTCGACACATTCACTCCTTGTGGTTCGACCTGGACTACTAGCTAGTTCGGTTATTGTATTATTGATAGGCTAGAAATAGCCTAGTCAGCAGCGCGTGTGCTGCACGCGTGGCTCGGCGGCGGCGCGTGACCGGATTTTTCGAACGACGGGCTGTTCATTCGGCCCGTTACGTTGACGATGGCTAGGGTTTTCCGAAACCTTGGCATGATCGTCGACGGCTAGGGTTTTTGTACCCTAGTTCGTTCGAAATTAATTTCGCTTTCCGTTTTGGTAATTAGGGTTTTCCGCACCCTAGTTGTTTCGAGCACTTGCTATTTTTGGAAGGTGGACTTGAAGACCGTGGTTGGCTTCCAAATCGAAGATTAAAGACCGGAGCTTGTTCCGGGAATTTTATTTTAATTAAAATGTAATAGATAGGGCTTTCTATTCCCGGCCGGCAGCCTATTTATTTATTTAATTATTATGCATGCTATGGATGGATTTAAATTACGCGATGAATATGATTAGCATGTTTTGCATGTTATAGTTGCTTTTCATTGTTTGCGTAATAGAAATAACATGCATAGGGGTCATAGCATGTCGGTTTTATGATTTCAATGCGAGCATGTTTTATTACTTGCGCTTAGAAATCATGTGATAGGACTTGATTGTCTATGTGCTACGATTGTCACACAAACCCTTAAAAAGACTAAGCGGTATAGTTAATCGATTATTGGTTAATTGATTTAAAGGACCTCCATATTTGGTTTAAAAAATGAAATAATTAGCATTCGCGTTGACGATGAGTCTTCCTCCCTATAGGAGATGTTGGTTATGGATTTCATTGGTTTAGACTTCAAAAGGATAATTTGATTTAAAATAAAATAATTAGTGTTCGCGTTGACAATGAGTCTTCCTCCCTATAGGAGACACTGATTATAGTTCATTGGTTAAATTCAAAATTGATAATATGGAAAAATGATTTTATAAAGGTAATTCCTCCTTAACGGGTGGGTTACTCTTAATAGAATTAATTTTTCGGTATATTAAAATATGGTTATAGCTTAGCTGCTTATTGATGAATCCTCCTATAGAGGTCACTTCTCGAATTAGCAGGGTCCTGAGGCACGGGTTATTATTTCTTTGTTTCACTATGGTCTGTGTGATGGGATAAGAAATAAAATAGACTGCGGTCATGGTCGATAATTTTATGGATAGCATTCACCTATAGTGGACTATTTGTAAATAGTATCGGGCTACTCGTTTGTTGGTTCAATGTTATTATTGGGTTTATAACATTGATAACATAAATTATTTTTGCTTATAAGTTGTTTACTTGTTATTTATTTCAGATATGTCTATTGATTCTATTCGCACGAAGATTTGCCGTTTAGCTTATTCCGATGGTGTTCCGGATTCCTTTCGATTTCGACTACTCAGTTTCCTGGCACGGAAGGAGATTAGTTTCCTGAGGTTTGAGGATTCCCTCAACTTTAAGGAATTTATCATGAGGTTTAAGAACCTCGTATACATGTACGTGTCATATGGAGGCGTTATGTCGGGAAAGTCTGTGTGCGAGGTTCTCCTTGCACGTTTTCCAGGTTGGTTCCTAGCCCTTAGGGATGCAGTCGTCCCTAACCACATCATTCATGAGGATCCAATTGCCCTTATTGGGGAATTGCTCGTGGTTGACAGGGAGAGGATTGAGATTCTACGGTCTGCCTATGAAGCGGAAAGGAACTTTTGGGATCAGCCTGTTGATAAGGACGTCGATTTGATTGAGCATTTTAATGCTCAGGATAATGAGACTGTCATAGACGAGTACCTCCATTCACTGAGGATTGATGATCTTGAGTATGACGGACTCGTTCACGATGTGAATGAGCTGATCTCTGATCAATCAATCCAGGTAGTGGGCGACTTTGAGCCTGATTGACTCGTTCACGACGTGAATGAGCTGAGCTCTGATCAGCCTACTGAGGAAGTGAATGATGCCAGGAAGGAGAGACCTCCGATAATAAAGGTCTATCAGAGGAGGAACAAGAAGTTGAAGGTAGATGGAGGTATGTCAGACTCTTGTAACATGAAAAACCAAATTATACTAGTTCAGTCCTCACGGACGGATTTAACTGGTGGATATTAATTGTGGTTTGTTGCAATCTTTGTAGGTTCGGCTACAAGGAACGAGTAGGACGACTTCAAGTTCTTGAGCTCGACAAGCAACATTCAGTTGATGCAGTTGTCTAGCAGACTTAGAGATTTCTATCTTACGTTTTATCTTGGTTTTTGGATACTAGATTCTGGATTATTACTTTTACACTACATTTAGTTGCCTTGTTTTGGCATGATACTTATGTTTTGCATATTGATGGATGATTATTTTCTTACATTGTATTAAGGATTTATTTCTTTAATACTGGTTGTTTTGATATATCATTCGTAGTGGGAGTAATAACTGTGAATTTTGAAAGATATTCCAAAATGTGTTATGATAAATGTCGCACTTCTTGTTCAGAATTGTCTTTTAACAAAATACTACGTCACTATGTCTAAATCTATTTCCTTTCCTTATTTGAAATGAAGTGATTAGCATTTATGTTGATCATAGATTTCATTGTGATTTATTATGAATTGATTAGCATTCGCGCTGAGATCGCGTTTTCCCTTCCCACGGAAATGCTAATTGTAAGTTTCATTGGTTAAATCTGTTCGGAAATAAGGATAGTTTGCACACGAAGTGTTGCAATTTTGATGTTAGATTTAGTAATTAGTTGGACAAGTAGTTATTTTTCAAGGAAAGACAATCATTTATTCTTGATTAACGTCCAAGAATAAAAAGAAATTATGGATTGGAACATTATAAGGCCGGAAGTACAAGACTGATAACCAAAAGGATCTGCACAAGATTATTTTAGGATCCTTGTCACAGTGGGAGCTTTTTCGGGTGTGTCTCGAAAATGGTAGATTGTTCATCAAGAAATCTAATTTCTTGGATAATGAACAAACCAAGTTGACTATAAAGGATAAGTTAGATGAAAGCAGTTGCCTATCATTGATTAGTCTATGAGTTTAACACTCGAAAGACTTGCAAGTTGTATGCTCATATTCGTTGAGGACATACATGAGGGAACATGGATGTAGTTTGAGAAAAGGGAAGAATTTTCTCAAAAAAAAAAAAAAAAAAGTTCTATGTTTCGGGACAAACACATTGAAATGTGTAGTTCAATGATTAAAGCATTCATTTGTCGAACAACACATATAAGTCCGTTTATGAAATGTGTTGACAAATGGTATATCTTTCATCTACAAAAGACGTTGGAGTGGTTGACTTGTACATTGTGTGATAGTATTATTAGCACCTGAAAAGAGTGTGAAAGTATTATCTGACACAATAGGTGGTGATTATCCGAACAATTTAGAATGAAGGTTAGGAGTAATGTTGGATATATCCTACTCAAATGGATAGTATAACATTATTCAAGTACTCGTCATAGACTACTGTTGTGGCAAAATTTGCAATACACCTGGATATTGCATAAGGAGCCAAATATATGTTAGTGTTGTGTGCATGGTAACGGATATAGTCCATCATGTTTGTGGACACGGATAATCGAATGGTAGCTAGAAACGATATCATCGACCTTTTACTATGGATTCACGTAAGAAGCAGAATTGTCTTGAAGATTCTCACGCAGTGAAATACTGAGAGGGAGCTAGATAATTCAGGGCTTGGCTTCGTGAATTGGCAGTAATCTCAAATTTGCTAGAATACTTACACCCCCTGGAAGGATTCTAAGTGCAGTGGCGAATTTTAGAGATTTGGAAATGCCGGTAACAACATAGTGAGTACCTAACATTAAGGCGATATCGTGGAGAAAATAGAAACACTAGAGGAATGTACGATGACGGTTCCTTCACTAAGTGTCACATGTCAGGTATACTGTAGCACGTGGCTGACATGTCTTAGTGAGCCTCCCACGGCAAGCTACACTAAAAGGTAAAAACTTTAAGTATAAGTGGGAGAAAAAGTGTATGATGGTTGTCAATGATTGCGATCGTGCGATTGTTAACATTGTACATGGATGAAGTCATATGGTTTCCTGTAGACGCGTTGGTATACTAAAAGGTTTTACTTTAGTATAAGTGGGAGATTGTTGGGGTTGTTGTATAACTAAAGCAAAACCAGTTGTTTTAGTGGTTACGACACAGGTCCACTGTTAACAATCCCTATCTGGAAAAATATGTATAAGCGAGAATAAAGCCCATTATCTCATGTTTTAGACCACGTGTCGATCTGAGTTCGGAGAGGATCACGAAGGTCGCTAATAATGATGAGATATAAACAGTTCACAGTCGAGATAGCTTGGGCTGAGCTATCGGTCTAGACTGCAGCTTAATGGTAGTGATGAGTCCTAATCACTAATTATGCTGGTACGGTGGAACGTATTGAGGATCAATAGAGATAATGCTCTTCTGATACTGACCCTGTATCAAAGGTGATATAGGTGAAGAGCTATAGATCTCAGGCTCTAGCTCGATCTTAACCTTGGTAAACTATTAGATGTATATGTATTCCTCGATGTTACTTTGATTTACGAAGATATGAACTTCGTTAGTTCATCTTAATCATGGCGTACTTTGGGTAACATGGAGATGCATAGTATGTCTAATAAGTGTTATCAACAAGCCGTGTCCTGTGTGAGTGCAGGCTGACGTTATCCCCTCAGGGAGTTCACAATGTTTATTATACCAAGTCATGCATGCTGATTAAGTTCAGGTATAATAATGAGGAGTGAACGGGTACTACCTGAGGAACAGATGTTAACAATTAGGAGCAGTCATGGTAGCTCTAATTGATTAACGGATATGGAAGGTCTTAAACACGGGGGTCGAACTAAACAAAATACCAACTCAATCTACATAATTGGGACAGAGCGGTGATTCAGCTATGACACTTTAGTGGAGTGCGTCATAGTTCTAATAAGATACATGTTCAGGGGTGGACATGGAAATATCGAATTAGATAAGGCCCAACTCTGTCTGGTATCCGATCCCTAGGATGGCCCAAACAGACCTCGGGAATCGATCTAAATAGTATTATTGAGTATGGGCTCAATAATTGGACTCAGGCCCAGTATATGATATATATTGGATTTATATCTGTTGGATGGATATTAAATCTAATTAATGTAGATTTAATCATTCATGGATAAGATTAAATCTAATAGGATAAGATTTATTTAATTAAATCTTATGGGGATAAATATCATATAAATAAATATATTTAATATATATTTATTTATTTATTCTTCTACTGGAATTAGAATAAATTCTATCTGTTAGAATTAATTCCGGATATACAGTTGCATAACTGAACAGATTAATTCCTTATTAATTCCGTATTAATGAAGGAATAAGTTTTGTAAGTTATGGAAAGAGAATAAATATGGGATAGGTAAAGATATGGTTGGAGATAAATAAGGAATCATATCTCCTTATTTATGTACCATATAAATACTCTCCATGTCTCTCATCTAAACCCTAGTTCTCACTAGCACACCAGAATTGGTTTTGCGACTTAGGCGCAGAAACCTAGGGCGAGAGAGAGAGTCGGCCGCGCGAGTCTGAGTGAGGTAGATCGAGGTTCCAGTGATCTTGAGACGTCCACCAAGTCTCAGATCTGAAGGTGTGGGATCACATCCTAGAAAATCAGAACCGTAGATCGATCAGACACGACTCAGATTGCACGTTCTTCATAATCATAAGGTATGTACTCGTGCCCTTGCATGAACTTATGTGCACGATCGAATCAACACAACCGAACCAAGATCTGGGTCGGGGCGGTTTTCAAGCAGCCGGTCCCAACAATAGGTGTTGGCGAGGGTGAGCCACGCCGCGCATGACGTCTTGGCCGAGGCGATGAAAGGAATCAACGTCGGAGAGAGCGTCGAGATGATGGCGCTCAAGATGAGTTGATCTTGACGAACCCAAAAGGAGTGCGCCGGATTTGGAGAGATTCTACCATCAGTTGCGGTGATGGTGGAAGCCGGACACGAGGTGGATCCATCAACATACCCAACAAGGTCGTAACCAGTAAGAAGAGTCTGAAACTGGAACTTCCATGACGTGTAGTTAATGCTAGTGAGCTTGAGATGGGCTTGGAGTGAAGAGTTGAGAGCAACAGGCGTTGCGGTGGTGGTGGTGGGTACGACGGCCATGGCGGTAGAGTCGTAGAAGAGGATCTTAGAGGATTAAACCCTAAAGGTCTCTTGATACCATATAGAGATGATGGTGAAAATAATTTCCAGCATACTTTTATTGATTGAGAGGATTACACTTATATACAAGTACAAGATATGAAAACCCTAGCAACTATACGAAAACCCTACGCGGCTAACCCATATACAAAGCCCATAATAATTAACTATAATTAATTAAATACATAAACCCTAATAATGTCAACTCCATAAAAAAATTACTTTGTTTCAACATTAATTATTTCTAAATGAATTTTTGGTATAGAGCATATATAATCATAATCAAAAATTTGGAATTTAAAATTTAAATTTGGAAAATATAATCCAACAATTTAGAATTTTTAAACACTAATATTTACCACGTACCAATTATTATTGGGGAAATACAGGAAAGTAGCCACTTTCATATTGCAAATCAAAATAATAGCCACCCATATAAAAAACTTAAATACTAGCCACTTTTTGTGTTAATTGTCGTATTTACCCTTAATTATTTTAATTATCTCCTCCTAATTCTTTTTTTTTTTTTTTTTTTTTTTTTTTCTCGCTGCTGCCTTCTTCACCTTTTTTCTTTTCTTTTTTCTTTCTTTCCTTTTTCCCTTATTTTTAATCGTCCCTCCTCCCTGCTCCTTTTTCTTCTTTTTTCTTTCTCTGTTTTTTTTCCTTTTGTTTTTTTCAACTTTCCCTTTTTTCTTGTTTTCTCTTTTATCTCAAAATACAAAAATACATGAATCGTATAATAATATATCATTTAAAATTAATTTTAAAATATAAAAATATAAAATTTATGCATTTTTATATTCATGTATTGGTCAAATATTTATATTCATATATTGATCATGTTTTACTTTAAAATACATGAATACACGAGTCATGTTTTCGTGTATTCATGTATTAATAAAAAATTTGTATTCATGTATTTGTCATATTTTATTTCATAATACATGAATACATGAGCCGTGTATTCATGTATTGGTCAAATGTTTATATTCATGTATTGGTCAGATTTTATTTCATAATACATGAATACATGAGTCATGTATTTGTGTATTCATGTATTGATCAGATTTTATTTCATAATACAAGAATACATGATTCATGTATTCGAATACATGAGTCATGTAATGTTAATCATGTATTAGTGTAAATTTATTGCACAATTCAAGAACAAACAAGTCTTGTATTCATGTATAAGGGTAATTTGGTAAGAGTGACTACTTTTTGTATTTTTTATATGAATGACTATTATTTGTATTTACTATATCAAAATGGCTATTTTAAGGGTTGCCCCCCAATTATTTACGAATACAATAGAAGATATTATACCCGTAGACAATATGGATCTCATACGTCTAGTTTACCATATTAATTAAGAGTAAAACTAATATTGATATCCAAGTCATTGCTTACCATGCAACTCTATCATGTATTCCTATCCCTATTTCAATCATAATCTAAAATAATAAATTCACTCTTCTATTTACTCTCTCTCTCTCTTAAATAAATAGGTGTGTTTTAACCGCCATGATTATAATCATAATTACTATTCCCTCCATCCTTATCAAGTTGAGTCACTTTCCCGATTGGACCGTCCCTTTAAAGTTGAGTTATTTCCCTTTTTGGCAAAAATTAGAATCTTAAACACGTAATTAAGTACAACTAATTGTACCCCTTATTTCAATAATAATAATAATAATAATAATAATAATAATAATAAGTTCAGAAATCTAAAAACTGAAAATTTAAAAATTTTAAATTTATAAAACTCTAAAATTATTATATATTTAAAAATTAAAATTTTTAAATATTTAAAATTAAAAAAAATTGAATTTATAAAAAGTTTTAAAATTTTAAAACGAAATTTAAAATTTTAAAAATTAAAAATTTTAAAATTTTAAAAAATTAAAAAATTTAAAAATTTAAAAAATAAAATTAAAATAATAGAATTAAAAATTTTATAAATTTAAGGAAAAAAATAGTTTAAGAAAAACGATTGAAAATTTTGTAAATTTTTTTTTTCAAAAATATTTACGAAAAAGAATTAATTTAATTACTTAAACATAATTTGGAAAAAATAATAATTTTGAAAATTATATTTTATTAATATTGAAAATTATAAATATAAATTATAATCTTAATCTCATTATCTCCTCAATCAATTAACTTACTTTAACAACTAAACACCCCTACCTTAATTCCCGTGCCGAAAAGTTTTGACTCAACTTGAAAATAACGGAGGGAGTATAATATAGTACTAGTACATTACATTTGCCATTTACTATTAATCTATTATCATATGCTAAATATATGTTATTATTTTGGATGAGATATTTATACCTAAGACTTCTAAAATTATGATTGTAAAAGCGCAATTTCTAATGTTTACCGTGAGCATGTATACCTCATGTACTCAACATCGATATAACGATACGTATTTCGAAAAAATTAATTATAAATATATACCCTAAAAATAGCTTTACCAAATAAACTATACCTTGGGAAATTTAAACTGTAAATGAAATCTTTTTCGGCATTGTACTACCACACAGTAGTTTTAAGAATGTTAAAATGAATATTAATTTAAAACTTAGAGATATTTGCAATCGAAAATTGGGAATATTTGCCAACATAAAAAAAATACCATTACTCCCTCGTGTCATTCCATTTGTCTTATTCATCATATAAGTATTAAAATATATAAACGAGCTAAACGTAACCCAATTGGTGAAGTGCTATAAATGGTTAAAAAAGAAAGTCTATTGCGGTGGCCATCCAATGAAGTTACCAAACCAAACTTCTCCTCAAACAAAAGAAAAAGTAGCAAAGCGAAGTTTCGTAATAGAATTTTCTTCTTCACAGTCTTATCCTCACAAAGTTTTCTTTAATCAAGTGATTTCGTTCTTCTGCGACCTTTCAATCAATGGATTATATGTTACTACTATATTTTATTTAATTGAATTTAGTAGGTAGTATATCATACTCAATGGAAAAAAATAGCAAATACGGCTTCAACATTGCAACTCGGAACTAAAACAGTCCTGGCATATTTTCTCAGCGTAGAAAAAATATAAAATATAAAATTACAAGAGCTTTTAATATTTTATAGCGACAACGCAATAAAATTGGTGAAATATTCATGTTCTTGCTTAACTCAAAAGTGTACATACATCCTACACAATTAAGGGTTAATTACGCCTAAATACACGAACTTTTCCACAAATTTCATTTTTTCCATGAACTTGAAATTATCTGTGAAAAACCATGAACTTAGGACTTTGTCCAATTTTACCCCGAATTCAGTTTCCGACCATATTGATGCTGACAAGGGGCCTACGTGGTACCGGAAGTGTGACATGTTTATTTTTTTTTCCGACTAACAAAATGACGTCGTTTTGGGGCACACAACGACGTCGTTAGGGGCTCAAAACGACGTCGTTCCTTTACAAATTAACTCTTCAAAATTAAAGTTTAGGGTTTATTCAGCAAATGGGCAAAGGAGAGGAGAGGAGAGGAAAAACACGACTGCGCGCGGGGAAGGAGAAGGAGAGAAGACTTGAAGCTTTTCCGGCCAGAGATGTCTGCCTCCAGGACATCCTCCAGCAGCTCTACTTACCATACCGTTGATGAATCGCCATTATCAAAGCTCTGTCACTGTGGGTTGAATCCTCAGCTCGCCACTTCTTTCACTGTGAAGAATCCTTACCGTAGGTTCCTCCGTTGTCCGAAATTCCAGGTAAAATGACATTAAATTCGTTTTAAGATTGAACCAATCTATACAAATGAACTAGGGTTTCACTGTTAATAAATTTAATTGGATGATTAATTTAGGATTTACTCTCAGCATAAACATATTGAGTTTACTGTCAGCATTAATTTAATTGGATTCACTGTTAATAGAATTGAGCTTAGGATTTACTGTGATTTTGACGCATATGGTTGTAACCATGCTAATAATCTTCCCATGCTTATAATCTTCCCAGCCACATCAGTGTGGATTTTTCAGATGGATTGATCCTTGGAGGCCCCCTCAGGTTGATGATGTTAGTACATTGAATGTTGAAGCCGAGAGAGCGAAAGTGAACATGTGGATTCAGATGTATTCAAATGTCTTAAAGGATTTGGACAATCGGCGGGAGGTAATGAAACAGCTTCGGGTTCAAGTTGAGGAATTGCAGAAGGAGAACAAAAAAATGAAGAAGAAGTTAGTTATGATTCGTGTAATCATAGCATCTCTTGTGTTGGTTGTTGTTGTTATTGCCTTTGTTTAGAGTTTAGAGTCTAGTATGGTATATGTATGTATGTAGTCTAATGTGACAGCCTAATGACATTAATTTGTGTTGGCTTAGTTTAGAGTCTAAACTCTTGTAACAGATTCTAATGTTTTAATTGGATTGTGTTCAAAATGCATATTTTGGGTTCAAAATTTCTGTAAATGGTGTAATTACAACTGTTATATTGATATGCCAAGAATAGAAGAATAGGGAGAACAAGCATAAACATATTGAGTTCAAACAACAATTAGTCTAACAATAGCATAGTCATTCAACCAAAATATCCACCAAAACAAGCAGTCTAACATATGGCATCAAGTTCAAAACATAAAATAAAAATGTATCAACATTCATCAACATTCATCCATCAAACAGTTATGATTGCAAAGACCGAAAAGCTGCTGCACTAGTTTGCCCCTTTCCAATATGACTATTTTGCTTTGCTTCCTTGAGTAGGAATGTCAAGAAAAATTGTGCTGGTGTGTGATGTATTGCCTTCTCCAGAAACTGAATTAGCTTGAGAAGATGTAGCTTGAGATGCAGAACGAGTTGTAGCACGACTACTCTGAAATGGTGCATAGTATACATCGCTCCCAGCAGACATCTACAAAATGATTAAGAATTCAATGTATTAAGTCTACAAAATTATGTAAACAAATGAATGAAGGGGGAGGAAAACTTACATGCAAGTATGCATCTCCAGTTTCTTCACACACAAGCCTGCCAATCCCTTTTCTTGCCTGCATAATGAAACACAACATTTAAAAGACTAGTTTTTTAACTCACACAATGAACATCATGTGAATGATCACAGTCTCAGTTATACCTGAGCTCTCTTCATAGCATTGAGCCTTGAGGAAGCTTGTGAGGCAGAGGAAAAGTTGGAATTAGCTGGTGTAGCTGTGACACTCTTTCTTGGCCTTCCTTTCTTTCCAGGTTCCTTTTGAGGCTTTTGAACCGTTGGATTTTTACATCCTCTTGCATTATGGCCTGTTTGGAGGCAATTTTGACATGTCATTTGCACTCCAAGTTTACTCAACCTGTTAGGGTTCTTAGGACCTGGTTCATCATGATCCCTTCTCCTCTTCTTCTTCGGTCTTCCTGGCATTTTACGAATGAGAGGAGGCTCCACAGGATAGCCATGTGCTTTCGGCCACATCCTCTGACCATTGATTGCTTGTAATCCAAATGAATATGCCTTCAAGTATGTCTCAACTGTGAAATACTTATTGACATAATCTGCAGGGTCATGCCTTAAGAACTGTATTACTGAAAGGCCATGTATACATGGTATACCTGTGATATCCCACATTCTGCAAGTACAAGTCCTTTTCTCTAATGAAACAATGAACATGTCAGAGTTGATATGCTTCACCTCAAATGTTCTATCAATACCCAAACGTGCAGTGCAATACCTACTGACAGACTTAAGCTTCTCAAGCTTCTTTCTTATGTTTGGGCATATCTTATCTGTCACTTTTTTTATCATCTCCAACTTAACATACTGTCTTTCTCACAATATACCCATTAAAAGTCTCACTCACATTATTATCAACCATGTCACTCACACATTGAGTTGAGATGAAAGTCTTACAGAACCGTGCAGGCTCTCTCTCCATGAAATTGTCATATGCTCTGCAATTCTTAGCTTTAATGTCAACAACTGCAAGATCCCACTCCTCTTGATAGGTGCATCTAACTGCTCGCCAGAACAAGTTTTTCAAAGTTGCTCCTTTGAACTGCTTCTTCCAGTTGCAGTATACATGTCTGGCACAGTTTCTGTGCTCAGCAAATGGTGCATACTCTCTCACTGCATTTATGAGGCCCTACAAGATCAAATTTTTATACCATTTAGTAAATTTAATTCTCTAAATGATAATAGCTTAAAATAGTTGATAGAATTAACATACCTTTTGTTGGTCACTAATGATAGTGAGACCAAGACCATCACTTACTCCTAGTTCTTCAAGCAAGGTCTTAACAAACCAACTCCAACACTCTTCATTCTCTATCTCAACTACGGCCCATGCTATAGGGTACATCTGGTTGTTGCCATCTTTAGCAGTTGCACATAGAAGCTGCCCACCGAGATAGGTTTTTAAATGGCATCCATCCAACCCAATGATCCACCTACACCCTTCCATAAAACCTTTCTTCAAGGCACTGAACCCTATATACAATCCTTTGAAGATACTACCCTCTCCCACTAAAAGTTCAAACCTGCCTTCTCTATCCACTCTCATCAATTCACTTATGTAATTCCTCAGCAGATTGTAGTGTTGTTTCACTGTCCCCCTCAACAATTCAAATGCATGGTGCTTAGCTCTATGCAACCTGCCTCTAGAAACTTCAAGCTGAAATCTGTGCTTCACTTCCATTTCAAATTCACCAACAGTAAATGTAGTCCTAACTCAGAAAACATCCAAATATTGCTCTGCAATCCATTTGTAATTAGCTTGCTTGTTAGCTGTATCAAATCCACAATCATGTGGCGGTCTGTCCCAATGTTTTGATCTTGAAAATCCGTGTCTTTGAAAGCATGCTTCCATAGCATTTCCATGGACATGGTGGATCACAATATGTGTTGGTCCCGGTTTTGTAAGAGGAAAAACACGTAGAGGGGGGGGGGGGGGGGGGTGAATACGTATTTTGAAGTTTTTCAACTTTTTTTCCTTTTACTCAGAGTATGAAGTAAAGTGCTCGCTACAGAACTTAAGACCTAGCCAAGAGTGAGACTTTACTCTAAATGTGGAATTTCGGTGAGCTAAATCATTCCTAAGTATTTGAAAATTCCAAGTTATGTTTGTTTAGATGCAAGTGCAATGAATAATCAAACAATTAAGAGTTAAGGGTAGAGATATACGACACCGAGATTTATAGTGGTTCGGTGGCAAAGCACCTACGTCCACTTTGTTGCACGAAGCAACTAGTTCTCTTCACTCAAGAACTTGAAGCTTACGGGTCCTTCAAAAACCTAGATCGGGATCGAGCTTCACTCGCTTAGATCCGACGACAACAGCAGTGATTGCGGGTTCACTACTAAACCTAAACTGGACTGGAAGCTTCACTCGCTTCAGTCCGACGACAGGGAGATTGCGGGCTCTCCTTACAGCCTAGCTTCGATCGAGCTTTACACGAACAAGGTAAGTGCAAGCTTGGATCTAAACTCTATGATCGAGGCTTCTACTATCGAGGAAAGTAGAGCCTTGGATCGAAAACAACCTAACGACGAACACACAAAAACCTAACGAACAGAACTTAGGGTTAGGGTTTTTGGTTTACGACGAACACACTAATGAAGAACTCTTTACAACAAGTGCAAAGATAGCTAGAGTTCTTCTTCTAAGCTGAGATATGGAATGGGCTTAGAATTCTAGGTGTGAAGGTTGTGAAGACGAGTTCCGATGAGGCTGGAACTCGGAGAACACTTGAAAACAAAGACTCGATGAATGCTTGAAAGCTGGGAGTGTTTGTTTGCAGTAGGTGCTCGAATGCTCAAGTAGTGTTCTGCTTCTTCTCGTCTTCGTCCTTCACTATTTATAGGCGGAGGGTTGCCGAGTTCCGTTGCTTGGTAGGTGGCCTTGTCCCTCCTCCTCTCGACAGTACTTGCACAGGCAGATTACATTTCAGGCGCGCCAGTTTGTCCCTTTTCCAAAACTGGCTAAGTTACAATTTCAACAGTAACTGGAGCGACTCAGTACTGTAGCGGCGCCCTGTCGGCCTGGCGGTCAACTCTGCTACTCCACTCCGCATTCGACACGTGGAGATCTCGTAATTAATGCGACGATCTTCAGTTGAATGGAGTTTGAAATCGGAGCGGGAATTGTGCTGTCGCTTTCTGGTAGGTAGTGGCTCGCTTTGCTTTGAAGTTGTAGCATTCGCTTTGAATCGAGTCGCTTCAAGGTCATACTGTAGCGAGTCGCTTGGGAAGTGAAGTTCCCGAGTGACTACTTTAGTAAATGTTGACCCGCGTTGACTCGCTTTGGCTTTTCACTGTTGCACTCGCTTCGCTTCGCTTTGGCTCTCTCTTTGCTTTCGTTTTGGCGGACTCACTATGAATCCACTGTAGCGCTCGCTACGCTTCGCAATTCTTCGGCTCGCTTCACTTCGGCTGAGTAGACTCACTACGATTGGAAAACACACTCAAGTGAGTGGCCTTCACTTGAATTTTTTGCAGTCTAAAAACCTAAGTGACTAAAGCAAAAAGAAGCCTTCTTAACAGTATAGGCTTAGAAAAATTTCTAACCTATTATCTACATCAAAATGGGTCGCTTGAGAATAGGACACTTGGGGGTTTTGGGATCAAATCAAAATCCCATGATGGTTCCCCGTTAACATGTTGTCCTTAACAATTCCCAACAATTTCCCCCTTTTTGATGATGCCAAAACCCAATAACTAGACTTAAATATCTAACCTATCTAACCGTGGAAAGAACTTCAAGCGACTGCTTCCTTTGCAGGCTTTGTTTGAAATTTTCTTTTAAGTTCCTTTCCCCTTATTTTTTTTCGGTTAAATTGTTTGAGTTTTGTAGCATAAGGATAAATCATTCACAAAGCTTGTAAATGACACAAGTTGACAAAAATTTAAATAGGATAGATGAACAACAGTTCACAAAATATGGAATTGAAATTCAAGGATCAACTGCAACTTCGTCCTTGTCTTTCTTCTCCTCCTTTTTCTCCTCCTCTTTCTCTTTCTCCTCCTCTTTCTCCTCTTCAACAAAGTAGGCAGAAAAGACTTTCACCTCCATAGTCCTGATGTTGTATATGTTCAATTTCCTCCAGCCGTACTCTAGTCTTAAAGCTTCATCCACCTCTTCTTCGATGATTCTTTGATCAGGAACACTTGAGTTTGGCAGGAATGGCATGGGAAAATCAGTCACTACGGGTACTTTGATAACAAGAGGTTTAGGCTCAGCAAGCTCCGCAAGTGTGAAGATCTTCCGCCTCAACTTCTCGTTGTAAGCACAGAGAAAGTTGTTGAAAGCATTTATCCTGGAGCACTCATCCTGCAGTGGCACTACTTCCCAGTAGTAGTAAGCTTTGATAAACTTTTCCTTGTAGAACAGCCACTGATCAAGAAGATCTCTGCTGATGAAATCCTCAATCTCTCTAGCGTCTGGATGCTCATTTCTCCGCACAACAAGCTCCTCCTCCGTCCTGCTTGTCAACTCCTTCATGATTGTGTTAAATTTTGCACTCGACTCAATGTTCCACTTTGGAAGCTTCTCATTGAGTCGCTTGCGAATGTAGTCATGCTCCTCCTTGCGTGGGTAGCGGCCAGAGTCGATCATTTCTTTCATTGTTACGTAGCAGGTGTTAATCCATGCTTGGGTTTGGCACGCTTCGGACTCTTCAGGCAGGAACGGGATGAAGGCGCTTCTTGTGATGGTGGACTGGATGAGTCTCACTTCATTGAAGTGTTCCTCGATCCGGCCATCAATGATTTCAAGACGCTTGGCCTTAATTCTCTTCTCCTTCTCTGCATCATCCTTCCTCTCTTCTCCTCTCTTCCTCCTTCTCTCCATCTTCTCAGCTCTTGAAGCGACTGTCTGCTTGATCTTTTGGCGCTTGGCCTCGGGATCATCTTCTCTCGCTTCGGGTGCAGTCCGCTTCAAAACTTGTTTTGGTGGTGGGGGTGGAGGCATATCCTTCTTCTTCTCTGTGGCGCTTGGAGGAATAACTGCCTGAGTGGATGAAGTGGCTCCTACAGTTGTTGAATTGAGTGCCAATGTTGAAGCGGGGGCTGAGGCTGAAGCGGGTGCTTGGGTTTCAGTTAGAGTTTTCAGGTCAAATTCCTTCTCCAAGGCGCGGGCGAGGGCCTCATCCGCCGCAATTTGCTGCTCCCTTTGTTCCCTGGTTAACAAAACAGCAAAGGGGTGAGTAGCAATGGAAGAGCCAAGCAGCTTCCCTTCGACCGGCTTGCGGGGCTCTTCAGTGATTTTATCTTTGCCCTTCTTCCTCGCAAGCTCAGCCCGAGCTTCATCCTCCAACTCCTTCTCCTCTCCAACACCTTCTCCAACACCACTCCCTCCTTCGATCATCCTCTCCACTCCAACACTTCCTCCTACTCCTCCTTGTTTCTCCAGATGTTCAGCATTTTTCACAGTACTTTCCCCCTTTTTGGCATCATCAAGACTGTCGGGGGTTGAAGCGATCACCTTTCCACTGATGGATTGGTGAAGGTTATTCACAGCATCATAGACAGCGTGCAGCATCCGCTCAGCTTTTTCTGCGAAGACATGCTCCTGGGAGAACACCAATTCTGCAGTCTTTGCACTTATCTCCTCGAGCAGATACTCACACTGCTTCTCCCTCTCCCTTACAGAGAGCATCAACTTCTCCAAAGGCTCAACAGCTTTGAAGCGAGCATCCAGCTCCGCTTCAATCTCCTTTGTTATCCTCTTCCTCTCTTCTTGCAGTTTAAACTCAAGGTGAGCTTTGGACGCTTCGAGTTCTGCTTTGATCGCTGCAAATTTCCTTTCTCTCCTGTTCAGTGAAGTATGGAATTCAGCATCAGCAGTTATTCTAACGGCAAAGCTTTCCGCTAGTTTTTGAACTTTCTCGAGAGTAATGCTCAACTCGGCCTGCTTCAAATCAACAGCCTGTGCACTCTTCCTCCTGCTCTCAAGCTCTCCCTTTTCCATTTCACGCTCAAGCTTAAGGACTTGCATTTACTTCTCAAGCGTGTCAAGGGCTTTCTTGACTCTTGTCAGTTCGCTTCCAGTCTTAATCACCTCCTCTCTCTTCTCCTCCAACTTCTTCTTCACTTTCTCCAACTCTTTCTCTAATTTCTTCTTCTCCTCCCCAACTGCCACTAGCTTGGCATTGATGTCCCTCAACCTGCTACGCTCAGCCTCAAGTGACTGGTTGAGTTCTTGGACATTCTTCTCCAACTCCTCTACTCGCTTCACCTTCTCTTCCAGCACCTTCTCTTTCTCATCCAGCAACCTCCTTTTTCCTCTACCTTTCCCTCCAATTCAGTCTTTTTAAAGTCAAAATCTGCTCGCAGATTCTTGACCTCTTCCGCCTTCTTCTCCATCTCCACATTCTTCCTGGTGATCTCACTTTGAAGATTGGAGATCTCCGCATCCTTCACGTCCACCTCCTTTGCATGATCTTTCATCAGCTGCTGCTCATGAATGGACGGCACTCGCTCTGGGATAATGGCATCTTTGTAGATACGCTTCACTTTTTCATCCAACAACTCTCAGTAGCTGACTCCATTGATGAAAACGTGAAATCCAGTCACGCCAATGAATCCGAGCAGCTCCGCCTCCCTCTTCTCAATCTCCTCCTCTGTAAAAGCCATACGGAGCTTGAAGATTTTGTAGTACTCCGTTCCTCTGTAAGTTATATATGTGAGGAAATCAACGGCCTTTGTGAAGAAGTCGTCAGACATCTCCACGGAGGGGTAGCGATTGGAGATTGCTTCTACAGCTTGCTCTCTATCTTTGATGTATCGTTCGAGAGCCGCCTTCTCTGCAGATAAGGTAGGGGTTTGAAATGGTGGGATGATGGCAAGGTCAGTGCCGGTTGTTTGGGCGGTATCGTCTGTAGCTGCCGATGTGGAAGGGGATTGGGTTGATGATGAGGCTTGGGTGGTTTCGGTTTGTGGTGGTGTTTGCTGGGTTTGGATGGGTTGGAATATAGTGAATGCTGCAGCAGGGTCTGTGCTGAGTAATGGGATTGGTGGTAGTTGATATATATGAAGAAGAGGATTCTTCTTCGTGTGGTGATTCGGGGGATTTCTGGGTTTGGGGTTGAGCTGTGGATGAGGTTTGGGGTGCTGGTGGTGGTGGTGGTTGGGTTTGTGTTTGTGTTGGGGGTGTTTGTATTTGAGGTGGGGGTGTTTGAATTTTGGCGGGTGAAGGTTGGGGTTGGGTCACTTCAGCTTCCTCAAGCGGCTGCTCCTCAGCCTCGCTTGACTTGATGAGCGAAGCGACTCGCTTCAACTTTTTCGCTCGCTTTGGCGCAGCTCGCTTCCCGGGTGAAGAAGCGACTCGCTTGGTTTGGATCATTTCAATTTGCCTTTCGGCAACTGGTACTGCTGCGGGTACTTCAACAGCAAGAAGCCCCAAATCAATTGGTGTTTTATCTGACTTCCACAAGTCATAGAACACGGTGTTCTTTTTGTATTCGGTGGTGTCTTCCCAAATTTTGTCAGGGAATCGTTCCTCCAGTGCGACGGAGATCCTGGAGAAAAATTTCAGCTTCCCCTTGCGAAGAATCTGATCAGTGCTTCCTCTCACGAACTTGAAGTCCTTGGCAACTTCGTGGATCTGGTTGAGGAACCAACCATGCCAATTAAACTTCGTTCCGGTTAAGCTATCGACGATGACCGTCGTGGCGAATAGCTTCGTGTCGGAGGGTTGGCCCAGGTTTCCGACATAGCACGCGATGGACTTGGAGAAAAGCTCGCATGTATATTTGAATGGAGGTTTCAGATCCGTTCTGATACTGCCCTTCTGTGCGTCGAACACTGCTCTCTGGACGCGGAAACGTGCAAACTCCACCCCTACAGACAACTCCAACTCCAACAGGGAGTTTGCACCTTCCTTTGGTAGATTGAAGATTTCGACGAGATCACTCAAGTCCACCTCCACCGGCTCTCCGGTCTGTGGATCAGTAAACATTGTTGAATTTTGTCCTTCTTGCAGGTTCAGAAGGAGTTCGGCCACCGCCTAGGCCAGGATCTTCGACGAATTTCCACAAGCCGGCCGTGGTCACGGCCTTGCGGAAGAAACCATGTTCTTCAACGATTGCTGGGTCGAGATGAGGCTCGACGTTGATATGGTTGTCTATTCCGGCCAAAAACTCCTCCATCGTCTGGGATTTCATCTTCTTCCCCATGGTAAAAGTATGTGAGTTTTGAACGAAGATTTAAAGACGAAAATGGGTTGAGACTCGTGAGTTGCAGTAGTTTGCAGATCTTGCATGAGAATGGTTAATTTAGAGAGTTGTGAAATTTTTACAGTTCTGCTTTGATGCCCTTATATAGAGTTAGGGTTTGGCTGCTGTGGCAGGGGAAGACAGTAATATCGCCGAGGATTCTGTTTGTATACGGCGGCCAACGGCGAAGTGATTTACGTGTCCGGCGTCATCACAGTAAAAGGGAACCATCAAGTTTACTTGGCGTTCCACGTGGCCTGCTGTAATTCGTCTACTCATACGGCGTTGATCCAACGACTATAAGTCAGGGACTGTTTAGATTCGATGGTTGGATCTTGTTCGTCTTTTCCCGCTTCGAATTCAAAGTGTATTGCACGCGCCCGAGATTTCTGCCAGTACGTATCCTGCATTAAATGCAAAGTAAAAAGTAAAATTTGCACTCGAGTGCAGATAGCTCATACTCGCTTCGTACCCGCTCGCTTCAAGTTTTAGCCGCTTGGCCTTTTACTCGCTTGCGAGGTACTCGCTTTGAGTGATTATTCCGCACTCGCTTGCGATGGCTCTCTTGAGTGACGTAGCACTCGCTTGACCATCTGTAGCGACTGGACTTAGAAATTTGAAATTTCTTTGCTATATTTAAAATGTTTTTGACTTACATACTTCGAGGATAAACAAGAATGTTTTCCTCTTTGTATTTGTGTCAGATTCATTTCGTGTTTTCCACATAGTAAGTGAAGGTTTCAAGCACGCTTCAGCTTACTTAGTGTACTTAAAATTAAAACACTTACCAGTCAATCTCACTTCGTAGGAGATTGATACCACTTATGTAGACTTCATTTAGCTCCTTTGGCATCACTTGATGATATTGCTTGAAGCTTGTCGATACCATCTGTTGAATACTGCTTGTTGGACTTGATCTTCGTGGCATTCATCTCTTCCATCTTCCTCTACGAACTAGAGAGTCCTCCATCGAAGTGAATGGGGGAGAGAATGAATATAGTACACAAGCTTACTACAACCCGAAGGGAGCTTCACGTAAGTGTACTTATTCACGACGAATGGGAGACGAGTACAAGTCCTTATCTCAGGTCGGAATAGGACAGGATGACAATGAGAATGCTCTGACAATACAATCTCATTTTTAAGCAGAGACATGTCACCAGTCCTGCAACCTTTTTAAGCAAAAGGTGGCTCTTCAAGCTTCCTCTAAAGATCTACAAAATGAATTTGCAATCGACTCGCTTTACCCAAATTAGGGTTTGTCGAAGCGATGCACAATTCAAGAGGAGTGAATAAACACTCAGCAGCTCAACTCTATGAAGAGTGAGTAAAGAGTGAATGTTTATCCACGATGAAGGAGATGAGAAGACATGCTCCTCTTCGGCAGAAAGATGTGAAGATGACACAAGGTCTAGGTGCCAGCCCTGCCTAAGCTTTTACCATTTTTACGTGGGAAGGCCCGATACAAGACCCCACAACCGTTACTAGAAACGGCACTTGCGAGTGTTTATACCCACTCGCTAGGAATCCTAGGCGAGGTAGCAGCTTTCCTTGCTCGCTTTGGAAGTAGACTACTCCGAGAGCAATCAATAGTTCCCCCTTAACCAATGGCTTAACAATTCCTGTAAGCGGGTAGGGAACATCTTCCAACACTCCACCTTTCTCCACCTTGTTTCTCCTTCTTCAAGTGAGTGGAATTTTGAAGTGACTCGCTTGAGTTGGTGAAGATCCAAAGCGAGTGACACTTGAAGGCAAGCGTCCACTCCTTTGTGCATCCTGGATCTAGCATTCTTCACCAGGGTCAAGTAACCCTAATTCCATGCATAGCTGGTTGAATCTGGACTCAGCTAGAGGCTTGGTAAGGATGTCTGCTCGCTGGAGATCGGTATGAATTTTCTCGAGCTTGATATCCTTCTTTTCGACATGATCACGAATGAAGTGATGTCGAATTTCCACGTGCTTGCATCTGGTGTGAAGCACTGGATTCTGCGAGATGCATATCGCACTGTTGTTGTCGCAGAATATTGGAATTTCATTCGCTTCAACTCTGTAGTCCTTCAACTGTTGACGAAGCCATAGAATTTGAGAACAGCAGCTTCCAGCGGCCATATATTCGGCTTCCGTTGTTGAAGTGGCTACACTTGTCTACTTCTTTGAGAACCATGAGATTAGCTTGCTTCCCAAGAACTGAAACGTGCCCGAGGTTGATTTCCTATCAATTCGGCACCCTCCATAGTCAGCATCTGAATATAGTGAGCTCCAAATTGTCCTCCGCTGAATACCACAGCCCCATGTTGACAGTACCCTTTAGATATCGAAGAATTCGCTTGGCAGCTTCAAGATGGCTGTGTTTGGGATTGCTTTGGAAGCGAGCACAGACTCCAACTGCAAAAGCAATATCTAGCCTGCTTGCAGTGAGATATAGAAGTGACCCGATTAGGGCTCGATAATCTGTAGCATCCATAGATTTTCCTTCTACATCTTGCTCCATCTTCCAGTTGGTATTCATTGGGATCTTCACAGCTTTAGCATGTTGAATACCAAACTTGGCAAGCATATCTCTTGTGTACTTGGCTTGATTGATGAAGATTCCATCATCCTGCTGCTTCACTTGAAGTCCTAGAAAGCTGCTCATCAAGCCAATCATTGACATCTCATATTTGGTCTTCGTCAACTCCCCAAACTTCTCGCTAAGCGACTGGTTTGGTGATCCAAATATGATGTCGTCCACGTAGATCTGAACCCATAGCATATCTTCTCCATGGTTGATGGTGAACAAGGTTTGGTCTATCTTCCCTTTGTGGAATCTATTATCCACTAATTGAGATAGGGTATCATACCAAGCTCTGGGAGCTTGCTTCAACCCATATAGGGCTTTCTTCAATCGATACACCTTATCTCCCTGCTCGAAACCCAGTGGCTGCTCCACATACACTTCTTCCTTAAGCTCTCCATTGAGGAACGCGCTCTTCACGTCCATTTGATAGACTTTGAACTTCTTTGCCGCTGCATAGGTTAGAAACAGTCTGATGGCTTCGAGCCTAGCCACTGGAGCGAAGGTCTCATCGAAGTCGATCCCTTCCTCTTGGCAGTAGCCCTTAGCGACGAGTCAAGCTTTGTTTCTCACGACGTTGTGGTCCTCGTCCATCTTGTTCTTGAACACCCACTTGGTGCCAATAACATGCTGGAATTTGGGACGATCCACGAGGTACCATACGTCGTTCCTTGTGAACTGGTTGAGCTCTTCTTGCATGGTGATCACCCAATTGGAATCAGCTAGGGCTTCCTCTACGCATAATGGCTCAATGTTGGATAGAAAGCAATTGAACATGGCACTTTCTCCAAACACTTGACTTCTGGTCACTACACCTTTGGATGGATCTCCAATAATTTGACTTGGTGAGTGATCTTTGAGCCATGCACGCTTGGATCCACCAGCTTCATCTTCTTCTTCATTCGAGTCGCTTGCTTCTTCATCTGAAGCGACTGGAATGGGTGCTTGGCCTGCACACGCTTCAAGAGTCTTGGGGGCAGCTTCAACTTTCTCTTGGACATTCTGCTCGCTTGAGTCCTTGATTTCTTCATCATCTTCAAGCATGTCCCAAGTCAGTGAATTGACGGGTTCCTCACTTTGATTTTTCTTGTTCGCTTGAACCTGTTCCTGTGGAAGACTTAAAGAAGACTCATCAAATACGACATGGGGTGATTCCTCCACAATTAGGGTTTTACAGTTGAACACTCTGTAAGCTTTGCTAGATGTAGAGTATCCTAAAAATACTCCTTCATCAGCTTTGCTTTCAAAAGCTTTCAACTGCGACTTCCCATTGTTGTGAATGAAGACCCTACAACCAAAAATATGGAAATAAGATATGTTAGGAATTCTCCCTGTCCATATTTCATATGGTGTTTTGTCAAACCGTTTGTTGAGAAGCGTCCGATTTTGTGTGTAGCATGCCGTATTGGCAGTTTCAGCCCAATACTTAATCGGAAGCTTCGAGTTTGCGATCATGGTATGAACGGCTTCTTTGATGATTCTGTTTCTTCTTTCAGCAACTCCATTCTGCTGAGGTGAGCGTGCTGCGGATGTTTGATGTGCTATGCCATGCTCCGTGCAGTATGCTTCAATGGTAGAGTTTAGAAACTCTATGTCTTTGTCGGAGCGGATGGTGGCAATCGCTTGATACTTCTCCACCGCAAGTCGCTTGAGCAGTTGTGGAAGTTTGGACAGTGTCTCCTTCTTGCTGAAGAGAAATACAACCCAAGTGTAGCGAGAGAAGTCGTCGACTACAACGAGAGTGTATTTTCTTCCATTCACGCTAACTGGAGTGACTGGTCCAAACAAGTCCATGTGCAGCAGCTCCAGCACTCGTTTGGATGAAGCTTCTTCAAGATTGGCGAAGTGTTTCTTCGTCTGCTTGCCTCGTTGGCATGGTGAGCATGGATGGTCTTTAACAAAGACTTCGTTGGGTATGCCTTGCACCAAACCTTTGCGAGCTAAGCGGTTGATAGTCTTGAAGTTGAGATGGGTCAAGCGTCTGTGCCATAGCCATCCCATTTCTGTAGCACTCCTCGCAACTAAGCACGTCTCCTCTTTGCAGCTGTCCCATTGCGCAATATAGACATTCCTTTGTCTAATTCCAGTCAGTGCAATCTGGGACGTGAGCTTGCTCTTCACAATGTACTTGTTGGAAATAAATTCCACCTTGTATCCTTTGTCACAAAATTGTGAAATGGATAGCAAGTTGTGCTTAAGTCCTTCCACGTAGGAGACTTCTTCTATTGTAAGCTTTCCGATCTTCAGTGCGCCGTATCCCTTGGTGCTTCCTCGAGAGTTATCACCAAAGGTAACATGTGGACCCTTCATCTCTATATAGTCATGAAGTAGAGCTCTCATGCCTGTCATGTGTCTTGAACAGCCACTGTCCAAGTACCAGATTTGTTGACCCTCACTTGGCATGGGATCCACGGCTCTCACCTGCATTTAGACAAGTTTTGGTACCCAAATCAGTTTGGGTCCTTGCAGGTTAGTTCCCTTAGGTACCCACACTTGCTTCTCTCTCTTTTGAGAGGTAGCTTGTGTCTTGGGCTTCTCGACCTTTGAAAACTGTGTGTTCTGCTTAGAAGCAGCTTCACACGTGCAGCAGTGTGTGCAAGAGGGGTAGCGGCTCGCTTGAGACCCAACTATGCTCTTTCCATTTTGCTTGTATCCTGAAGCGACTAGCTTCGGATTAGCTATTGGCTTAGAGACTGACTTAGGGTTTCCAGTCTTTCGAAGCGGCTCGCACGGTTTCCTTGAAGCGGTCAAACTAGGGTTTTGACCCTGACTCGCTTGAGGAACCTTTGGGATTTGAAGCGACCTCTTTGGTGCTTCAAGTTCTTCCCCCTCAACGTATGTCCGGTCAGACCATCTCCAATCCGGATAACGTGACACATAGACATTACTCCTCTTTTTAGGAGGTAGATCCTTTGTCTCTCGTGTCTTGGCTTGAGACTTAGAAGCTTCAACAGCTTTCCCATTACCCTTGGATTGGTAAGTTTTAGCATTTTGAGTGCTAGGAGCTTTTGAACTTTGCTTACCCTTAGGATCTGCCCTTGAAGATATAGATATCTTCATTGGCTTCCTTTTAGGGTTCTCAGCCTTTTTGCCTTTGTCCTTGTTAGTGGTCACTTTGGAGGCAGTGGGCACATCCAAAGGGATTAATGGTGTCGTGATTGAAGCACCAACAAAGACAGTGGGCTTGGGAGGTCCACCCTCATATCCAAGTCCTGCTTTTCTACCAAAGGGTAGAAGCGAGCTCTCTAGTGCCTGCCTAGCATATGAAGCTTTGTTCAAGTTGGCAACTAGAGCGGACTGGGTTTCATTTCCCTCCAAGCTTTGATGTCTAGCAAAGAGATCCTCGAACTTACTAGTCATAGCCCTTAAGTTAAGTTTGACTTCGTCAAGCTCAGTGGCTAGCTTTCGGTTCTCCTTCTCGCTTTGAGACATAGCTTGTTTTAACATTTCGTGGTCGCTTGACAATTTTTTGTGCTTGTCAAGCAACTCACTCCATGTTGAGGAATAAACTTCCTCTTGGTGAGTGTGTGCCAGTGTAATTGAAGTAATTGAAGGGTAGAAAAATACCTCCTCAATATCTTCATCGGTGAGCGCCATGAGTCCAAGATCCTCTCCCTCACTTGAGTTAGGATCAGTGAATGCGTCAGAGTCGCTTGAAAGATCTTCAGTTGAAGCGACCGGCACTTCACTCGCTACGAGCGCTCGCCTGGGAGCATCTCTCTTAGCCTTCAGTTCCTCGCGCTCCTTGGCACTGAGCTATGGGCAGTCAGATTTGTAGTGGCCCATTTTGCGGCAGTGGTAGCACTCCACATCCATCATGTCTCGTGGGATCGGCTTGGTCGTCTCTTCTCTTTTCCCTTTTCCTTCACGAGCATCAGTGCTCCTTCCCTTGTACTGCTTGTAGAATCTTTTGTATTTTCCCACACGCGAGTTCATCTTGTTGAAATTCTTCGACAAGAATGCAACTTCCACTTCCAGCTCTTCCCTTGACATTTTGGCTAGCGTCTGGTCGCTTGGCCCTTCAGCAGCTTTGAAAGCTACTCCATTTGATGTCGTGGGAGCTTCATCCTCATCATCGAGGCTCATTCGATTTAGATCGAATTCATGTGCTTTGAGTTCGGAGAACAGAACCTCCGGCGTGAGCTTTGATAAGTCCTTGGTGGCTAAGTACAGTTCCTTCATAGTCTGCCACTTTCGTGTGAGAGCACGGACTATTTTGAGATTCACCTCCTTGTCTGTGAGTTCTTTCCCAAGCGAGTTGAGAGTTGCAGTGATGTTGGTGACCCTCAGCTCGAAGGCATCGATGTATTCTCCCGACTTCATTACAAGGTTTTCAAACTCCCGCATCTGTACGACAAGCTTGTTCTCTTTGATCTTGTCTGTGCCTTGAGAAATGAGGGCTAGGGTTTCCCACATTTCTTTTGCCATTGTGCACTTCCTAATCCGTGGTAGATAGGCATCCGACACGGTGCTATGCATCGTGTGGCGTGCGATCTTGTCGAGGTTGGCAACTTTGAAGTCATTGGGGGTATACTCATCCTTGTCCTTCTCCACGTACTGTTGTCGAACATAGGCAGCTCGACCTTCGGCAGCTGGGACATTCTCAGAGACTTTCCTAATCTCGATTGGTGCATCTTCTATGACCTCCCACATCCGGTCGTGGATGGAGCATAGGAAGCTCTCAACGCGAAAGCTCCAGATCTCATAGCCTTCAATGGAGAACTGTGGAAGACTCGATGCATTGTATGTAGACATAGCAAACAATCAGTAACAAATGCAGTATGCGTGGGTTAGGTTTTGATGCACTTAGGAAAACTGGATCCGGTTCAGTGAGACAACAGAAGCGAAAGGGGACTCGCTTCGGATATGCAAAGCAGAGACTCGAAAGAACCACTACTCTGATACCACTTGTTGGTCCCAGTTTGTAAGAGGAAAAACACGTAGAGGGAGGGGGGGGGGGGGGGTGAATACGTGTTTTGAAGTTTTTCAACTTCTTTTCCTTTTACTAAGAGTATGAAGTAAAGTGCTCGCTACAGAACTTAAGACCTAGCCAAGGGCTGGATCTACAGTAATAGCTATTCTCTTGACCTAAGCTTAGAGCTTGATCAAAAGTGAGACTTTACTCTAAATGCGGAATTTCGGTGAGCTAAATCTTTCCTAAGTATTTGAAAATTCCAAGTTATGTTTGTTTAGATGCAAGTGCAATGAATAATCAAACAATTAAGAGTTAAGGCTAGAGAGATACGACACCGAGATTTATAGTGGTTCGGTGGCAAAGCACCTACGTCCACTTTGTTGCACGAAGCAACTAGTTCTCTTCACTCAAGAACTTAAAGGTTACGGGTCCTTCAAAAACCTAGATCGGGATTGTGCTTCACTCGCTTAGATCCGACAACAACAGCAGTGATTGCGGGTTCACTACTAAACCTAAACTGGACTGGAAGCTTCACTCGCTTCAGTCCGACGACAGGGAGATTGCGGGCTCTCCTTACAGCCTAGCTTCGATCGAGCTTTACACGAACAAGGTAAGTGCAAGCTTGGATCTAAACTCTATGATCGAGGCTTCTACTATCGAGGAAAGTAGAGCCTTGGATTGAAAACAACCTAACGACGAACACACAAAAACCTAACGAACAGAACATAGGGTTAGGGTTTTTGGTTTACGACGAACACACTAATGAAGAACTCTTTACAACAAGTGCAAAGATAGCTAGAGTTCTTCTTTTAAGCTGAGATATGGAATGGGCTTAGAATTCTAGGTGTGAAGGTTGTGAAGACGAGTTCCGATGAGGCTGGAACTCGGAGAACACTTGAAAACAAAGACTCGATGAATGCTTGAAAGCTGGGAGTGCTTGTTTGCAGTAGGCACTCGAATGCTCAAGTAGTGTTCTGCTTCTTCTCGTCTTCATCCTTCACTATTTATAGGCGGAGGGTTGCCGAGCTCCGTTGCTTGGTAGGTGGCCTTGTCCCTCCTCCTCTCGACAGTATTTGCACAGGCAGATTACTTTTCAGGCGCGCCAGTTTGTCCCTTTGCCAAAACTGGCTAAGTTACAATTTCAACAGTAACTGGAGCGACTCAGTACTGTAGCGGCGCCCTGTCGGCCTGGTGGTCAACTCCGCTGCTCCACTCCGCATTCGACACGTGGAGATCTCGTAATTAATGCAACGATCTTCAGTTGACTGGAGTTTGAAATCGGAGCGGGAATTGTGTTTTCGCTTTCTGGTAGGTAGTGGCTCGCTTTCGTTTGAAGTTGTAGCGTCCGCTTTGAATCGAGTCGCTTCAAGGTCATACTGTAGCGAGTCACTTGGGAAGTGAAGTTCCCGAGTGACTACTTTAGTAAATGTTGACCCGCGTTGACTCGCTTTGGCTTTTCACTGTTGCGCTCGCTTCCCTTCGTTTTGGCTCTCACTTTGCTTTCGCTTTGGCAGACTCGCTATGAATCCGCTGTAGCGCTTGCTACGCTTCGCAATTCTTCGGCTCGCTTCACTTCGGCTGAGTAGACTCACTACGATTGGAAAACACTCTCAAGTGAGTGGCCTTCACTTGAATTTTCTGCAGTCTAAAAACCTAAGTGACTAAAGCAAAAAGAAGTCATCCTAACAGTATAGGCTTAGAAAATTTTCTAACCTATTATCTACACCAAAATGAGTCGCTTGAGAATAGGACACTTGGGGGTTTTGGGATCAAATCAAAACAATCATTTTATTTCTAAAATGTCCCATGATGGTTCCCCCTTAACATGTTGTCCTTAACAATTCCCAACAATATGCTTGTAGTTGTGTCTTGCTAACTCTCCTGAAATGGACTGGGTGGCCCTTTAAGATTGCCCAATGCTTCAATGCTTTTTTGCATTCAAATCCATCTGCAAATTTCATGCCCAAACACAACTTCAAATCCTTATGATCACACTTAGGGTCATACATTTTTTTTGGGAATTCTTCTTCTAGGAAATGTATCTTCAAATTCATCCTCACTTGATTCAGAAATAACATCTTCATCTGAATCGACATAATCAGAAAGATATCCATCAGCACCATACCTTCCCTCCTCACCAAAAGTACCCTCAAGAAAATCTATTCTTGCTTCCTCTTGTGTAATGTTCTGTCTTGCTTCAATGTACTCTTCATCCCCAGAACCTAGTTCATCATCTCCCAAACTGTCATCAGTCTCTATGGCCACATCATCTTCATCTGAGTCATGCCAAGGTCCTTCCATAATGCACTAAACCTGCCTAAATCTTCCTCAATCTCAGAAGCCCTATCTGCCTCTTTCTTTTTTGAACTCTGTCCCTTCTTCATCTTTTCAGGCTGTAACACCTTTGCTTTATCTTTCCTTTGCACTGCATTCACTACCTTTTCTTTACCCTTATTGCTTTGCCTTACTGCTTTCTCACTACCCACAGTAACTGCCTTTTCTTTTCCCTTGCACATCTTAGGATCCTGCACTGCCTTCACTACCTTTCCTTTACCCTTAATTCTTTCTCTTTCTTCTTTCTCACTACCCACATTAACTGCCTTTTCTTTTCCCTTGCACATCTTAGGATCCTGCACTGCCTTCACTACCTTTCCTTTACCCTTAATTCTTTCCCTGTCTTCTTTCTCACTACCCAGATTAACTGCCTTTTCTTCCTTTGCACACCTTAGAATCCATACCTGCAGTGAGCACATCTTCACTACCAGTCTCGTTGGAACTCCTTTTCGATCCCCCATCCACGTAAATACTCAAACATCTACACTTTTGAGTTACATTTCTAAGCATTGCCATGACATCTTTATCATCTTTCAAATCCATAAAAACGAGACTTCTGGGAATCTTATAAGCAATACAGTCCCACTTCTCATAACCTAATTTTTCGACCTCATCAACCACATCAAAATATCCAAACTTATCCTTCTCAAATCCAGATTTTCTCAGATACTCACCTCCCGAATAAAACCTAGCTCCCCCAAGCCGTGTAAATTTACCACCGTGATGAAAGTACAATGCAAATGTATCACTGCAAGATGAAGAAATTACAGAAATTAAATGCAGAAATTACAGAAATGTATCAATGCAAATGTATCACTGCCATCAAATCTCTTGAACACTCCGCGAGAAATACATACCTGTCATCGTCCAAATCATACGTCATTGTAGACACTCTCGCCACCGCATGTCAACGCGCTACGTAGAATGAAAGATTCAAGTGTAGAAATTGAGTTGCGGTGAAAGTTTGGAAAATACCCAAATCGCCCACCAATATGAATCCTAGCTGAAGTAGAAATTTCAATCTTTTAAGTTTTTAACCCTAGCTGAAATTGACACATCATCTATTTAACTCAGCAACGAAATGACGTCGTTCTCGGTGAAACGACGTCATATTCAAGACACGTCAATCGGTATTTATTAAATTAAATCCACGTAGGATCCACGTCAGTTTCCCGGTGGTCGGAGACTTAATTCGGGGTAAAATTGGACAAAGTCCTAAGTTCATGGTTTTTCACAGATAATTTCAAGTTCATGGAAAAAATGGAATTTGTGGCAAAGTTCATGTATTTAGGCGTAATTAACCCCGCAATTAATCCATAATATAAAACATGCAACCTATTACTGTACTTCCTAAGGTGAAATAACCTGATAATATTTCTGCAAACTACTAATTTTCCGTTCATTTTTCCGAAAGCGAGGAGGATCGATTTCTTACTAGATTATGATGTATGCATCGCCTTGATTTCGTTTGGGGTCTTCGTCTTACTACGAGTCTGGAAACCGAGCATCTTATTCAGTGCTCCGACGTAGGCACGAACACTCGAGATCACAATATCCATTGCTGCTCCAATTCCACTGCAGCGATCACAAAGTAAATGTAAATGAGAATGTGAGTGTGGATGTGCATATTGTATGTGTTTCGCTTACTTCTGAAGCAAGAAGGACATACCTAAATGTGCGATTGAGAGAAACTCCGTTTAATGTATCCCTTTCGTCTCTATGGATTAGAACCCTCGCCGTTGCTATAGCATCAATACCTTCTGCCATTGAGTTCACAGAGTACTCGACCAGTGTAACAGGAACCTACAAATAGTCAAGCATCACGTATGTTACACGAAAGAGACTAGTATATAAACTTCAATGGAGAGAAATTAAGTTATTAAGTTGTGTGATTATGTGATTGTGTTTCTCAATTGTCAAATCCATTCAAAAAACATAGTTACTTTAATTTTCAGACCTTAACAATGAGATCCACCGCCTTATATGCTGCATCGACTGGTCCAGTCCCGACTGAACAAGCAATATGCTCGTCACCATTAACACCACATAGTTTAACAGCTGCGGTCGAAAATCCAAGGCTTCCACAGGTAACCTGTATACAAGGAAAATTAATGACAATACTCAATCAACGTGGTTGATCGTTACCTTGAGGATGTAGATATACCTGAATATCTAAAAGTTTCCAGACAACTTGAGGTTGGAATATTTCGTCTGAAACTAGAGCAATGAGGTCATCATCTGTAATAACCTGAGAACATCAACAATATTAAGAACTATGAGTATTTATCATTTATATGTTGCAATTAGACATTTTGAAGAAGATTCAAAATCGAAAAGAAGTGTAACAGATGATGTCAGATAACTGAAACTCTGTTCCTCATTGAGAAAAGATAACATATGATTGAATACATGTAACCTATACAACATAAGAGGCTTCAATGGCAACTCGTGCTTCTCCTATGCAGCTTTTATTTATAGACCGTACAGACTAAGCAACGTATAAGGGCATAGATGACTTCTCTTTCCAAAAGTTCATTGGAGAATGAAAAAGGACAATCAAGAGAGAACTCTGTGCACTACCTTCTTAGATCCTGCTACTGTCTTGAAGCGTGCAGAAAGACCATCAAGTTCCTTGCAACAATATCGTATCCAAGCTGCAACCGCATTCATGAAAAAACAAGTTGATATATTATTACACAAATCAAAAGAAACTTCCATTCAGCTATGCATTTGCAATTACCTCCAACATTTTTGCTTTCAGTGCATGGCGTCCACTGTATAGTAAATGTCAAAGAAACACATAAGTACTGTACACAAACGTTCTTCATTGCAGAAAGAGATCTGCCGTATGGCCCAACAGCCAAGGTAATTGTGTAACTTTGGAAAATATCAAACCAAAAGTACATTGTATAAAGAAAGAAGCAACACGTTGCATTGTTTCATTGAAATAAACTTTTGAAACTCTCAGAAATTAAAAGAAAAGGGAGAACGTATAGATACCATTAAAGCAACTTTTACAGGGTACTTCCAGTATACCTGAGTTTCCCAAGAACTGTACCAGATTCATTTGAGCGAATAAGTCCAATATCTTGCGGAGATATAATTTCGTATGTATTTTTATGTTTAAGCATTCCATCCTAAAATGCGATATGAAAACGGACTTGTGAGAGCATACTATGTTGGTTTCGTTACCCTTAACATAACATCTAAAAAACATATGACAACAAGAATGTCGATACATATTAGAAACAAGAAATCACAAGAAATATGATAAAATCTCGAGCAAGGAAGTAATGCAAAGTACAACTCTATAATTGAAGGGAGCGGCATAAATAAGTTGCATTGGCAAACTAGGATTGATGAGGGCTTAGTTCTTGTGTTGTTTAACCATGGAAGATACAACTGAATAGATCTTTTTATGCATACAAAAGTGGAGTCTATGCTACTTCTGTTTAACAAAGTGAATTTAAAGAGAAATATGTATTCATTCTTCCTACAAACACCAACCTGATGGATGCCACTTTCATGGGTAAAGGCATTAGCTCCAACGATTGCTTTGTGTGGCTGGATGCGCAGCCCACTGTATTCCTCAACCTACAAGTCTTGTTTAAAAAATGTAAAAGAGAAGGAAAAGATTTCACTAAAGGCAAAAACAGTTGGATTGTACCATCTTGCTAGCCATAGTAAGGTGTTGAGTATTGATCCCAGTATAAAGGCCATCAAGTAACTGCTCTCCACGACATTTCAAGGCCATCACAACCTGCAATGGAATCGGAAAAGTTAGCTATTTTGTAAGAGAATAAATACGCTAGCTATAGAAATGGCCTAAAGTGCTTCCAGATTCCTTAATCATTTTTCGTTCTTTCTTTCATCCTTCACAAACCAATCAACCACTTCAACTTCATGTAACTACCTGACCGTACTGCCACAGATGCATCTACTTCAGTCGTTACAGGGACAAAACCTCACATGTTCGGTATATGAACAAGGTGTACTCTCCATAGTTTTTCAGACTTATATAGAAGTAATATCAGATTATGTCAATGATCAAGGCCTATAAACAACTTTTCATGCTTCTATATGACCGAGTGGATGTTCTATCACGTGCATAAGAACATGTGAACTACTTTGGTACATGGCCACAAAGAAGAGACGACACTTTGATATACTAACTACCATACTAGTCTAAAGACTACTCCTTTTGAAGCTCTATATGGCTATCCTCCCACTCAGTTATCTTTAGATTCTTATTTTGATTCCTCGAGTTCAGAAGCTAAGGATTTTATGGAACAACGACAGAAACTATTGCAGAACTTAAGAGAGAATCTGGTGCAAGCACAAAGCCGAATGAAATTATTTGCTGATAGGAAGAGAGAAGAACAAGAATTCCAAGTTGGTGATATGGTGTACCTGAAATTACAGCCTTTCCGCCAAAATTTGGTTGCTCTCCGACAGCATCTCAAGTTATCATCTCGCTAGTATGGTCCTTATAGGGTTCTGGAAAGAATCGGGAAAGTTGCTTATAAGTTAGATTTACCTGAAGCTTCAAAAATCCACCCCGTTTTTCATGTTTCTTTGTTGAAGAAATGTTTGGGAAAGGAAGTGGTACCTGTTGCAGATCTTCCGGAAACAGATGCTGAAGGTCACTACATCATCGCTCCTCTTGCTTTTAAAGGCACTCGTACTGTACACCGGAAAGAGGAAGAAATTTTCCAGATTCTCATTCAATGGGTAAATGGGGGTATTGATGCTGCTACTTGGGAGGATTTCAAGTATTTACGTCGCAAGTATTCATCTTTTGATCCTTGGGGACAAGGATCATTTCATGGCGGGGGTATTGTCATGGATTTGGAGGATTTGGGTGCTGGGATTTTGAATAACAATGAAAAGGGGAAGAAATTGGGTCTCGATCTGCATTTGAAGGGAAAGAAGGGAAGTCAAGGCAAGTTAGAGGGGGAAAAAAGGAATAAATTAGGAGCATCCACGTGTCACACATTGAGAGGGTCTAGCTAAAAGTATTATGTTGTTGTCGTGTTTTACTTGTTTTGCGACTTTAGCTTTATGGTATTTTCTTGTTGGCTAAGTTTTGGGACATTTGGGGTATATTTGCAGTAGCTTATTCTCTAAGCAGGGATATGAATGAAAAATATCTTGTTTCTCTCTCCTGTTCTTTCTCTCTCTCCCTTACTCATGTTTCTTTCTCTCGCACACTATTCCATTGATTAATCACTCGCACCACCCATATTTGCAATATAATTCCATACACTATCAATATATACATAATATATTTGTAGTATTCACTACACCATGATTACATTTGACCGCAGTGATTGGACTAAAAACATAAGATAAATCCAAAGATATAAGGTGAAATGAGATGAGGTGCAAGGAGGGAGCAGACAGCCCCTTAAAATGCTTCAACCAGTTCAATCAAGATTGGATAGCGCAACAATGAGAGAGATCTAGAGAGAGAGAGAGGTGAGCAAATGAACAGTGAGAGATGATGTGAACTGTTGGCAATGATCCACCACAGAGGGTGAAATCTGAAAAGCTAGAAGTAGAAAGATGTATAAATTTCAAAGGCATAAATTACGATGCTGAAGAAATAAAAGTTGAAGCATCAATGTGGTTTTATTTTACCCTCGGAAATGACTACACAACATATGTCACACCAAATTCCAATCCAATAATAATAGGATAAGCCAACACCAAACAGGAATATAATTTGTTTCTTTCTCAACATTATTGTGATTAAAACAACAAATTTGTGCAAGCAGGCTGCATAAACAATAGAATGAAGAAAACCTTGGAATCCTCTTCCATCTCATATGTTAAACCGTAAGAAAACGAAAGCGAATAAAACATAGAATGTAGATGTATCGTGAAGAGAAACCGACAATATCCAAAGAAACACTATGGAATGCAAAATAAAAATCGTAAAGCAACGAAGAAGCTAGAATCTACATGTATCGCGATGAGAAATCGACAAAAATTGGGGGAGTGAATTACCTCTGCTGACTACGAGGAGTGAACTTTGGAAATACACCGAGAACAGCAAAGAGAGGGAGAGAGCTGCGGTGGGAGACGGCAACGTCGATGGCACTGCAGTGGGAGACGGAGATTATGAGCGCACGAGAGAGAAAGAGAAGAGAACCGATAAAAATTGGAGGAGTGAATTACCTCTGCGACTGCGAGTATTGAAGTTTTGAAAAGCAGAGAACAACGAAGAGAGGCAGAGACCAGCGGTGGGAGACGACGATGTCGACGGCACTACAGTGGGAGACGGCGAGGAGAATTAGAGAGTGCACGAGAGAGAGAGAAAGAGAAGTGAATTACGCCAGATGGAGAAAAGGAGAAGAGAATTACCGGCGACGACGAGACCCAACGACGTCGACGGTGGTGGTGCCAGAATCGCGCTCAACTCCAAAAATTCTCAGCCCATAAATTACAATTTAGGGTTTTAAATTTGGGGATTTTTAAGTATTCCTTTAATTTAAGTCTAATACCTTTAAAATAATCTAAGTTAGAAATTATGCAACATAAAAACAACAACGGTATCGAATAACGTTGTCTATTTTACAAACGACAACATAATAACAACAACGATATAGACGACGGTTGTCTAAACTCAATAAAACAATGTACATTTAACAACGGTATTTAAAAACCGTTGTCTATGAGCGCATCTTTTCGCACAAAGACAACGGTATAAGCAACAACAACAGTTTTTTCTGAAATAACAACGGTTTTTCTGAAAACCATTGTTGTATGTGTGTTGTTAAATCCAATTTTTTTTGTAGTGAGTTGAAAGAAGAAATCGAATCATCAAAGAAGCCGTTTGTACTATGATTGCTGATTCGAAGCTTCCGATGAAGTACTGGGCTGAAGCTGCCAATATAGCATGCTATACTCAGAATCGGACGCTTCTCAACAAACGGTTCGACAAAACACCATATGAAATATGGACAGGAAGAATTCCTAACATTTCTTATTTCCATATCTTTGGTTGTGGGGTCTTCATTCACAATAATGGGAAGTCACAATTGAAAGCTTTTGAAAGCAAAGCGGATGAAGGAATATTTTTAGGATATTCTACATCTAGCAAAGCTTACAGGGTGTTCAATTGTAAAACCCTAATTGTGGAGGAATCACCCCATGTCGTATTTGATGAATCTTCTTTAAGCCTTCCACAGGAACAGGTTCAAGCGAATGAGAAAAATTCAAGCGAGGAACCCATTAATCCACTGACTTGGGACATGCTTGAAGATGATGAAGAAATCAAGGATTCAAGCGATCAAATTGTCCAAGAGAAGGATGAAGCTGTCCCCAAGACTCAAGAAGCAAGTGCAGGCCAAGCACCCATTCAGGTCGCTTCAGATGGAGAAGCAAGCGACCCGCATGTAGATGAAGAAGAAGCTGGTGGATCCAAGCGTGCATGGCTCAAAAATCATTCACCAAGCCAAATCATTGGAGATCTATCCAAAGGCGTGGTGACCAGAAGCCAAGTGTTTGGAGAAAGTGCTATGTTTAGTTGCTTTCTTTCAAACATCGAGCCAGCAAGCGTGGAGGAAGCCCTAGCAGATTCCAACTGGGTGATTGCCATGCAAGAGGAGCTCAATCAGTTCACCAGGAACGACGTATGGTATCTCGTGGTTCGTCCCAAATTCCAGCATGTGATTGGCACCAAGTGGGTGTTCAAGAACAAGACGGACGAGGACCACAACGTCGTGAGAAACAAGGCTCGACTCTTCGCCAAGGGCTAATGCCAAGAGGAAGGAATCGATTTCGATGAGACCTTCGCTCCAGTGGTTAGGCTTGAAGCGATCAGACAATTTCTTGCCTATGCAGCGGCTAAGAAATTTAAGGTCTATCAGATGGATGTCAAGAGCACGTTTCTCAATGGAGAGCTCAAAGAAGAAGTGTATGTGGAGCAGCCGCCGGGTTTCGAGCAAGGAGATAAGGTGTATCGATTGAAGAAGGCCCTGTATGGTTTGAAGCAGGCGCCTAGAGCATGGTATGATACCCTATCTCAATTCCTAGTGGATAATGGATTCCACAAAGGGAAGATAGATCGGACTCTATTCACCATTAATCATGGAGAAGATATGTTATGGGTTCAGATCTACGTGGATGACATCATATTTGGGTCACCAAACCAGTCGCTCAAAGAGAAGTTTGGAGAATTGATGAAGACCAAATATGAGATGTCAATGATTGGCTTGATGAGTTATTTCCTAGGTCTTCAAGTGAAGCAGCAAGAAGATGGAATCTTCATCAATCAAACTAAGTATACAAGAGATAAGCTTGCAAAGTTTGGTGTTCAGCATGCTAAAGTTGTGAAGATTTCGATGAACACCAACTGGAAGATGGAGCCAGACCTAGAAGGGAAGTCTGTGGATGCTACAGACTACCGTGCTTTGGTCGGGTCCCTTCTATATCTCACTGCATGCTGGCCAGATATAGCGTTTGCAGTTGGAGTATGTGCTCGCTTCCAAAGCAATCCCAAGCACAGCCATCTTGAAGCTGCTAAGCGAATCCTTCGCTATCTCAAGGGCACTGTCAACATGGGGCTGTGGTATCCTGCTGAAGACAATCTGGAGCTCACGGGATACTCTGATGTTGACTATGGAGGGTGCCGAATTGATAGGAAATCAACTTCGGGCACATGTCAGTTCTTGGGAAGCAAGCTGATCTCATGGTTTTCAAAGAAGCAGACAAGTGTAGCAACTTCAACGACTGAAGCCGAATATATGGCCGCTGGAAGATGCTATTCTCAAATTCTATGGCTTCGTCAGCAGTTGAAGGACTACAAAGTTTAAGCGAATGAGATTCCAATCTTCTGCGACAACAACAGTGCAATTTGTGTCTCGCAGAATCCAGTGCTTAACACCAGATGCAAGCACGTGGAAATCCGACATCACTTCATTCGTGATCATGTCGAGAAGAAGGATGTCAAGATTGAGAAAATTCATACCGATCTCCAGCTAGCAGATATCCTCACCAAGCCTCTAGCTGAGTCTCGCTTCAATCAGCTATGCATGGAATTAGGGTTATTAGACCCTGGTGAAGAATGCTAGATCCAGGATGCACAAGGGAGTGGACGCTTGCTCTCAAGCGACCCTCGCCTTGGATCTTCACCAATTCAAGCGAGTCACTTCAAAACTCACTCGCTTGAAGAAGGAGAAATAAGGTGGAGAAAGGTGGAGTGTTGGAAGACGTTCCCTACCAACTAACATGATTGCTAAGGCTATGGTTAAGGGGGAACTATTGATTGCTCTCGGAGCTGTCTACTTCCAAAGCGAGCAAGAAAAGCTGCTACCTAGCCTAGGATTCCTAGCGAGTGGGTATAAAAACTCGCAAGTACCGTTTCTAGTAACGGTTGTGGGGTCTTGTATCGGGCCTTCCCACGTAAAAACGGTGAAAGCTTAGACAGGGCTGGCACCTAGACATTGCGTCCTCTTCCCATCTTTCTGCCAAAGAGGAGCATGTCTTCTCATCTCCTTCGTCGTGGATATTCACTCACTTATTACTCACTCTTCATTGAGTTAAGCTGCCGAGTGCTTATTCATTCTTCTCCCACCCTGAATATTGCATCGCTTCAATTTACCCTAATTTGGGTCAAGCGAGTCGAATGCATATTCATTCTGTAGATCTAAGTGGAGAGCTTGAAGAGTTACCTTTTACTTCAAAAGGTTGCAGAGCTGGTGACATGCTTCTGTGTAAAACCGAGAAGGTCTTGTCAGAGCTTCTCATTGTCATCATGTCCTATTCTGACATGTAATAAGGACTTGTACTCATCTCCCATTCATCGTGAATAAGTACACCATAGTGAAACTCCCTTCGGGTTGTAGTAAGCTAGTGTACTCTATTCATTCTCCCCTCCCCCCTCCCCCCATTCACTTCGATGGAGGATTCTCTAGTTCGTAGAGGAAGATGGAAGAGATGAATGCCAAGAAGATCAAGCTTAAAGGGGGACCTACAAGGAGCAAAACAAGTCTACATATGTGGTATCAACCTCCTACAATGTGAGATTGACTGGTAAGTGTTTCATTTTTAAGTACACTAAGTAAAATGAAGCGTGCTAGAAACCCTCATTTACTATGTGGAAAATATGAAATGAATCTGACACAAATACAAAGAGGAAAACACTCTTGTTTATCCTCGAAGTATGTAAGTCAGAAACATTTTAAATAAAGTCAAAGAAATTTCAATTTCTTATACCAGTCGCTTCAGATGGTCAAGCGAGTGTTTCGTCACTCAAGCGAGCCATCGCAAGTGAGTGTGGAACAGTCAAGCCAAGCGAGTACTTCGCAAGCGAGTAAAAGCCAAGCGGCTACACTCGAAGCGAGCGTATGAGCTGTACACACTCGAGTGAAAATTTTACTTTTTGCTTTGCATTTAATGCAGATGAAGTACAGGGCAAAAATCTCGGGCGCGTACAACACACTTCAAATTTAAACCGCCAAAAACGTGCACGATCTGGCCGTTGAATCTCAACAATTTTTGAATACCAGCAGCTAGATCTACGCCGTTCAAGCAGGAAAATCACGAGAGGACACGTGGGAGTGCCAAGCCAACTTGCCGATTCACTTTTACTGTGATGATGCCAGACACGTCAGTCACATCGCCGAGGGCCGCCGCCTACGCACAGTACTTTCGGGGAAATTACCGACTCGCCCCTGCCACGTCAGTCAAACCCTAAATCTATATAAAGGGCCGACGCAGATTTGCAGAAACTTTCATCACCCCCAAAATTACCATTCTTGTGAAAGCTCTGCATCTCTCTGCAATTTTCACGAGTCTCAACCCCTCTTTAAATCTTCACTCATATTTCTTCAAACACTCAATCATGGTGAAGAAGGAAGCAACTCAAACGATGGAGAGATTTCTTGCCAAAATCGGAGATAATATTAACGTTGAGCCCCACCTCGACGCTAAAGTAGTAGAAGCAGATGGCTTCTTCCGCAAGGCTGTGACCACGGCCGGCTTGTGGGAGTTCGTCACTGCAAGGCCGGAAAAGATATTAGCCAAGTCTGTGGCTGAATTTCTGTTGAACTTGGAGGAATGACGGACTTCTTCCTCATTTACAGACTCGGAGGATGGCAAGCCGGTGGAAGCAGATCTCAATGCCATCGCCGGAGTATTCAACCTACCGGAAGAAGGAGCGGACTCTCTTTCGGACTTGGAACTGTCCGTCGACGTAGAGTTTGCACGCTTCGCCGCCGACAAATCTGCAGAGTTCACGGTGAAGCACAGTAACATGAGGACAGATCTCGAAACGCCCTTCAACCATAACTGCGAACTATACACTAAATCCATAGTGTGTAGTATCGGAACATTGGGTCAGCTTTCCGACACGAAGCTCTTCGCCGTCTCTATCATCATGGATAGCTTGACCGGCACACGTTTCAACTGGCACAGATGGTTCATTAACCAAGTGCACGAGGTCGCCAAGGATTTCAAGTTCGTGAAGGGAAGCACCGAAAAAATTCTTCGTAAGGGGAAGCTCCGTTTCTTCTCCAGAATCTCATTTGCACTGGAGAAATTGTTCCCGAACAGGAAATGGAAAAACACTGTGGAGTACAAGAAGAACACCATATTCTTTGACATCTACAAGACCGAGAAGATCGCCGTTGATAGAGGGATCATCGAGGTAGATGTACTCCCTGCAGTTCCCATCGCCGAAAGGCGAAGTGGAAAGAAGTCCAAGCGAGCCGCTTCACCTGCGAAGCGAGTGGCTCCAAAGCGAGTGAAGAAAGTGAAGCGAGTCGCTTCACTGGTGAAGTCAAGCGAGGCTGAGGAGCAGCCGCTTGAAGAAGAAGTTGAAGTAAACCAACCCCAACCCTCACCAGTCAAAACACAAGATCAACCCCAAGCCTTCCCCGCTCACACCCATATTCAAACCCACCAACCCCAAGAACCAGAAGCTTCAACCACAAACCAACCCCAACCCGAAGCTTCAACCACACAAAAGCAAACCTCACCCCACTCCCTATACGAAGAAGAATCTACTTCTTCCATCCCTACTCCTAAGGTACCTTTCCTCAGTACCAACATGGATGCCGCCTATACCATATTTGAACCAACACAACAACAGCAAGCCACCCAATCCCTACCCCAAACCATCCAAGCTTCAACCCCCAATTCTCCCACCACATCAGCCGACACCACCCATACTGCTGAAACCGAAATCACCATTAAACCACCAACAAAACCCCAACCCCAAACTGCAGAAGAGAAAACTCTCAAACGTTATTTGAGGGATAGAGAGCTGGCTGCAGAGGAAGTTCAGAACCGCTACCCTAATCTGGAGATGTCTGAGGACTTCTTCACCAAAGCCGCTGACTTCATCACGTACATAACGTACCGGGGAACTGAATACTACAAAATCTTCAATCTCCGCAAGGCCTTTTCAGAAGATATTCTTGAAGCGAATGAGGCGGAGATGCTCAATTTCATTGGAGTCGACGGATTCCACGTCTTCATCAATGAAGCCAGTTACTGGGAGATGCTAGACGCTAAGGTGAAACGAGCATATCCAGACGCTGTAATCCCAGAGTGAGTGCCTTCTGCTCACGAGCAGAAGTTGGTAAAGGAGCACGAGGTGGAGATGGTGGTAAAGGAAGAAGAAATTGCCAGTCTTCAAAGTGTTATCACAAGGAAGACTGAGGAGTTAGAGAAGAAGGCAGAAGAAGTCAAGAATCTGAGGGCAGATTTTGACAAAACAAAGACCGAGTTGGAGGGAAAACTCGAGGAGAAGGTGAAGCTGGTAGAGGAGAAGGAGAAGAATGTTGAAGAGCTCAAGCAGTCACTTGAGGCTGAGAGGAATAGATTAAGAGACGTCAACTCCAAGCTAGTTGTTGTGGAGGAGGAAAAGAAGAAGATCTCGAAGCATCTTGAGAAGAAGAGGAAGGTGGTAGAGGAGAAAGACGGAGAGTTGATCAAGCTCGGGAGCGAGCTGACCAGAATCAAGACTCAACTCGACACGCTTGAGAAAAACACAGAGTTACTAAAACTCAAGCGTGAGGAAGAGTTGAGTGAGTTGGAGAGCCGGAGAAGAGTTGCCCGAGACGTTGATCTGAAGCAAGCAGAGCTAGCTATCAAAATTGATCAAACACGGAAATTGGCGGGAGACTTTGCCGTCAAAATAGTTGTTGCATCCCAGATCAACGTGATGCTCAACAAACAGGAATCGAGCCTCGCTACTCAACGGGCCGAGTTCAAAGCGACCCAGACTCACTTTGATTTGGTTTTGCAGGAGGAACGCAAAAAAATCAAAGCTGAAATTGAAGCGGAGCTGGACGCTCGCTTCAAGGCTGTTGAGCCCTTGGAGAAGCTAATGGCGCCAGTGAAGGAGAGAGGGGAGCAGTGCAAGTATCTGCTCGAGGAAGTCTCACATAAAACGGCAGAATTGGTGCTCTCACAGGAGCACATATTTGCAAAGCGAGCAGAGGAGATGCTGCATGCTGTTTACAACGAGTTCTCTGCCTTCCGCCAAGCTTTCACTGGAAAAACAATCACTATCCCTCTGGCAAATCATTTGATGATGGCAAAAATGGGGAAGATAAAAAAGATGGAGAAGGAGTTAAGGGGGAACGGACTGTTGGAGAAGGAGAGATGGATGATGCATGGATGGAGCTGGCGCGCAAAAAGGGTAAAGAAGTTGTTGTATGGGAAGAGAAGCGCGAGCCGCTAGCCAGGAAGTTGCTAGCTTCTTCACTTGCTATACAAACTGTCTCCGCCGCACATACCGAGAAACAAATTGCGGAGGACGAAGCTCTTGCCCTAGCACTGCAGCAGGAATTTGATCTGAAGAACAAAGGAATCACTGAAATTCCTCTAGCGAAGCCACTTCAAGTCGTGTCTTCCCAAGCAGGCGCTTCAAGTTCTTCAATTCAAGCGCCCGCTTCAACATTGGCTCTCGCTTCCAGTACTGTTGCCGCCGCTTCAGCCAGCCAAGCAATTATCCCTGCCGAGAAGAATATGCCGCCCCCCTCCACCACCTCCGGCGCCGAAAACCCAATTGAAGCGCACCGCACCGAAATCTAGAGAGTTGGATCCCGCGGCTAAGCGCCAAAAGATTCAACAGACTGTTATTGCAAAATCCGGTCGCTTGGAGCGGAGGAAGAAGGGCGAGGAAGAAAGGAAGGGGAAAGCTGAGAAGGAGGAGAAGATAAGGATTGCCAGAATCAAGAAGGTGGAAGAGCGAATCGAGACTCACTGGAATGAAGTGAGATTTATTCAATCCGCTCTCTCACGAAGCGCTTTCATCCCCTTCACTCCTGATGAATCGGAAGCTTGCCAGACTCAAGCGTGGATTGACACTTGCCGGGTCACTATAAAGGAGATGACAGACTCTGGCCGCTACACTCCTGATGAATGTGATTTCATCCGCAAGCGTGTCAATGAGAGAACTCCACAGCTCAACACTGCTGCAAGTGCAAAGTTCAACCGGATAATGAAGGAGTTGGCGAGCAGATCGGAGAAAGAGATGAATGTAAAGAGAGCAAATCATCCCGATGCATGCGAGATTGAGAAATTTATTTCTGATGATCTTCTAGAGATGTGGAGCGTGTGCAAGGAAAAGTTCATCAAGGCCTACTACTTCTGGCAAGTAGTGCCTCTCCAGGATGAGTGCTCTAGATTGGATGTTATCAACAGCTTCCTCTGTCTCTACAACGAGGAACTGCGCCGCAAGATTTTCACACAGGCTGAGCTATCGGATCCCAAGCCCAAGATCGTCATTGTGCCAGCAATGATACAGTATCCGATGCCGCTCTTGCCGAATTCAAGCGTTCAAAACCGGAGAATAATTGATAAGGAAGTTGATGAAGCACTGCAGATGGAGAGCAGTCACAGAGCGAACTAGTATAATGTGAAGACCATGGAAGAGAAGGTTCTTTCTACCTATTACTTGGATGAGGAGGATAAGCCTGCAGAAGACCTTTAAATTCAATCTATATTGTGAACTGCTTGTTCATCTATCTATCTTTACATTTCTGTCACATTGTGTCATTTACAAGCTTTATGAATGATTTATCCTTATGCTACAAAACTCACTATATTAACCGGAAAAAAAAAAAAAAAAAAAAAAACGGGGGGGAAAGGAACTTTTAAAAAAAAAATTCAAACAAGTCTGCAAAGGAAGCAGTCGCTTGAAGTTCTTTTCACGGTTAGTTAGGTTAAATTTAGTTGGGTTTTGGCATCATCAAAAAGGGGGAAATTGTTGGGAATTGTTAAGGATCACATGTTAAGGGGGAACTCATATGGGACACTTTGAATTGAATATATATTTGTTTTGATTTGATCCCAAAACCCCTAAGTATCATATTCCCAAGCGACCCAATTTGATGTAGAATAGGTTAGAAAATTTTCTAAGCCTATGCTGTTAGGATGGCTCTTTATTTTGCTTTAGTCGCTTAGGTTTTAGACTGCAGGATCTTCAAGCGAAGGCCACTCACTAGAGTGTGTTTTTCAAGCGAAGCGAGTCTACCGAGCCGAAGCAAAGCGTGCAGAAGAAAAGCGAAGCAAAGCGAGCGCTACAGTAGAATCGAAGCGAGTCTGCTAAAGCGAAGCGAAGCGAGCGCTACAGTGACAAGCCAAAGCGAGTCAACACAAGTCAACAATTACTAAAGCAGTCACTCGGGAAATTTATTTTCCAAGTTCACGCTACAGTATGACCTTGAAGTGACTCACTTGAAAGCGGATGCTACAAATCTAAAGTAAAGCGAGCCCCTACCTAATAGATTGTGACAGCTCAATTCCTGCTCCAGTTTGAACTACGAGTTCAAACTCTAGTCAACTGAAGATCGCCGCATTTATTGCAAGATCTCCACGTGTCGATTGAAGAGAGGAGCAACGGAGTTGACTGCCAGGCCGACAAGGGCGCCGCAACAGTACTGGATCGCTCCAGTTACTGTTATATTAGTGTCAAATCTGCGCGTCTGAAAAGCAGCAGGCCTATGCAAGTACTGTCGAGAGGAGGAGGGACAAAGCCACCTACCAAGCAACGGATCCTGGCCAACCCTCTGCCTATAAATAGTGAAGGATGAAGACGGAGAAGAGTAGAACATGCCTACTACAAACAAACACTCCCAGCTTTCAGCATTCTTCGAGTCTTTGTTTCAAGTGTTCTCCGAGTTTCAGTTCCATCGAAACTCGTCTCCGCAACCTTCATACTTAGAATTCTAAGCCCAGTTCATATCCTAGCTTAGAGAAGAGCTCTAGCCATCATTGCACTCACTGTAAAGAGCTCTTCATTAGTGTGTTCGTCAAGAAACCAAAAACCCTAACCCTAAGTTCTGTTTGTTAGGTTTTGTGTTCGTCGAGAGGTTGTTTTGATCCAAGGATCTACTTTCCTTGATAGTAGAAGCCTCGATCATAGAGTCTAGATCCAAGCTAGCACAGTCCTCGATTGTGTGAAGCTCGATCGAAGCTAGGTTTGTGTGGAGAACCCGTAATCTCCCAGTTTAGGACTGAAGCGAGTGAAGCTTAGTCCAGTCTAGGTCTTAAGGAGAACCTGCAATCTCCCTGTCGTCGTCAGATCCAAGCAAGTGAAGCTCGATCTTGACTTAGGTTTTTGAAGAACTGGTAATCTTCAAAGTTCTTGAGTGAAGAGAACTAGTTGCCTTGTGCAACAAGTGGACGTAGGTGTTTTTATCACCGAACCACTCTAAATCCCTGTGTCGTATCTCTAACCCTAATCTCTTTATTTTGTTTACTGTTTTGATTATCCATTTGCACAAGCATCGTAAACAAACTTAAACTGAGTTTTTAATTACTTAGGAAAGATTAGCTCACCAAATTCCGCATCTCGAGTAAAGCCTCACTCTTGATCAAGCCTTCGCTAAGGTCAAAAGTTATGCTGGTACTGTAGATCTAGTTTCTAACTAGGTCTTACGTAGTTGAAGCGAGCGCTTTACTTGAAACTCTGAGTTGAAGGGAAAAGAAGTTGAAAAACTACTACACACGTATTCACCCTCCCCCCCCCCCCCCCCCCCCCCCCCCCCCCTCTACGTGTGTTTACCCTATCAAACCGGGACCAGCAAGTACCGCACTGATAGCTTCCTCAGAGGTGGCTAAGTATAAGAACAACACCTCTCCCTCCTTTGGTACCGACAAGGTTGGCAGGTTGTTGAGATAGCCCTTCAGCTGGTTTAGTGCGAGATGGTTTTCCGAGCTCTAGTTGAACTCGGGTGCCTTTTTCAAGATTTTGAAAAAGGGTAAATGTTTCTCTGCAGCTTTGGAGAGAAACCTGCTCAGTGCGGCAAGACACCCGGTGAGCTTATGCACATCATTGATTGACTTTGGGTCTTTCATCTCCAACACAGCTTTGACCTTTGATGGATTCGCCTTTAACCCTTCTTGGGAGATCCAACAACCTAAAAACTTTCCCGAGGTCACAGCAAAGGTGCACTTCTGGGGGTTAAGTTTTAGGTTGACCTCGCGAAGGAGGGAGAGCACAGTTCGGAGATCGGCGATACTGGTACTCTCTTCCTTACTTTTCACTACTATGTCATCGACATAGACTTCGACTTCCTTCCCGATGTGCTCTTTGAATATCTTATCTACCATCCTCTGGTAGGTAGCTCTTGCATTCTTTAGTCCGAATGGCATCTTACGGTAAGCAAAGATGCCGAAGTCCGTAATGAACGCTGTCTTGGCTGCGTCCTCGGCGTCCATTAGAACTTGGTGGTATCTTTTGTACAGGTAAAGGAAGCTGAAAATCTTGTGACCGAATAGAGAATCCACTTTCTTATCGATGTCGGGCAGAGGGTAACAATCCTTGGGGCAGTGCTTATTGAGATTGGTGTAATCAATACACATGCGCCACCCTCCCCCAACTTTCTTGACCATCACCGGGTTCGCTATCCAAGTCGGATAGGTGACTTCGAATAGGATTCCGGCGTCCAGCAATTGTGTCACCTCGGTCTTTATGACTTGATTTCGCTCAGCGGCGAAAGAAGGATGTTTCTGTCTTATTGGCCTGACCTCGGGGTCAATGTTAAGCCGATGCGTGATTAACCGGGGTGACACTCCTGTCATGTCCAATGAGGACCATGCGAAGACGTCTCTATACTCCTTTAAGAGCCGAATAACCTGCTCACAAAGATGTGGGTGTTCGGTTAGGCCTACTTTGACGACCTTAGCGGGGTCATCCTCGTATAACACTATCTCTCTGTCTTCGGCAGGCAACGTCTTCTTCGGCTCCTCGGAGTTCGGTAATTGCTATGCTTGGGGCAATTGGGGTGGTGCCCCCTGCCCTTTGAGTGCCACATGCAAGCACTCCCTTGCTACCTTTTGATCACCTCGGATCACAGTTATCCCCCCCTTAGTCGGAATTTTCAGAGCCAAGTGATAAGTGGAGCAGATCGCTCTTACTGCATTCATCCAAGTCCGACCTAGGATGATATTGTAAGGGGACTTGGCTTCCACCACAACGAATTCGGTCACGTCGGTGGAGCTTCTCGGCCCCTTCCCTATAGTAACTGGGAGTTCAATCGTTCCCAGTGGATGGGTTTCCTCTTGGGCAAAGCTCCACAGTGGCCGTGTGGTCGGCATGATCTTTGACTTATCTAACTCCATATTGTCAAAGCAGTGCTTAAACATGATGTTCACCGACGCCCCGGTGTCGATATGTATCCTTCTGATGAGTTTATTGGCTACTACAGCCTCGATGAAGATGGCATAGGAGTGCGGGACCATAGGGGGCACTTGGTCTTCGGCAGAGAAAGTCACTGCTTCCTCTTTCTTGAATCTTTTACTAGCTGGCTCCCTGTTCGGGAGGTTCCGTGCCCCATTTTTGAGAGATGACTTCGTCTGTCCCTTGGCGAGTGCGGAGATGGTAGCAACAATTCCATCATATTGACAATCTCCGTCCTCATCGACATCATCATCATTGTATTTAACCTTCTTTTCGGCTTCCGTACTGCAACTTCCTCCTCGGTACTGCCTTTTTTTCTTCTGATTTCGGGGGGCGTCTACTTGGTTGACCCCCGCACTTCGGTCTTGATACTTCTTGAGTGGGCCACTGTGGACTAGGCTTTCGATGTCATGAGCCAAATTCCTGCAGTTCTCTGTCTCATGCCCATAGTCGTCATGGAACTGGCAAAACTTGTTCTTCAACCTCGGCTTGCCATCCTCTCTCATCGGCCTTGGTTTCTCGAACAAGTTGGCATGAAATTCGAGGATCTCGGTCCTCGGCTTGTTCAGTGGAGTGAATTGCGGAGGGGACCGTTGAGCGGGCTGAGATGCGGGTGGACCTCGTGGTTGCGCCGGATTCTGCCGAGGTCCGAGGCGGGATTCTAATGGACCACGCTGAATTCGCTCCATCACACCTTTCTGAGGTGCGTCTTCTTTCTTTTTCGAGGTCTCACCTTGGTCCACCTCCCTTCGACGCCTGGTCACCTCATCGATCTTGGCGAACTTATCCGCTATTGCCACAACTCGGTGGTAGTTTGTGGTTCTTTTGCCAGAATCTCCTTGTAGAGGAGGTCCGAACTGATGGCATTCTGAAATGCCAAGATGATGAGGAGATCATTGGTGCAGCGAGTTTGTAGACACTCCCTGTCGAATCGGGTCATGAAATCCTGAAGGGATTCACCCCGGCTCTACTTTACAGTTAGCAGGTGGGCCGGGGTGTGCCTTACTTCGGCACGCTGGGAGAAACTCCTAGCGAACACATTCATCAGATCGGCATACGACCTGATCGACCCGGCTGGTAGGCTATCGAACCATTCCCGCGCATTATCAATCAGCAGTTCGGGGAATAGTTTGCACATGTGAACACTCCCTAGATTCTGGTTTAACATGCTATACTTGAATTGACTTAGAAAATTGTTTGGATTCCCTATCCCGTTATACGGCTTGATCTTCGGCACCATGTACCCAAAAGGCATGGGTGTGTTGAGAATATCCTCGGAGAGCGGACTAATGATCCTGCCAAAAGCATCGAAGATTTGTGCACCCCCAGCTAGGTGTCCTTGGGGGGGTGCACCATGGGGTGGCGCAGCAGCGTAGTTCGGCTGGACCACATGTGAGTTCGGCTGAGGATATCCCTAGGGATGACCTCGGACCTGCTGGAGATGATGCCGCAAGTCCTGCCTCCCGGGGCCGAAATGAGAGACTCCCTGTACCCCAGTATACTGACTGAGGAACTCGTGTCCCGGAGCAGTGGTGAGATAACTTCTCAGTAGCTCCTCGATTCCAGGAGGTGGAGGAGGTGGTGGGGCTGCCGAGTTCGGTTGGATGACCGGGGAGAGACGAGCGGCTAAGCTCGTTCGAATGACCAGAGAGGGACGTCGGGTGACTAGAGCCGTGCGTTGGACTACGCCTGGCTCGAACAGCTCGCGTTCCCGATCTGCGGTGAGATCCTCCACGTGACCCTCCGGTGTTGCCTGATGAGCCTGAGGTCCTAAGCGTGAGCTCACGGGACCTCGGCGCGTCCAGGTTGGTTGCGCTTGCGGAGAAGGCGGTGCCGTTGTGCCTCCTTCAACATTCTGTTCGCCGGGATGAGAACTCTCCGGGATCTCTCCGGCTTCAGTTTGGTCGTCGACGGGGAAGTCGTGGTGCGGTTGTTCCTCATGACCTGCCGTAGAGGCAGGTTCTTCTGGTTGCCTCCGGCGGCTTCGTCGGCGGCGTGGAGTCCCTAGCAATGATCGGCGTCCGGGTGCCATTGGCAGTAAATGTGAGCAACAAAAAAAAGATTCAAACACAGAATTTATCGGTTCCCACAGACGGCGCCAGTGATGAACCCTCGATTTGTTGCTCGGTGCGATTAGTTGTTTGTGTGGAATTTGTGTGCGGAAATAATAAAGGACACAAGAGTTACGTGGTTCGATCGATGAGATCTACATCCACGGGGAGGAAAGGAGAGTATTATGTATTCAAAATAGCATGAGTGTATACAATACAAACGTTTCTCCTATTTATAATAGAGATTGATGCCGGTTATGGGGGTGAGAACATGGAGGTCATGGGTGGTTTTCCTCCTCCGACTTTTACTCCATCAACCCACGTACTTGAGATTTAGGGCTCAAATCCCTGGGCCTGTATTTGGTGTGGACTGGGCCGGACTGGGCTGTCCTGATTGGGCCTGTGCCGAGGTGGGGTAGTTGGGCTTCCTTGGTAGTTGGGCTTTGGGCCTAGGGAGATGGGCCGTTTCCTATCAGACTCCTTCCCAAAAAATCTCATACTAGCGAAGTATTGTTCCTCTTTACATATAAGGTTCATCCATTATATATTTCGATGTGGAATATGTTGTTTGCGCCAACGATTTGGGCGCTCTTAAAAGCTCTTAAAAGTATATTCTCATAACCGAAACACAAAAACAATCGCAACTTTTTTTGCATAATAGACCCACCAGTATATATAAAAGTTACACACTATGTGATGCACCTTATTTGAAGAAAACGCCATTAAAAAAAAAAAAAACCATCTTTCCTTTTTCAATTTTACAACCCTCTGCCCTAGATCAATTGCCATGTTTCTTTTCAGCACAAGATTTTTTGTGTATTGTTAAAAGTGGGGAAAAAAAAAAAGGTTTACATTAAATTCTAAGGATTAATTCTTTCCATTTTATAAAACAAGACAATTCTTGTGGGATGACCCGATTAGGAAAGCGAGACAAGAGGAAGTATAAAATATTTTGAAACAATTAACAGGAAATTTAAAGGCGGCGCCACGGAGGACTCAAACTCGGGGCATTTAGTTCGAAACTTAACCCCCTACCGGGAGACCAACACACGCACGCACATGCATGGAAGTAAAAAATATTTATTTTTAACATTTGTGTCATGTCATATGATACTCGATATGTCCCATTTCATTGGTTCACTTTTCTTATATGTACGTCTCATTTATTAGTGCTTTTACCTAAATACAATAGGATATATAACACTCAACCACACCCTTTAAAATCACTTTGTTTCTACTTCCCTTCATTATTGTGTCACACTCTTGTGAAACTAATACCCAAGGAACATATGTGTAGAGGGTAAATCTACAATTGAGTTGGATCCACTGGTTCGACCTGATTGATCAGATCCGACTGAAGAAGAGGCACTAGCAACCTGTCAAACTGAACAAACGTAAGAGCCCTTCGATGGACACTGGTGGGGGTATGGACCAAAGGACCTCCGACGCTTAAGTCAGTAATCGGAAAATCAAGTAGACAAAAAATAAGAATCAAATAAAGGAATAATAAAACAAAGATGTAGATCCCGATTGAAATAGTGGTGAGCGTGGATGATATGGAAGTGATGGTAGGCGGCGCCATCTGACTGAAGTTAAACAGACTCCGACTGATGGAGCGTGGAGGGTTTCAGAGGAGGAGTCAGTTGGTGAGTGGAGTGAATGCGTGAATAAGTGAATGCGTGAGTGAGATCGTGTCCTTGACCTAGCAGTCGTGAGTTTATATATGTGACGACTGTCTGACTAGGGTTTTCCCTTCAAACCCTAGTCCGCCTCAAGCTATTGAGAACGTGGGGAGATTTTCTCCTGGCTGACTCGCTCCGTTTGTTTGGTGCTTAGTTTGTTAGATCCGGGTCAAAGATTAACAACAATTAAACAATTATTCATCATATTTATAGATTAGCAAAGAGTATTCATGTATAAATGACCATAAATGGAGATATAAAAGAGACTAATGCGATACATCGGTTTTTGTAGCTCAACTTCCATGAAACACTTCTTTTCCATGTAAAAGGGGATCAAGATAGAGGTCAAAAGCAAAGCGTCTGAACTATCGATCTGACCGAATCCATGAAGAACAGAGCTCACCCAGGAAGGAGAAAAAGGAAGAAGGGGACGGAGTAGGAAACGCAAGGCTTCGCACTCGTCCTCGTTTGGTAACACGAATTATACCTTTAGATTACGTGGAATGTTTTGCGCCCACACAATGAAGATGGAAGAAATAATGGAAGAGGTTCCTTTGAGAAGGAACTCCACTGCTCTGGTTCGAGAGAGCACGAGGAAACTCTAAGGAGAGCGTGAATGGAATAGTGTGGAAAAAGTGTTGAAAAAGTTATCTTGAAGTGGTGAGATCACTCTATATTTATAGGAGTAGAAAGGGGTGAAAAAATGAAGGTACGTGTATGGGAAGGACAGGAAAGGAATTTTTGGGAGGACAAGACCCTTCATCATTAATTTAGTGGTCCCCACCCTAGGGTACGTAGAGTCATGTGGATTGCATGTTTAGCAGATCCTTGGGTATGGGCAGATGCCAGTGGGCCCGGGATAGCTTCTGCAACGAAGTGGATCCATGTAAAGCGTCACAGCTTCTGCGCTGGGTAAAGCATTTGTACTAGACATGGTATCTGAGGCTCCTGGAGTGCAGATCCAATCAGCGCTGAAAGATGCCACATGGTCGGGCTGATATTGGTCCTGTTGGGACTATATACTGAAAAGCATACTTTTTATGCTTAGTTGTATACTACTTCTTCCTGTTTTATGAAATAAATGGAGTCATATGTTTTGCATATTTATTCGTGTTATGGTTATGCAAATAAACGTCCTGTAGTATGTATTATAGATAATATGGTGTGGGTGGTCACACGGAAGATCATATTATCGGTTTCTTATATACTTAAAAGGTGTTCACAACCTAAGTAATCATGGACAAATTACTTGTGAAGGTTGTAGTATAATGCTAGATATTAGTTAATCTCGGGTATTAGCTTATACTAATGCATCCAGTTGCATTGAACAGGATCGAGGTGAGATAAATCCTTTTGTACTGATTTAATAAAGGATTTAAGATCTCGGACGATTATTATTTCTTAACTCTAGTTGTATGATATTGAATTATATATTTATGATAATTATTACTTTGATTTATCAATGAGTGAGAGTTATTGAAACTCAAAGTATCTCGATATCTTGGGTAATAATATTATAAATATGATAATTAATATTATAGCTAGAAATCGTGTCTCGGCGGAGTCCGAGTTGATGATGTCCCCTTGAGGCGCTCCAAAGTTTATTACTCCCTCCGTCCTCCATTTAGTGACGTTAATACTAAATTGGGACGTCCTCCATTTACTGACAATTTCCATTTTTGGACGTAGACCCCACAATCACTTTAACACTTTAACACTTTATACATCTACTTTTTATTATTTTAACATTTTAATACTATTAAACAATTCAAATGGACCCACAATTATTCCACTTTAACACTTTAACACATTAATTTATTATTATACCATAAAATGCGAAAAAACGCGTGCCCAAACTCCCTCCGTCACTAAATGGAGGACGGAGGGAGTATATCAAATCCTGCAGGTGGATTAAGTTCCGATATAATAATAAGGTCGAGCGGGTACTAGTCTCGGTTGAGATATTAATTAATAAAGCTAACAGTAGCTTAATTAATTAATGGACATGCGATATCGTAAACACGGGAAATAATATAATTCAAAAAGAAGCCCGGTATGTAATAATTTGGGAGATGGACGGCAGTGCAATATTATTTCTTTAGTGGAGTGAAATAATATTAATATAATTAAGTAAAGTATTCGGGCCCAGAGAATACTTGGATTATTAATTATATTGGGAGGCCCAGTCCATATCCTCCTTAAGATCCCTAGTGTAGCCCAACAGAAGCAAGTCTGGCCCAGTAAGGAAAACCCTAACCCTAATCTGCCTCTATATATATAGATGGTGAGATCAGATTCCAATATGTAAGTGATTCTACGTAATTCACAAGAATCTGAGTTTGCCGGCTAGGGTTTTACTGTGAGGGGGAGAAGAAAGATTTTCGTCCATCCGAAATTCTTCTTTGTGCTCGGGAATACTCTAGAAGATCTTGAGGTTTACGAGAAGAGCTAGATCTCGTGTGCAGAGATCTAGTGCGAGGAATTCTTCACCGAAATCTCATATTCCGGCTGGATCTGCCCGACAAGGTATGCAGTTCTAGATCTGTTTCCGCTTTAGGATCTAGGAAATTGCATGTTATAATTTTTGTTTAATCGATTAACATTCGAGCGATCTTCACGGATCCAACAGGTCCCTATCATAGTTGAGATTAATTTAAATCCTTTGACTGATTGAGTGGACCCCTAATCGGTTGTGGGCTCAGTCGGCCCAATAGAACAATATTTTGGTGGGCTAACTAAACTATCCCGTCTGATTGACTTGCAGGTAGCTGGAGTTGGGCCAATCAAGTGTGGGTAGTTTGGTTTGGCCCAGTCAAGCGGATTTTACCCACTACAATAGGTAGTACAAGTTTTGTGGGATGAAGTAAGTATGGTGTTGTGAGTATATATAATTTCACATAACTAAATAAATTTTGTCCTAATTACACTATAAAGGACAATTAATAACCTAATTATATTCAATAGACTTTTATCCCTTTTAATTTAGGGCCGGTCCCAAATTTAACACCTACCCGATATTACTAAAGGAAAAGAGTTAATTGCAAAACAATTCCCAAGCTAAAGCAAAAGATATTACTAACAAGATTAGAAATCAATAACCTAACGACGATTAGGTACACATGATCGATATAAGTAAAATCAAACCAATTATAACAACTAACCTGATGCAGAAGAAGCATATGATCCATTTATTATGATTCACACGATATCGAAAAAAGAATGCACATGAAATGAAATTAGTTCGTTACTTCCCTATTGAATACTGGAAGGGACACAAGAGGTGAAACCCAAACAAAACACAAAACTCTGATTTTCAATATCAAAATTCGTCCAAATGTCAAGTGCCTAAACTGAAACAAAAGAATGAATTGATTAAATAAAACCATAACAATTTAAATTACTAATAAATAAATAACACAATAAATATATGCTCTGCAGTTTCACTGCAATCGACTGAAATCAAAGTGAAGGAACACCGATGTGATCCTTTGTCCCTAAATTGGTGTACCAATATTGTACCCGATACAAAATTAGAAAATTTTGAATTCTTTCTACTTAGTTTTGACATATACTAATAACCAAACTCAAAATAAACACTAATAGAGAGAATTCAAAACTTTCTAATTTTGTATCGGATACATCAATTTGGGGACAGTAGTACTTCTGACCCCTTTATTTGATTATATTGAGTTTTCAACAAGTATAATTAACTTAGGGTTCAAAAAAATTCATTTCATAATAGATTTGTTCACGGCGACAAAATAATGAAAAAAACATCAAATTTGGTGGGACAACGTAAGTATTATTTACGGCAATTTTAATCAAATATGAGAGATCTAGGAGTGTTTGAAATGAATGCATTTATGTACTCCCTCCGTCTTTAAATAAGTGTCCCGAGCAACCAAAAATTTTGTCCCTAAATAAGTGTCCTATCACATTTTTCCAAGCAAAAATTACACAAAAGTACCAAAATTACCCTTCTTGAAAATCTAAAAGTGGGAGAAAGACAAAAATAAATAAATAAATAAATAATCAAGGATTTTAAGGGCATAAGTGTCATTTTAGCATTCTCCTTGGTTTTTTCAAATTGGCGGCTCGGGACACTTATTTAAAGACGGAGGGAGTATTATTCTTTTTATATATTTACAAGATGTGTATAACTCGAGAAAGGGTAATTCTATATATAACCCCCAAATTACTCTTTATAGCCCCTCATTTAATTTATATTCCGAAAATTACTAATTTACCCTTATAGCACCCATCTATACCCACGTTTATCCTCAATCTGCAAATTTCTTTCTTTTTTTCATAACCCCATTATAAATGATAACCTCAAATACAATAGTCGACTATAATTTCATAGCCCCAACAACCGTAAAACATGAAAAATATTCAGGAATTCAACAATCAATGTCGAGATATTTGAAGAAATTAAGCGTCACTTTGAAATTGTGTTCTACTTAATTTCAAATTCTGTTAAATTGCATAATACTATTGATATTCTCCCGAATCTTACATAGAAATCATCAAATCTTCAACAGCAATACGAAGATAAAAAAATTTCTTCCCCAAAACAATTACTACAATTTTTTCCTATTTTCAATTGATTCTAAAATAATTGTACCAGGATCAGGATCGAAAAGAAAAAAAGGTTCAAATAAATTTTCTCTATAAAAATGAAGACCTATATTATATGGCCGCAATGTCACGGAGTTCTGTAAAGCTGCATCTTTGATTAATAACGTAATGAATTGAAAATGAGAAATTTTTGCATTACAATAGATATTCATGAGTCAATTACGTAGATGTAAAAATTTTGAATTGTTGTGAAAAATATCGCCACAAGATTTGACGACGACTTATGGAGGGTTTTCGAGATTGAAAAGATTTTCACCATTCGACATACCTGGACTGGAGCTGAATACTACAGCAGAAAGATCAAATGGGTTTGTATTATGTCTTCTTTGATTGTAATCTCCTTACTCGGGGCTACAAGGACAAAATAGGAAATTCATTATTATTTTAAAATAGGAGGCTATGAAGAGTAATTAGTGGGCTATGTATAGAATTACCCCTCGAGAAAATATTGTATCGTTGGAGTACTTTCATAGCCGAATATTATTGTTATTATAATATTTGTGATTTATTATTAAATATTAAAAGTGAAAGTAATATTGGTATCCATGTCATTGCTTACCATGCAAATCTATGACCCGGAAGTCCCGTTGAACCGCTTATAAACTGCTGAAATCGGTCAGAACCGGCCATGCAAGAACCGGTGAATCGGAGGCGGTTTTTTAAAACCGTCCGGTTCACATTTCCTTAAAAAAAAATGATTTAGTTGTGAAGAGGAATTGAACCTTGGCCTTTTCTGAATACTTTGTCAACTCCAATAGTCCAATGCAATGATTAATTGAATTTTACATAATATTTTGTTATATTTATTGCATTTGATATAGTAAAAGTATGGTTTATGATATTTATTGCAGCTTTATTTTCTAATTCTTAATTATGTAATCTTTCCAATATTTTTCTCCAAAAATATTCAATAAAATGTAAATTATTCTTGTTATTAAATAATTTAATAATTTTGTACACATATGTAATACAAAAATAATATAATTAAGGAGCTATCTATGCAAAATTAAATTTAAAATATGATACTATTATAAGTTAATGCATATGTTAAGGATAATTTTATTTTAAGGATACTAGTATATGTTAAGAAATTCAAAATAAAGAAAGGTTTACGGGTTTGACCACCGGTTTAATTTTCAAAACATCTGTTGGGAATTGTTAAGGATCACATGTTAAGGGGGAACCTACATGGGACATTTTAGAAATGAAATATATGTTTTGATTTGATCCCAAAACCCCTAAGTGTCCTATTCCCATGCGACCCAATTTGATGTAGAATAGGTTAGAAATTTTTCTAAGCCTATACTGTTAGGATGACTTTGATTTTTGCTTTAGTCACTTAGGTTTTTAGACTGCAGAAATTTCAAGTGAAGGCCACTCGCTTGAGTGAGTTTTCCAATCGAAGCGAGTCTACCCAGCAAAAGTGAAGCGAGCCGAAGAATAGCGAAGCGAAGCGAGCGCTACAGTAGATTCGAAGCGAGTCTGCCAAAGCGAAGCGAAGCGAGCGCTACAGTGACAAGCCAAAGCGAGTCAACACGGGTCAACAATTACTAAAGCAGTTACTCGGAAATTTATTTTCCAAGTACTCGTTACAGTATGACCTTGAAGCGACTCAATTTGAAGCGGACACTACAACTATAAAGCGAAGCGAGCCCCTACCTAACAGAAAGCGACAGCACAATTCCCGCTCCTATTTTGAACTCCAGTCAACTGAAGATCGTCGCATTAATTGCGAGATCTCCACGTGTCGAAAGAGGAGAGGAGCAGCGGAGTTGACTGCCAGGCCGACAAAGGCGCCGCAACAGTACTGGCTCGCTCCAGTTACTGTTAAGTTTGTAACTTAGCCATTTTGGGCAAAATGCCAAATTTGCGCGTCTGAAAAAGCGCTGGCCTGCGCAAGTACTGTCGAGAGGAGGAGGGACAACGCCACCTACCAAGCAACGGATCCGGCCAACCCTCCGCCTATAAATAGTGAAGGATGAAGACGAAGAGAAGTAGAACACTACTTGAGCAATTGAGCGCCTACTACAAACAAACACTCCAAGCTTTCAAGCATCTTTCGAGTCTTTGTTTTCAAGTGTTCTCTGAGTTTCAGTTGCATCGAAACTCGTCTTCGCAACCTTCACACTTAGAGTTCTAAGCCCATTCCATATTCAAGCTTAGAGAAGAGTTCTAGCCGTCTTCGCACTTGTTGTAAAGAACTCTTCATTAGTGTGTCTGTCGAAACATAAAACCATAACCCTAAAGTTTAGTTAGGTTTTGTGTTCGTCGTTAAAGGTTGTTCCGATCCAAGGCTCTACTTTCCTCGATAGTAGAAGCCTCGATCATAGAGTCTAGATCCAAGCTTACACTTTCCTCGATTGTGTAAAGCTCGATCGAAACTAGGTTGTAAGGAGAACCCATAATCTCCCTGTCGTCGGATTGAAGTGAGTGAAGCTTCAAGTCCAGTCTAGGTCTTAGTGGTGAACCCGTAATCACCAACTGTTCGTCGAATCCAAGCAAGTGAAGCTCGATCTCGACATAGGTTTTTGAAGAACCCGTAATCTTCAAGTTCTTGAGTGAAGAGAACTAGTTGCTTCGTGCAACAAGTTGACGTAGGTGCTTTGCCACCGAACCACTATAAATCTCTGTGTCGTATCTCTAAACCCTAATCTCTCTATTTGCTTACTGTTTTTGATTATTCATTGCACAAGCATTTAAACAAACTTAAACTAAGTTTTCAAATACTTAGGAAAGATTAGCTCACCGAATTTCCGCATCTTGATAAAGTCTCACTCTTGATCAAGCTTCTGCTTAGGTCAAGAGATTAGCTTACACTGTAGATCCAGCCCTCGGCTAGGTCTTAAGTTTCGAAGCGAGCACTTTACTTAAAACTCTGAGTTAAAGGAAAAGAAGTTGAAAAACTTCGAAACACGTATTCACCCCCCCCCCCCCCCCCCCCCCCCTCTACGTGTTTTTGCTCTAACAAACCGGGACCAACAAGTGGTATCAGAGCAGCGGTTCTTTCGAGCCACTGCTTTGCATATCCAAAGCGAGTCCCCTCTCGCTTCAGTTGTCTCACTGAACCGTATCCAGTTTTCCTAAGTGCATAAAACCCTAACCCACGCATACTGCATTACTGCTGATAGTTTGCTATGTCTACATACAGTGCATCGAATCTTCCACAGTTTTCAATTGAAGGCTACGAGATATGGAGCTTTTGCATCGAGAGCTTTATATGCTCCATCCACGACCGGATGTGGGAGGTCATAGAAGAAGGACCAATTGAGATCAAAAAGGGTGTCTCCATGAACGTTCCAGCTGCCGAAGGCCGTGCTGCCCACGTTCGACAAGAGTACGTGGAGAAGGACAAGGATGAGTACAACTCCAATGATTTCAAGATCGCCAATCTCGACAAGATCGCACGCCACACAATGCAGAGCACTGTGTCGGACGCCTATCTACCAAGGATTAGGAAGTGCGCAACGGCGAAAGAAATGTGGGAACCCTAGCCCTCATTTCTCAAGGCACAGACAAAATCAAGGAGAACAAACTTGTCGTACAGATGCGGGAGTTTGAAAGCTTAACGATGAAGTCAGGAGAGTCCATTGATGCCTTCGAGCTGAGAATCACCAACATCACTGCTACTCTCAACTCGCTTGGGAAGGAACTCACAGACAAGGAGGTGAATCTCAAGATAGTCCGTGCTCTCACACGAAAGAGGCAAACCATGAAGGAGTTGTACCTAGCTACTAAGGACTTGTCAAAGCTTACGCCGGAGATCCTGTTCTCCGAGCTCAAGGCTCATGAATTCGATCTCAATCGAATGAGCCTCGATGATGAAGATGAAGCTCCCACGACATCGAAAGGAGTTGCATTCAAAGCTACTGAAGGGCCAAGCGACCAGACGCTGGCCAAGATGTCAAGGGAAGAGCTAGAAGAGCACGTTGCATTCCTGTCAAAGAATTTTAACAAAATGAACTCTCGCGTGGGGAAATACAAAAGATTCTACAAGCAGTACAAGGGAAGGAGCACTGATGCTCGAGAAGGAAAAGGGAAAAGAGAAGAGACGACCAAGCCGATCTCGCGGGACATGATGGAAGTGGAATGCTACCACTGCCACAAAATGGGCCATTACAAATCTGACTGCCCAAAGCTCAGTGCCAAGGAGCGTGAGGAACTGAAGGCCAAGAGAGAAGCTCCCCGGCGAGCGCTCGTAGCAAGTGAACTGCCAGTCGCTTCAACTGAAGATATCTCAAGCGACTCCGATGCATTCACCGATCCTAATTCCAGCGAGGGAGAGGATCTTGGACTCATGGCGCTCACCGATGAAGATACAGGGGAGGTATTTTTCTATCCATCCATCAGTTCAATTACACTGGCACACACTCACCAAGAGGAAGTTCATTCCTCGACAAGGAGTGAGTTGCTTGACAAACACCACAAACTGTCAAGTGACCACGAAGTGTTAAAACAAGCTATGTCTGATAGCAAGAAGGAGAACCGAAAGCTAGCCACTGAGCTTGACGAAGTCAAACTTAACTTAAGGGCTATGACTAGTAAGTTCGAGGATCTCTTTGCTAGACATCAAAGCTTGGAAGGAAGGTATGAAACCCAGTCCAATCTAGTGGCCAATTTGAACAAAGCCTCGTATGCTAGACATGCACTAGAGAGCTCGCTTCTACCTTTTGGTAGAAAGGCAGGCCTTGGATATGTGGGTGGATCTTCCAAGCCCACAGTCTTTGTTGGTTCCTCAAACACTACACCATCAGTTCCTTTGGATGTGCCCACTGCCTCCAAAGTGACCACCAACAAGGACAAAGGCAAAGTGGTTGAGAACCCTAAGAGGAAGCCAATGAGGATGTCTATATCTTCAAGGGTAGAACCTAAGGGTAAGCAAGGTTCAACAGCCCCTAGCACTCACAATGCTAAAACTTACCAATCCAAAGGTAAAGGGAAAGCTGTTGAAGCTTCTAAGTCTCAAATAAAAATGGTGAAAGCTTAGGCAGGTCTGGCACCTAGACCTTGCGTCCTCTTCCCATCTTTCCGCCGAAGAGGAGCATGTCTTCTCATCTCCTTCATCATGGATAAGCATTCATTCTTTACTCACTCTTCATTCAGTTGAGCTGCCGAATGTTTATTCATTCTTCTCCCACCCTGAATTTTGCATCGCTTCGACAAACCCTAATTTGGGTAAAGCGAGTCGAATGCAGATTCATTCTGTAGATCTTAGAAGGAAGCTTGAAGAGTTACCTTTTACTTCAAAAAGGTTGCAGGGCTGGTGACATGCCTCTGCTTAAAAACGAGATGGTCTTGTCAGAGCATTCTCATTATCATCATGTCCTATTCTGTTGGGAATTGTTAAGAACAACGTGTTAAGGGGGAACCTATTAGGGACACTTCATTGTTTTGATTTGATCCCAAAACCCCAAAGCGTTCTGTTCCCAAGTGACCCATTTTAATGTAGTTAATAAGTTAGAATTTTTCTAAGCCTACTCTGTTAGGATGGCTCTTCAATTTGCTTAGACTTTAGGCTTCAAATTTTCAAGTGAAGGCCACTCGCTTGAGTGTGTTTTTCGAAGCGAAGAAAGTCTAGCAAGCCGAAGTAAAGCGTGTCGAAGAATAGTGTAGCGAAGCGAGCGCTACAGTAGATTCAAAGCGAGTCTGACAAGGCGAAGCGAAGCGAGCGCTACAGTTCAAAACCAAGGCGAAGCGAAGTGAGCGCTACAGCTCAAAACCAAAGCGAAGCGAAGCGAGCGCTACAGTGTAAAGTCAAAGCTAGTCAATTCTAGTCATCAATTTCCAAAGCAGTCACTAGGGAACTTTATCTCCCGAAGCGGCTCACTACAGAATGACTACGAAGTAAATCAACTAAAGCAGACGCTACAACTTCAAAGCGATGCGAGCCACTACCTACCAGAAAGCGACAGCGCGACTCCCGCCCATATTTTGAACTCCAGTCAACAGGAGATCATAGCATTAATTACGAGATCTCCACGTGTCAAAAGCGGAGTGGAGCGGAAGAGTTGACTGCCAGGTCGACAAAGGCGCCGCAACAGTACTGGCTCGCTCCAGTTACTGTTAGCCTTGTAAGTTAGCCAATTTTGGCAAAATGCCAAAACTGGACGTCTGAAAAGGTGTCAGCCTGCACAAGTACAGTCGAGAGGAGGAGGGACAAGGCCACCAACCAAGCAACGGATCTCGGCCATCTCTCCGGCTATAAATAGTGAAGGATGAAGACGAAGAGAAGTAGAACACTACTTGAGCATTCGAGCCTACTGCAAACAAACACTCTCAAGCCTTCGAGCAAATCTTCGAGTCTTTGTTTTAAGTGTTCTCCGAGTTTCCTGTTCATTGGAACTCGTCTTCACAACCTTCACACTTAGAGTCTAAGCCCATTCCATATCCAAGCTTAGAAGAAGAGCTCTAGCCATCTTTGCACTTACTGTAAAGAGCTCTTCACAGTGTGTTCGTCAACCAAAAACCCTAAATCTGTCTGTTAGGTTTTTGAGTCGTTGTTAGGTTGTTTTCGATCCAAGGCCCTTCTTTCATCGATTGAAGAAGCCTCGATCATAGAGTCTAGATCCAAGCTTGCACTTACATCGTTCGTGTAAAGCTCGATCGAAGCTAGGCTGTAAGGAGAGCCCGTAATCTCCCTGTCTGTCGACTGAAGCGAGTGAAGCTTCCAGTCTAGTTAGGTTTTTGGTGTGAACCCGGAATCACCCAGCGTCTGTCAGATCCAAGCGAGTGAAGCTCGATCTTGACCAGGCTTTTGAAGAGCCCAAAATCTTCAAGTTCTTGAGTGAAGAGAACGGTTGCCGTCGTGCAACAAAGTGGACGTAGGAGCGTTATCTCCGAACCACTATAATTCTCTGTGTCGTATCTCTCTAACCCTAAACTCTTACTTATTTGATTATCCATTGCATATTGCATCTAAACAAACCTAATCTGGAAATTTTAAATACTTAGGAAAGATTTTTAGCTCACCAAATTCCGCATATACGAGTAAAGACTCCCTCTTGATCAAGTGCTCACTTCGGTCAAGCAGGCAAGCTACGTACTGTAGATCTAGCTTCAGCTAGGTCTTAAGTTTCAAGCGAGCTCTTTACTTGTTACTCTGAGTTAAAGGATTTGAAGTTGAAAAACTTCAAAATACGTATTCACCCCCCCCCCCCCTACGTATTTTCCTATTAACAAACCGGGACCAACAAGTGGTATCAGAGCAGCGGTTCTTTCGAGCCTCTGCTTTGCATACCTGAAGCGAGCCCCCACTCGCTTCACGTTGTCTCACTGAACCGGATCCTATTTTCCTAAGTGCATCAAAAACTCACCCACGCATACTGCATTGCTACTAACTGTTTACCATGAATGCTTCTAGTCTTCCACAGTTCTCTATCGAAGGTTATGAGATCTGGAGCTTCCGTGTGGAGAGCTTTCTATGCTCAGTCCACGATCGCATGTGGGAAGTCATAGAAGATGGACCAATAGAAATCTAGAAGGCCATCACTGTGGACGTCCCAGCAGCTGAAGGACGAGCAGCCCATACTCGTCAACAGTATGTGGACAAAGACAAGGATGAATACACCCCCAACGACTTCAAGATCGCTAATCTTGACAAGATCGCACGCCACACGATGCAGAGCACCGTGTCGGATGCTTACCTACCAAGGATAAGGAAGTGCGCAACTGCCAAAGAAATGTGGGAAACTCTAGCCCTCATTTCTCAGGGCACAGACAAGATTAAAGAGAACAAGCTCGCCGTACAAATGCGGGAGTTTGAAAATCTTGTGATGAAGTCAGGAGAATCCATTGACTCCTTCGAGCTGAGAGTCACAAACATCATTGCAACTCTCAACTCACTTGGGAAGGATCTCACAGACAAGGAAGTCAACCTGAAGATTGTCCGAGCTCTCAGAAGGAAGTGGCAAACCATGAAGGAGTTATACCTAGCCACCAAGGATCTATCAAAGCTCACACCGGAGATTCTGTTCTCCGAACTCAAAGCACATGAATTCGATCTGAATCGAATGAACCTCGACGAAGAGGATGAAGTGCCCACTACGTCAAAAGGAGTAGCATTCAAAGCTACTGAAGGGCCAAGCGACCAGTCGCTAGCCAAGATGACAAGGGAAGAATTGGAAGAACACATTGCGTTCTTATCCAAGAACTACAACAAAATGAACTCTCGAGTGGGCAAATACAAAAGATTCTACAAGCAATACAAAGGGAGGAGCACTGATGCTCGAGAAGGAAAAGGGAAGAAAGAAGAGACGACCAAGCCGATCTCAAGAGACATGATGGAAGTGGAATGTTACCATTGCCACAAGATGGGCCACTACAAATCCGATTGCCCAAAGCTGAGTGCGAAGGAGCGAGAGGAACTGAAAGCAAAGAGGGATGCTCCCAGGCGAGCGCTCGTAGCGAGTGAAGTGCCGGTCGCTACAACTGAAGATCCACCAAGCGACTCAGATGCATTCACAGATCCTAACTCCAGTGATGGTGAGGACCTTGGATTTATGGCGCTCACCGACGAAGAAACAGGAGAGGTATTCATCTATCCCTCATCTAGTTCAATTACACTCGCACACACGCACCAAGAGGAATCTAATTCCTCAACATGGAGTGAGTTGCTTGACAAGCACGTGAAATTGTCAAGAGACCACGAAGTGCTGCAACAAGCTTTGTCTCAAAGCAAGAAAGAGAACCGAAAGCTAGCCCGTGAGCTTGACGAAGTCAAACTTAACTTAAGGGCTATGACTAGTAAGTTCGAGGATCTCTTCGCTAGACATCAAAGCTTGGAGGGAAGGTATGAAACCCAGTCCGCTCTAGTTGCCAACTTGAACAAAGCATCTTATGCTAGGCAGGCACTAGAGGGCTCGCTTCTACCTTTTGGTAGGAAAGCTGGCCTTGGATATGAGGGTGGACCTCCCAAGCCGACTGTCTTTGTTGGTGCATCTCACACTACACCATCAGTCACTTTGGAATTGCCCACTGCATCCAAAGTGACCACTAACAAAGATAAAGGCAAAATGGCTGAGAACCCTAAAAGGAAGCCTATGAAGATGTCTATATCTTTAAGGGCAGATCCTAAGGGCAAGCAAAGTTCAACAGTCCCTAGCACTCAACATGCTAAGTCTTACCAATCCAAGGGTAAAGGGATAACTGTTGAAGCTTCTAAGTCTCAATCCAAGACACGAGAGACAAAGGATCTACCTCCTAAAAAGAGGAGTAATGTCTATGTGTCACGTTATCCGGACTGGAGATGGTCCAACCGGACTAACGTTGAGGGGGAAGATTTTGAAGCTTCCACTGGGTCGCTTCAAATCCCAAAGGTTCCTCAAGCGAGTCAGGGTCAAAACCCTAGGTTGACCGCTTCAAGGAAACCAAGCGAGCCGCTTCGACAGACTAGAAAACCTAAGTCAGTCTCTAAGCCAGTAGCTAATCCGGAGCGAGTCGCTTCAGGATACAAGCAAAAGGGCAATAGCATAGGTAAGTCTCAAGCGAGCTGCTACCCCTCTTGCACACACTGCTGCACGTGTGAAGCTGCTTTTAGGCAGAAGACACAGTTTTCAAAGGTCGAGAAACCCAAGACACAAGCTACCTTTCAAAAGAGAGTAAAACAAGTGTGGGTACCTAAGGGAACTAACCTGCAAGGACCCAAACTGATTTGGGTACCAAAATCTGTCTAAATGCAGGTGAGCACCGTGGATCCCATGCCAAGTGAAGGTCAACAAATCTGGTACTTAGACAGTGGATGTTCAAGACACATGACCGGCATGAAAGCTCTACTTCACAACTATATAGAGAAGAAGGGTCCACACGTAACCTTTGGTGACAACTCTCGAGGAAGCACCAGGGGATATGGCGCACTGAAAGTTGGAAAGCTCACAATTGAAGAAGTCTCCTATGTGGAAGGACTCAAGCACAACCTGTTGTCCATTTCACAATTTTGTGATAAGGGGTACAGGGTGGAGTTCATCTCCAACAAGTGCATTGTGAAGAGCAAACTCATGTCCCAGATTGTGCTCACTGGAATCAGGCAAAGAAACGTCTACATAGCACAATGGGACAGCTGCAAAGAAGAGACGTGCTTAGTAGCAAGGAGTGCTGCAGAGATATGATGGCTGTGGCACCGACGCTTGAACCATCTCAACTTCAAAGCAATCAATCGCTTAGCTCGAAAGGGGTTGGTGCAAGGCATACCGAATGAAGTCTTCATCAAAGACCATCCATGCTCACCATGCCAACGAGGGAAGCAGACGAAGAAGCACTTCGCCAGTCTTGAAGAAGCTTCATCAAAGCGAGTGCTCGAACTGCTTCACATGGATCTGTTTGGTCCAGTTACCCCAGTTAGTGTAAATGGAAGGAAGTACACACTAGTTGTAGTCGACTATTTCTCTTGCTACACTTGGGTTATATTCCTTTTCAGCAAGAAGGAGACACTGACCAAACTGCCACAACTACTCAAGCGATTGGCTGTAGAAAAGAATCAAGCTATTGTGACCATCCGCTCCGACAAAGGCACAGAGTTCTTGAACTCTACAATTGAAGCGTACTGCACGGAGCATGGCATAGCACATCAAACTTCTTCAGCACGAACACCTCAGCAGAATGGAGTTGCTGAAAGAAGAAATCGAATCATCAAAGAAGCCGTTCGAACCATGATTGCAGACTCGAAGCTTCCGATGAAGTATTGGGCTGAAGCTGCCAACACGGCGTGCTACACACAGAATCGGACGCTTCTCAACAAACGGCACGACAAAACACCATATGAAATATGGACAGGGAGAATTCCTAACATATCTTATTTCCATATTTTTGGTTGTAGGGTCTTCATTCACAACAATGGGAAGTCGCAGTTGAAAGCTTTTGAAAGCAAAGCTGATGAAGGAGTATTCTTAGGATACTCTACGTCTAGCAAAGCCTACAGAGTGTTCAACTGTAAAACCCTAATTGTGGAGGAATCACCCCATGTCGTATTTGATGAATCTTCCTTAAGTCTTCCACAGGAACAGGCTCAAGCGAATGAAAAAGATCAAAGCAAGGAACCCTCAAATCAACTCACGTGGGACGTGCTTGATGAAGATGATGAGATCAAGGACTCAAGCGAGCAGAATCCCAAAGGAGAAGTCGAAGCTGCTCCCAAGATTCCTGAAGCTAGTGCAGGCCAAGCACCCAATCCAGTCGCTTCAGATAATGAAGTGAGCGACAAAGAAGAAGATGAAGATGAAGCTGGCGGATCAAAGCGTGCGTGGCTCAAAGATCACTCACCAAGCCAAATCATTGGAGATCCATCCAAGGGTGTAGTGACCAGAAGTCAAGTGTTTGGAGAAAGTGCCATGTTCAGTTGCTTTCTCTCAAACATTGAGCCATCAAGCGTGGAGGAAGCCCTAGCCGACTCTAACTGGGTGATCGCCATGCAAGAGGAGCTGAATCAATTCACCAGGAACGAGGTATGGTACCTCGTGGATCGTCCCAAATTCCAGCACGTTATTGGCACCAAATGGGTGTTCAAGAACAAGACTGACGAGGACCACAACGTAGTAAGGAACAAGGCTCGACTCGTTGCCAAAGGCTACTGTCAAGAGGAAGGAATCGACTTTGACGAGACCTTCGCTCCAGTGGCACGGCTTGAAGCTATCAGATTGTTTCTAGCCTATGCAGCAGCCAAGAAGTTCAAGGTCTATCAAATGGATGTGAAGAGCGCATTCCTCAACGGTGAACTCAAGGAAGAAGTGTATGTGGAGCAGCCACCGGGTTTCGAGCAGGGAGATAAAGTGTATAGCTTGAAGAAAGCCCTGTATGGGTTGAAGCAAGCTCCCAGAGCTTGGTATGATACACTATCTCAATTCCTAGTGGATAATGGATTCCACAAAGGAAAGATAGATCGGACTCTTTTCACTATAAACCATGGAGAAGATATGCTTTGGGTCCAGATCTATGTGGATGACATCATATTTGGGTCACCAAACCAGTCGCTTAGCGAGAAGTTTGGAGAGCTGATGAAGACAAAATATGAAATGTCGATGATTGGCTTGATGAGCTGCTTTCTAGGTCTTCAAGTGAAGCAGCAGGATAATGGAATTTTCATCAACCAAGCCAAATACAATAGAGATATGCTTGCCAAGTTTGGTGTTCAACATGCTAAAGCGGTGAAGATCCCTATGAATACCAACTGGAAGATGGAGCCAGACGAAGGAGGAAAATCTGTAGATCCTACAGATTATCGTGCCCTAATTGGGTCACTACTCTATCTCACTGCAAGCAGGCCAGATATTGCTTTTGCAGTCGGAGTCTGCGCTCGCTTCCAAAGCAACCCCAAGCACAGCCATCTCGAAGCTGCCAAAAGAATTCTTCGATATTTGAAGGGCACTGTCAATATGGGGCTGTGGTATCCAGCGGAGGACAATTTGGAGCTCACTGGATATTCAGATGCTGACTATGGAGGGTGCCGATTCGATAGGAAGTCAACTTCGGGCACATGTTAGTTCTTGGGAAGCAAGCTGATCTCGTGGTTCTCTAAGAAGCAACAAGCGTAGCCACTTCAACAACTGAAGCTGAATACATGGCCGCAGGAAGCTGCTGTTCTCAAATCCTATGGCTTCGTCAACAGTTGAAGGACTACAAGGTTGAAGCGAATGAAATTCCGATCTTCTGCGACAATAACAGTGCCATATGTATCTCGCAGAATCCAGTGCTTCACACCAGATGCAAGCACGTGGAAATTCGTCATCATTTCATTCGTGATCATGTCGAGAAGAAGGATATCAAGCTCGAGAAAATCCACACCGATCTTCAGCGAGCAGATATCCTCACTAAGCCTCTAGCTGAGTCTCGTTTCAATCAGCTATGCATGGAATTAGGGTTATTAGACCCTGGTGAAGAATGCTAGTTCCAGGATGCACGAAGGAGTGATCGCTTGTTCACTTGTGCGTCACTCGCTTCGGATCTTCACCAACTCAAGCGAGTCACTTCAAATTCCACTCGCTTGAAGAAAATGAAGTAAGGTGGAGAAAGGTGGAGTATTGGAAGAAGTTCCCTACCAACTTATTGGAATTGTTAAGTATGTGGTTAAGGGGGAACTAATGCTTACTCTCGGAGCAAGCTACTTCCAAAGCGAGCAAAGAATGCTTCTATCTCGAATACTGCATCGCTTCAATTTGCCCTAGCTTGGGTCAAAGCGAGTCGACTGCAGATTCATTCTCTAGATTGTAGGCAAGCTTGAAGGTTTACCTTTTTATACAAAAGGTTGCAGGGCTGGTGACATGCTTCTGCGTAAAATACGAGATTGTCTTGTCAGAGCATTCTCATTGTCATCCTGTCCATTTCTGCTCTGAGATAAGGACTTGTACTCATCCCCCATTCGTCGTGAATAAGTACACTTACGTGATGCTCCCTTCGGGTTGTAGTAAGCTTGTGTACTATATTCATTTTCTCCCCCATTCACTTCGATGAAGGACGCTCTAATTCGTAGAGGAAGATGAATGCCATGAAGACCAAGTCCAACTAGAAAAGACCATCAAGTGGAATCAATTCAACAAGATAAAGTCTCCAACAAGTGGAATTCAAAATGAAGTCTTCAACAAGTGGTATCAATCTCCTACGTAGTGAGATTGACTGGTAAGCGTTTCAATTCTAAGTACACTAAGTGAGCCGAAGCGTGCTAGAAACCTTCACTCACTATGTGGAAAATATGAAATGAATCTGACACAAATACAAAGAGGAAAACATTCTTGTTTATCCTCGAAGTATGTAAGTCAGAAACATTTTAAAATTAAGCAAAGAAATTCAATTTCTTATTCCAGTCGCTTCAGATGGCCAAGCGAGTGCTACGTCACTCAAAGCTAGCCATCGCAAGCGAGTGCGGAACAGTCACTCAAGCGAATGCCTCTCAAGCGAGTCAAAGCCTAGCGGCCCAACTCGAAGCGAGCGGGCACGAAGCGAGTATGAGTTGTATGCACTCGAGTGCCTATTTCACTTTCTGCCAAGCATTTAATGCAGGTTCACGTACGGCGAAAATATCGGGCGCGTGGTTCTCACTTTGAATTCGAAGCGGGAAAAGACGGAGAAGATCCAGCCATCGAATCTTAACAGTCTCCAATCCGTAGCCGTTAGATTGACGCCGTATACGACAAGCCAATCGCAGCATGCCACGTGGAGACGCCGAGCAAGTGGCGATTCACTTTTACTGTGATGACGCCGGACACATCAGATCCATCACCGCACGTCCGCCGTCTACCTACAGGAGTTACGGCGATATTACCATCTTACCCCTGCCACGTCAGCCAAGACCTAATTCTATATATATGGGACTTCGCTGAACTGCAGAACCTTTCACAGCCTTCAAAAATTGCCATTCTCGTGTTTATAGATCTGCACCTTCTGCAACTCACGAGTCTCAACCCTTGCTTCTCATCGTTAAAACTCCGTTCAAAATCCTTCAAATCTCACCATGGGAAAGAAGCTGAATACAGAAACTATGGAGCAGTTCATGACGGAGGTAGACAAACACATCAACGTCGAGCCTCATCTCGACCCCGCCGTCGTTGAAGAAGATGGCTTCTTCCGTAGAGCCGTGAACACGGCCGGTCTATGGGAGTTTGTGACGGCGGTTCCGTCAAAGATTCTGGCGAAGGCCGTTGGAGAGCTACTGCTCAATTTGAGGAAGGAGCAGAACTCATCTTCATTCACAGATCCACAATCCAATGAGCCGGTGGAAGTGGACTTGAACGAGCTAATCGGCGTGTTCGATTTGCCAAGGGAAGGAGGAGATTCCCTTTTAGATTTGGGATTTTCGGCCGGAGTGGAGTATGGCCGTTTTTCCGTCGCCAGAGCTGCAACAAATTTTAAGGAGGCCAGTATTCGTACAAATCTGAAGGCCCCCTTCAACCTTATTTGCGAACTCTTCTCGAAGAGCATCGCATGTTACATCGGAACCCTAGATACGTTGTCGGAGACGAAGCTGATAGCCACCACAGTTATCGTCGACAGCCTCACCGGAACCAGCTTCAACTGGCATGGCTGGTTTCTCAAACAACTCCATGAAGCTGCTGACGACTTTGCGTTTGTACCTGGGAGCGCCGATCAGATTCTCCGCAAGGGGAAACTGAAGTTCTTCTCAAGACTCTCCTTTGCCTTGGAGAAGAAGTTTCCGGGCAAAGCATGGCCGGAAACTGACACCATCGTCTACAACAAACAGTCCATTTTCTATGACAAATGGAGGAAGACAAAGGTTCCGATGGATCAGGGACTTCTAGATGTAGAAGTGCCCGCAGCAAGGCCAGTTGTGGAAACACAAGCTGAAGTGAGCCAAGCAAAGCGAGCCGCTTCACCCTTGAAGCGTGCGGCGCCGAAGCGAGGCAAGAAGAAGATGAAGCGAGTCACTTCAATTGTCCAAGAAAGCGAGGCGGTGAAGGAGCCGCTTGAGGACATTGAAGTTACTCAACCCCAATCATCACCAATCAAAGCCAAATCCCCCCCGCTACAAATTACCCAAATCCCAGAACCTCAAGCCTCATCAACCCACCAACCTCTTATACAATCAACCCCCCTCTCTCCCCAGGAAGAAGAATCTACATCTTCCTTCCATATCCCTACTGTTCCATTTCTCAGCACAGATCCTTCTGTTGCCTATACTACATTCCAACCTCTTCAATCCCAGCCAATCCAGCCAACCACAGAACCTACCTTGATCCCTGAAACTCCTGAAGTCACACCATCCCAATCCCCTTCGACATCGGCAGCAACAGCCGATACCTCCCATACATCCATTATTCCTGAATTCCAAATCTCCAAAACCCCTACCCAAGTTGATGCTCTCAAAAGATACAAGAGAGATAGAGAGCAGGCAGCTGAAACCATCAGAACCCGCTATTCCTCAGTGCCTATGTCAGACGACTTCTTCACCAAGGTTGTCGACTTCCTGACATACGTCACCTACCGCGGCACGGAGTATTACAAAGTGTTTAAGCTCCTGGATGCCTTCTCAAAGGATGATCTAATCCAGATGGAGGGTAAGCTCCTGGACTTCATCGGTGAGAATGGCTTCCATGCATTCCTCACCGGAACCAGCTTCTGGGATAAGCTGGACGCCAAGGTGAAGCGTGCCTATCCGGACGCCATAGTCCCTGAGCACACCCCTACCATTCATGAAAGGAGAATGATGAGGGAGCATGCGGAGGAGGTGGAGGTGAAGGAGGCGGAGATCTCGAGTCTGCAAAGCGAGATCACCAAAAAGGAGTTGGAGATGGAGAAGAAGACAGAGGAGGTCAAGAGTCTTCGTGAAGACTTTGACAAGAAGAAGAGGGAACTGGAGGCTAAGGTGGAGGAGAAGGAGAGGTTGATGGAAGAAAAGGAGAAGGCGCTGGAGGCGCAAGTGAAGCTGGTCGGAGACCAAAAGAAGACCATTGCTAAACTCAAACAGCTGCTTGATGCTGAAAGAAGCAGGCTGAAAGGGTTGAACAGCAGAATGGTGAATCTGGAGAAGGAGAAGACTGCTCTAATCGCAAGTCACAAGGAAGAGATGGAAAAAGTCTCTAAATATGCTGAGAAGATGATTAGAGCAGTGGAGGATAAGGATGGAGAAATGGTGATGATGAATTGCCGACTGACCCGTGCTGCAATTCAAATAGCTGCTCAAGCCGAAGAGATTGACTCAGTCAATCTGAAGAAAGCAGAACTAGATGAGCAGGTCGATCAAGCGCAGAGAAATGCCAGTAAGCTAGCAGAGAAGATCATTGAAGCTGCCCAGCTCCGCACAACGCTCAACAGGCAAGAAAGTGCCCTGGCTACAGCAAAAGCCGAACTTGAATCTTCTCAAGAATTCCTCAATCTCACGATCGAAGAAGAGCGCAAAGACATTCGCGCAGAGATTGAAGCTGAGTTGGCCGCTCGCTTCAGAAATGTTGAGTCACTGGAAAAATTGATGGCGTCTGTTGTTGAGAGAGAGAAGCAATGTGAACTCTTGCTGGAAGAAATCTCTATCAAAACAGCCGAAATTGTATTGTCGAAAGAACAAGTCTTCGCGACACGTGCTGAAAAGATGCTTCATGCTGTATTTGATAAGGTCGAAGAGCTCCGCAAATCTCTTGATGGAAAGACAATCGTCCCAACCCCTGGCAGTGATGATGCCAAAAAGGGGGAAGGACAAGTGAAGCTAGGAGGAATTGGAGGTGCTGGAGGAAGTGGAGTGTTGATGGGACTGATCGAAGGAGGAAGGAGTGATGAAGGTGCGGAGGAAGTAGTTTTTGATGAAGCAAGGGCTCTGAGCGCAGCGAAGGGCAAAATTAAGCTCTCTAAGGAGGAACTGATGAAAAAGCCAGAAGAGCCCAGCAGGCCACTTGCAGAGAAGGTGCTTGCCGCTTCAATTGCACGGCATCCTCCGGTGACTGTGATAACAAAGGAGGAAAGGCGGAAGCAGGTGGAGCAGGATGCTGCCATGGCGTGGGAGATGGAGCGCATGTTTGAACTAACAAAACATTCTGTTGCTGTAGGTGCTTCATCTAGTTCCCAAGCGGCCGCTTCACCCAAAGCGCCCGCTTCAGCCGCCGCGCTAGCTTCGTCAGCCGCACTCACTTCGACTACTGCTGCACTCACTTCATCAGCAGTCGTCCCCTCAAGTGCTGCTACGAAGAAAGACATGCCGCCTCCCCCACCACCGAAGCAGCCATTGAAGCGAGCTGCCCCAGATTCGAAGAGAGATGACCCCGAGGCTAAGCGCCAAAAGGTCAAGGATGCAGTCGCTACAAGGGCGGAGAAGGAGGAAAGAAGAAGAAAGAGAGGAGAGGAAGGAAGGAATGTAGCTGAGAAGGAGAGGAGAATAAAGGCCAAACGACTCCAAGTGATAGACGGCCGGATCGAGGAACACTTCAATGAAGTGAGACTCATCCAGTCCGCTCTAGTTCGTAGCGCCTTTGTTCCACTCATGCCAGAGGAGTCTGAAGCATGTCTTGCTCAAGCCGTAATCGACACATGCCAGACAACGGCAAAAGAAATGATTGAATCTGGCCGCTACCGCCTCAAGGAAGAACAGAACTACATCCGCAAACGACTCAATGAGAAGCTTCCTATCTGGAGTGGCGAGTCAGGAAAGAAATTCAATGCAGTCATGGCACAGATGGCCAGCCGGTCGGAAGAGGAGTTGACTGTGCGCAGAAACGAGCATCTTGATGCCCGTGAAATTGAGCAGTTCGTGCCTGACGAGTTCCTTGAGCAGTGGCTACACTACAAAGAAAAATTCATCAAAGCATACTACTATTGGGAGGTAGTGCCACTGCAGACCAAATGCTCAAGAATCAGCGCTCTCAACAACTTTCTCAGTGCCTATGATGAGAAGTTCAGGCGGAAGGTTCTCTCACTCGCACAGCTTGCAGAGCCCATGCCACTGATCATCAAGGTACCAGCCAAGAAGGAATTTCCCATGCCCTTCCTATCCGGTACATGCGTCCCAGATCGTAGCATCATCGATGCTGAAGTGGATGAAGCCTTCCAACTTGAGGAGACTTGGAGGAGGCCAAGTATTCACACTATTGACTCATTAGAAGCGAAGGTTTTCAGTGCTTACACTATCCCAGAAGAGATGATTGCGAGGGACTTGGAGGCAGAGGAAGAAGAGAAGGAAATGGAGGTGACGGAGAAGAAGGAGGATAACAAAGAAGGGGCTGCAGGAAACCGTTGAGTTTCAAGCTCCTTAATATTCTTGTGAACTGCTTGTTCATTTATCCAATTTCAATTTCTGTCTCTTCTGTGTCATTTACTCGCTTTGTGAATGACTTTACATTTTGCTACAAACTCAAACATCTTAACCGGAAAAAAAAAAAGGGAAAAGGAACTTAAAAGAAAAACGAAACTGCAAAGGAAGCAGTCGCTTGAAGTTCCCCTCACGGTTAGATAGACTAGATTTATTTTTATCTAAGTCTTATGGGTTTTGGCATCATCAAAAAGGGGGAAATTGTTGGGAATTGTTAAGAACAACATGTTAAGGGGGAACCTATTAGGGACACTTCATTGTTTTGATTTGATCCCAAAACCCCAAAGCGTTTTGTTCCCAAGTGACCCATTTTAATGTAGTTAATAAGTTAGAATTTTTCTAAGCCTACTCTGTTAGGATGGCTCTTCAATTTGCTTAGACTTTAGGCTTCAAATTTTCAAGTGAAGGCCACTCGCTTGAGTGTGTTTTCGAAGCGAAGCAAGTCTAGCAAGCCGAAGTAAAGCGTGTCGAAGAATAGTGTAGCGAAGCGAGCGCTACAGTAGATTCAAAGCGAGTCTGACAAGGCGAAGCGAAGCAAGCGCTACAGTTCAAAACCAAGGCGAAGCGAAACGAGCGCTACAGTTCAAAACCAAAGCGAAGCGAAGCGAGCGCTATAGTGTAAAGTCAAAGCTAGTCAATTCTAGTCATCAATTTCCAGAGCAGTCACTAGGGAACTTTATCTCCCGAAGCGGCTCACTACAGAATGACTACGAAGTAAATCAACTAAAGCAGACGCTACAACTTCAAAGCGAAGCGAGCCACTACCTACCAGAAAGCGACAGCGCGACTCCCGCCCATATTTTGAACTCCAGTCAACAGGAGATCATAGCATTAATTACGAGATCTCCACGTGTCAAAAGCGGAGTGGAGCGGAAGAGTTGACTGCCAGGCCGACAAAGGCGCCGCAACAGTACTGGCTCGCTCCAGTTACTGTTAGCCTTGTAAGTTAGCCAATTTTGGCAAAATGCCAAAACTGGACGTCTGAAAAGGTGTCAGCCTGCACAAGTACAGTCGAGAGGAGGAGGGACAAGGCCACCAACCAAGCAACGGATCTCGGCCATCTCTCCGCCTATAAATAGTGAAGGATGAAGACGAAGAGAAGTAGAACACTACTTGAGCATTCGAGCCTACTGCAAACAAACACTCTCAAGCCTTCGAGCAAATCTTCGAGTCTTTGTTTTAAGTGTTCTCCGAGTTTCCTGTTCATTGGAACTCGTCTTCACAACCTTCACACTTAGAGTCTAAGCCCATTCCATATCCAAGCTTAGAAGAAGAGCTCTAGCCATCTTTGCACTTACTGTAAAGAGCTCTTCACAGTGTGTTCGTCAACCAAAAACCCTAAATCTGTCTGTTAGGTTTTTGAGTCGTTGTTAGGTTGTTTTCGATCCAAGGCCCTTCTTTCATCGATTGAAGAAGCCTCGATCATAGAGTCTAGATCCAAGCTTGCACTTACATCGTTCGTGTAAAGCTCGATCGAAGCTAGGCTGTAAGGAGAGCCCGTAATCTCCCTGTCTGTCCGACTGAAGCGAGTGAAGCTTCCAGTCTAGTTAGGTTTTTGGTAACCCGGAATCACCCAGCGTCTGTCAGATCCAAGCGAGTGAAGCTCGATCTTGACCAGGCTTTTGAAGAGCCCAAAATCTTCAAGTTCTTGAGTGAAGAGAACGGTTGCCGTCGTGCAACAAAGTGGACGTAGGAGCGTTATCTCCGAACCACTATAATTCTCTGTGTCGTATCTCTCTAACCCTAAACTCTTACTTATTTGATTATCCATTGCATATTGCATCTAAACAAACCTAATCTGGAAATTTTAAATACTTAGGAAAGATTTTTAGCTCACCAAATTCCGCATATACGAGTAAAGACTCCCTCTTGATCAAGTGCTCACTTCGGTCAAGCAGGAAAGCTACGTACTGTAGATCTAGCTTCAGCTAGGTCTTAAGTTTCAAGCGAGCTCTTTACTTGTTACTCTGAGTTAAGGGATTTGAAGTTGAAAAACTTCAAAATACGTATTCACCCCCCCCCCCCCTCTACGTATTTTCCTATTAACAAACCGGGACCAACATATTCCGACCTGAGATAAGGACTTGTACTCATCTCCCATTCATCGTGAATAAGTACACTATAGTGAAGCTCCCTTCGGGTTCTCTATTCATTCTCTCCCCCATTCACTTCGATGGAGGACTCTCTAGCTCGTAGAGGGAGATGGAAGAGATGAATGCCAAGAAGATCAAGCTTCAAGTGGAACCAACAAAGTGATGCCAAAGGAGCTAAATGAAGTCTACATATGTGGTATCAATCTCCTACGAAGTGAGATTGACTGGTAAGTGTTTCAATTTTAAGTACACTAAGTAACTGAAGTGTGCTAGAAACCTTCATTTACTATGTGGAAAATATGAAATGAATCTGACACAAATACAAAGAAATTTCAGAAACATTTTAAATAATGTCAGAAGTATGTAAGTCAGAAACATTTAATGCAAGGCTCTACTTTCCTCGATAGTAGAAGCCTCGATCATAGAGTCTAGATCCAAGCTTACACTTTCCTCGATTGTGTAAAGCTCGATCGAAACTAGGTTGTAAGGAGAACCCGTAATCTCCCTGTCGTCGGATTGAAGTGAGTGAAGCTTCAAGTCCAGTCTAGGTCTTAGTGGTGAACCCGTAATCACCAACTGTTCATCGGATCCAAGCAAGTGAAGCTCGATCTCGACATTGGTTTTTGAAGAACCCGTAATCTTCAAGTTCTTGAGTGAAGAGAACTAGTTGCTTTGTGCAACAAGTGGACGTAGGTGTTTTGCCACCGAACCACTATAAATCTCTGTGTCGTATCTCTAAACCCTAATCTCTCTATTTGCTTACTGTTTTTGATTATTCATTGCACAAGCATTTAAACAAACTTAAACTGAGTTTTCAAATACTTAGGAAAGATTAGCTCACCGAATTTCCGCATCATGAGTAAAGTCTCACTCTTGATCAAGCTTCTGCTTAGGTCAAGAGATTAGCTTACACTGTAGATCCAGCCCTCGGCTAGGTCTTAAGTTTCGAAGTGAGCACTTTACTTAAAACTCTGAGTTAAAGGAAAAGAAGTTGAAAACTTCAAAACACGTATTCACCCCCCCCCCCCCCCCCTACGTGTTTTTCCTCTAACAAACCGGGACCAACAACATCGATAATCATAATTATAATATAGTACTTCCTCTGTGGAACGGATTCAACATTTGAGGAGCCTACACATTGCTGGCTTTACCACTAATCAGATACTGGTTCATGTAGGATTGAGAGATTTGATAGCTAAGGAGAGATGTTCCTTTGGATCCCTTCATCGATACGTTCATTGAAGTTAGGTCATCGCTTGAACAACTCTTGGCCTATACTGCTCACATTTCTCGAGTGATGGTTGGAGAAGAGACAGTGGAGATCACTAGAGCACGATTTAACTTTGTGGAGCCAATGGTATACTCCAAATCGGTTTTGGGATATATATGGAGTCTGATATGTGGGATGAGACGAATTCTCTGAATCCTATACTCGTCCAGAACGCGCCACCAGTATTGACATGGAACATCGACCATTTTGAACACTTTCGTGGAATTCCGCTGCTCCAGTTAGCTCCCCATAGACTAATTACTTTAGCAAACAAGATTCAGGAGAACTATTTTCAGGAAATGGAAGCTGCACTTGCTGAAGAGTTCCAGATCCCACCGGAGTAGCTGGAGTAGTTAAAGAAGAAGAAAAGAGATAGGAGGAGGAGGAGCACGAAGAAGAGAAAATTATTTTGGTTTTTTTTTTTTTTTAAATAGACGTCTTCGAACTATCAGAGTTTTGTAAATTTTCTAGGAGACATGCGCATTTACTTGCTTTTTGATCACGTTAAATGTGAAATGTCTGGATATTTGGGCTAAAAGAATATATATATATATATGGAATGGTTCGTGTGCAAATAAATCCTAGCGTGCTAAAATGCGAAAGATGCTTAAAACTATATAAAATCATGCTTAAACCCGTATATATTCATGCTTACAACACAATTATGCTTTTTAATGTACATATTCATACTTAAACCTAGTCATGCTTATAATACCTTATCATTATGCTTAAATCAATTACAGTCATAGATCAAATTAAGATCAATGGTTCAAATCAATTACAGCCATATATATATATATATATATATATATATATATATATATATAGGGAATGGTTCGTGTGCAAATAAATCCTGGCGTGCTAAAAAATGTGAAAGATCGATGCTTAATACTATATAAAATAATGCTTAAATCAGTATATATTTATGCTTACAACACCATTATGCTTTTTAATGTACAAATGCATGCTTAAACCCAGTCATGCTTATAATACCTTATAATCATGCTTAAATCAATTACAGCCATAGATCAAATTAAGATCAATGGTTCAGATCTATTCTTATTTCTCACACCAGGACTTATTTCTATATGATCCATCATATATATATATATATATATATATAGAGAGAGAGAGAGAGAGAGAGAGAGAGAGGATATATCATGTGAAAACTAATTATATAGTGAAACTTGAAAAACCAACCATATCCATTGATTTTAAGGATCCAATAGATGAGATTTTATTTCAGTTAAATTTCAAAAAAATCAATTGTTGATTTTTTTAATCATTTATTGTATTATATAGGGATATTTTTTTACTTTTTAACATTTGTGTAACTTATTTTTCCATAAATATAGGATCTCTATTTATTTTTTTACCTTATCGGTTATTTATAATTTTTGTAACTGATTTCGAATATCGTATCTTCAATACTTTTGACGCAAATGAGAAGTACGGCGACATTGGAGTGTATTCTGCAGATTTTATTGCTTACTGATCTCTGAAATTGGAGTGTTTTCTTCTTGACGTCTATTTCATTCATATTCACGTTTGTACAAGTTGGAGGTTGATTTATATTGAGGAGCGAATCGAAGGATCTATTTTCAGAGAGATCGGTTATTTTCGTTCGGAATCAAGTTCGGGCCTGCAAAAAACCCTTCAATCCACCTGAAGAGATCAGGTCCGACCATACAGAAGTATATCTGGTGTTATACTCTCTTTATCCTCCGGACATTGTCGTTTTCCCGCATGGACTATATGTTGGTCCCGGTTTGCTATAGGAAAAATACGTAGAGGGGGGGGGGGTGAATACGTATTTTGAAGTTTTTCAACTTCAATTCCTTAACTCAGAGTATAAAGTAAAGTGCTCTTTGGAAATGCTGAGACCTAGCCGAGGGCTAGATCGAAAGCAATCGCGAATCTCTTGACCTAAGCTTAGAGCTTGATCAAGAGTGAGACTTTACTCTTTATGCGGAATTTGGTGAGCTATAATCTTTCCTAAGTAATTGAAAATCCAAGTTAAGTTTGTTTATATGCACGTGCAATGGATAATCGAATACTGTAAAGAGATTAAGGTAAGAGAGATACGACACAGAGATTTATAGTGGTTCGGAGATAACGCTCCTACGTCCACTTTGTTGCACGACGGCAACTGTTCTTTTCACTCAAGAACTTGAAGGTTACGGGTCCTTCAAAAACCTGGTCGGGATCGGGCTTCACTTGCCTAGATCAAACGACAGACGTAGTGATTGCGGGTTCACTACACAAACCTAACAAAGACTGGAAGCTTCACTCGCTTCAGTCAGACAGACAGGGAGATTACGGGCTCTCCTTACAGCCTAGCTTCGATCGAGCTTTACACAAACGATGTAAGTGTAAGCTTGGATCTCAACTCTATGATCGAGGCTTCTTCAATCGATGAAAGAAGGGCCTTAGATCTGAACAACCTAACGACGACACTCAAAAACCTAACAGACAGAGTTTAGGGTTTTTGGTTGACGAAACACACTATGAAGAGCTCTTTACAATAAGTGCAAAGATGGCTAGAGCTCTTCTTCTAAGCTTGGATATAGAATGGGCTTAGACTCTAAGTGTGAAGGTTGTGAAGACGAGTTCCGATGAACTGGAAACTCGGAGAACACTTGTAAACAAAGACTCGAAGATTGCTAGAAAGCTGGGAGTGTTTGTTTGCTGTATGCGCTCGAATGCTCAAGTAGTGTTCTTCTTTTCTTCGTCTTCATCCTTCACTATTTATAGGCAGAGGGTTGGCTGAGATCCGTTGCTTGGTTGGTGGCCTTGTCCCTCCTCCTCTCGACAGTACTTGCGCAGGCAGTAGCTTTTGCAGACGCGCAGTTTTGGCATTTTGCCAAAATTGGCTAACTTCCAAGTTTAACAGTAACTGGAGCGACCCAGTACTGTAGCGGCGCCTTTGTCGGCCTGGCAGTCAACTCCTCTGCTCCTCTCCGCTTTCGACACGTGGAGATCTCGTAATTAATGCGGAGATCTCCTGTTGACTGGAGTTCAAATTCGGAGCGGGAATTTGTGCTGTCGCTTTCTGGTAGGTAGTGGCTCGCTTCGCTTTGAAGTTGTAGCGGCCGCTCTGAAGTGAGTCGCTTCACGGTCATATTTGTAGTGAGTCACTTGAGAAATAAATTTCCCGTGACACTACTAAATTAAGCGTTGACTCGTGTTGACTCGCTTCGGCTTTTCTTTGTAGCGCACGCTTCGCTTTGCTTTAGTGGGTTCACTTGATTCCACTGTAGCGCTCGCTTCGCTTCGCTTTGGTAGACTCACTTTGAATCTACTGTAGCGCTCGCTTCGCTTCGCTTTGGTAGACTCACTTTGAATCTACTGTAGCGCTCGCTTCGCTTCGTAATTCTTCGGCACGCTTCACTTCGATTTGCTTGACCTGCTTCGCTTTGGAAAACACACTCAAGTGAGTGGCCTTCACTTGAACTTTTGAAGCCTAATCTAAGCAAAATAAAGAGCCATCCTAACAGTGTAGGCTTAGAAAAATTCTAACCTATTAACTACATCAAAATGGGTCGCTTGGGAATAGGACACTTGGGGTTTTGGGATCTAATCAAAACAAATGACTTCATTTATCAAATGTCCCATGAAGTTCCCCCTTAACAATTTAGTCCTTAACAATTCCCAACAATTTCCCCCTTTTTGATGATGCCAAAACCCATACGACTTAGATAAAAAATAAATCTAGTCTATCTAACCGTGAAGGGAACTCCAAGCGACTGCTTCCTTTGCAGTTTCGTTTGTAATTTTCTTTTAAGTTCCTTCCCTTTTTTTTTCGGTTAAATTAATGAGTTTGTAGCAGAAATATAAAGTCATTCACAAAGCGAGTAAATGACACAAGAAGAGACAGAAATTGAAATTTGGATATATGAACAAAAGTTCACAAAAAGTATGTAAGGAACTTGAACCTCAGAGGTTTCCTGCAGTTCCTTCCCAGTCATCCTCCTTTCCTTCTCTTGTCACTTCCCTTCTTCCTCCTTCTCCTCCTCTTCTACATCTGCCTCCAAATCCTTTGCAATCATTTCTTCGGGTATGGTGTATGCACTGAAAACCCTTGCTTCCATCGACTCAGCACTGTGGATACTTGGCCTCCTCCAAGTCTCTTCCAGTTGGAAGGCTTCATCCACCTCAGCGTCGATGATGCTGCGATTGAGGATACTGGTGCCAGGTAGGAAAGGCATAATGAATTCCTTCTTAGCTGGTACCTTGATGATTAAGGGTGTAGGCTCTCCAAGCTGCGCAAGAGCGAAGACTTCTTGCCTAAATTTCTCATCATAGACACTCAGAAAGTTGTTGAGCGCAGTGACCCTTGAGCATTCAGTCTGCAATGGCACTACCTCCCAATAGTAGTAAGCTTTGATAAACTTCTCCTTGTAGTGTAGCCATTGCTCGAGTAGTTCGTCAGGAATGAACTGCTCGATCTCACGGGCATCAGGGTGCTCATCTCTGCGCACAGCCAACTCCTCCTCCGACCAGCTGGACATCTGTGCTATGATTGTTTTGAACTTCTTTCCTGACTCGCCGCTCCAGAAAGGAAGCTTCTTGTTGAGTTGCTTGCGAATGTAATTGCGTTCTTCTCTGAGAGGGTAGCGGCCAGAGTCAATCATTTCTTTCGCAGTCTTGTGACATGTGTCGATCATAGCCTGATCTAGGCATGCATCGGATTCTTCTGGCGTGATTGGAACAAAGATACTTCTGACCAGGACGGACTGGATGACTTTCATTTCATTGAAGTGTTTCTCAATACGTTCATCAATGACTTGCAGTCGTTTTGTCCTTATCCTCTTTTCCTTCTCTGCCCTTGGAACAACTACCTTCTCAACTTTTTGGCGCTTGGTCGCTGAGTCATCTTCCTTAGTTTCTGGAGCAGTTCGCTTCACTATTGATGATGGGGGAGATGAAGTGGGTGCTTCGTCTGAAGTGGGCGCTTGAGAGCTTGAAGTACCTGCAAGAGTTTTCAGATTAGACTGGCGCTCGCTCTCCCAAGCCATAGTCTCGCTCGCCTCTGCTAGCTTCCGCCTTTCCTCCTTTGTTAGCACAGTGACTGGAGGATGTCGAGCAATGGAAGAGGCAAGCACTTTATCTCCAAGTGGCTTGCGGGGTTCTTCAGGCTTTTTCAGCGGTTCCTCCACAGTGAGCTTTTCTTTGCCTTTCTTTGCAGACTTCGCCTCTCTCTCCTCTTCTCCAGTACCACTACATTCCTCCAACAGTTTCTCTACTTCAACAGCTCCAATTTCTCCACCTTGTGGCTCCAACAGATTGACATTTTTCTGTACCATCCCTTCCCCCTTTTTGGCATCATCAAAACCAGGGGTTGGGACGCTTGTCTTTCCAGTAAGAGACTTGTGAAGTACCTCAATCTTGTCAAGTACAGCATGAAACATCTCTTCCGTTCGAGACGCGAAGACTTGCTTTTCCGACAATCCAGCATTTTTCCTTAGACTTTCAAGCTCTCTCTTGTCAATGGCACTCTCCTCTTTGACTTTCTTCAATTGGGTTCGAAGTAAGTCAAGAGTCTTCTTGGTACTGAGAAATTCGCTTTCTTTCATCACCAACTCTCCCTCCTTATTCTCCAGTTTCTTTTTCAGCTCCTTCACCTCCTTTTCCAACGTCTCCTTCTCTTTACCTACTGTGACCAGTTTGGTATTCACCACTCTCAAGCGGCTCCTTTCTGCGTCACGTGAGTCCTTGAGATCATTCACTAGATTTACTTGTGCCTCCAGCACTTTCTCCTTCTCCTTCAACTCCATCTTCTGTTTAGTGATCTCGTCTTGTAAACTTACGATCTCTGCGTTCTTAACCTCCATCTCTTCTGCATGATCCCTCATTAGCTTCTTCTCATGCATGGTTGGGGTGTGCTCAGGGATATGGGTAGTTTCAGTAGGTGAGGATTGAGATTTGTTAACTTCAATGTCCTCAAGCGGCTTCTCCACAGCCTCGCTTTCTTGGACAAGTGAAGTGTCTTGCTTCACTCTCTTCTTCCCTTGCTTTGCAGCCACTTGCTTCAAAGATGAGGCGGCTTGCTTTGCTTGGGAAGCTTCAGCTTGTGCTTTTACAACTCGCCTTGCTGCGGGCACTTCTACAACTAGAAGTCCCTGATCCATTGGGGTTTTTGTTTTCTTCCACTTGTCGTAGAAGGTGGTGTGCTTGTTGTAGATGATCGTGTCAGATTCTGGCCATATCATCTCTGGATACTTCATTTCCAGAGCAACAGACAGCCTTGAGAAGAATTTCAATTTTCCTTTGCGCAGAATCTTATCTGGAGTTCCTGGTACGAAAGCAAAATCGTCAGCAGCTTCGTGGATTTGCTTGAGAAGCCACCCGTGCCAGTTAAACTTTGTTCCAGTGAGGCTGTCGATGATCATGGTGGTGCCGATCAGCTTCGTTTCTGACAGCGTGTCGAGAGAACCGACATAGCATGCAATGCTCTTCGTAAAGAGTTCGCAGATGAAATGGAACGGTTCCTTCAGACTTTTGCGAATGTTGGCCTCCTTGAAGTTCGGATCTGCTCCAGCGACTGCAAATCGGCCATACTGTACTCCGGCAGAGAGACCCAGATCTAACAGAGAGTCTCCTCCTTCTCTTGGCAGATCGAACACCTCGATGAGTTTACTCATATCAACCTCCACCGGCTTCCTGGTTTGTGGATTAGTGAAGGAAGATGTATTTTGTTCCTTCTTCAGATTCAGCAGAATCTCTCCAATGGCTTTCGCCAGAATCTTCGTCGGCACTAAGGTTATGAACTTCCATAGACCGGCCGTGGTCACGGCTCTACGGAAGAATCCATTTACTTCGACGACTATAGGGTCGAGATGGGGCTCGACGTTGATGTGCTCACCAACATTTGTCATGAACTCCTCCATTGTCTCAGTATTCTTTTTCTTGCCCATGGTGGATTTTGAAAGATCTTGAAGAAAATTTTTAACAATGAAGTAGAAATGGTTGAGACTCGTGAGTTGCAGAGTAATTGCAGATCTAGCACGAGAATGGCAAATTTAGAAGGCTGTGAAAGGTTTGCAGTTCTGCCTCGTCCCATATATATAGAATTAGGTTATGGCTGACGTGGCAGGGGTAGGACGGTAATAACACCGAAAATCCTGTAGGTAGGCGGCGGACGTGCGGTGATGGATCTGACGTGTCCGGCGTCATCACAGTAAAAGTGAACCGCCACTTGCTCGGCGTCGCCACGTGGCCTTCTATGGTTGGCTTGTCGTATACGGCGTTGATCGAACGGCTCCAGATTGGGGCCTGTTGAGATTCGACGGCTGGATTTTCTCTGCCTTTTCCCGCTTCAAATTCAAGCGTGTGAACACGCGCCCGTTATTTCCGTCGTTCCTGCACCTGCATTAAATGCACAGCAGAAAGTAAAATTGCACTCGAGTGCAGACAGCTCATACTCGCTTCATGCCCGCTCGCTTCGAGTTGGGCCGCTACGCCTTGACTCGCTTGAGAGGCATTCGCTTGAGTGACTGTTCTGCACTCGCTTGCGATGGCTAGCTTTGAGTGACGAAGCACTCGCTTGGCCATCTGAAGCGACTGGAATAAGAAATTGAATTTCTTTGCTTAATTTAAAATGTTTCTGACTTACATACTTCGAGGATAAACAAGAGTGTTTTCCTCTTTGTATTTGTGTCAGATTCATTTCATATTTTCCACGTAGTGAGTGAAGGTTTCTAGCACGCTTCGGCTCACTTAGTGTACTTAAAATTGAAACACTTACCAGTCAATCTCACTTCGTAGGAGATTGATACCACAAATTGAAGACTTCATTTGAATTAGATACCACCTGTTGAATGCTACACGTTGAGTTAGATCTTCATGGCATTCATCTTCATGGCATTCATCTTCCTCTACGAATTAGAGAGTCCTCCATCGAAGTGAATGGGGGAGAAAATGAATAAAGTACACAAGCTTACTACAACCCGAAGGGAGCATCACATAAGTGTACTTATTCACGACGAATGGGGGATGAGTACAAGTCCTTATCTCAGAGCAGAAATGGACAGGATGACAATGAGAATGCTCTGACAAGACAATCTCGTATTTTACGCAGAAGCATGTCACCAGCCCTGCAACCTTTTGTATAAAAAGGTAAACCTTCAAGCTTTCCTGCATTCTAAAGAATGAACCTGCATTTGGTTCGCTTTGACCCAAGCTAGGGCAAATTGAAGCAATGCAGAATTCAAGATTGCAGCATTCTTGCTCGCTTTGGAAGTAGCTTTCTCCGAGAGAAGCATTAGTTCCCCCTTAACCATATACTTAACAATTCCAATAAGTTGGTAGGGAACTTCTTCCAATACTCCACCTTTCTCCACCTAACTTCAGTTTCTTCAAGCGAGTGAGTTTTGAAGTGGCTCGCTTGAGTTGGTGAAGATCCGAAGCGAGTGATGCTCATGAGAACAAGCGAACACTCCTTCGTGCATCCTGGAACTAGCATTCTTCACCAGGGTCTAATAACCCTAATTCCATGCATAACTGGTTGAAACGAGACTCAGCTAGAGGCTTGGTGAGGATATCTGCTCGCTGGAGATCGGTATGGATTTTCTCGAGCTTGATATCCTTCTTCTCGACATGATCACGGATGAAATGGTGTCGAATTTCCACATGCTTGCACCTGGTGTGAAGCACTGGATTCTGCGAGATACATATGGCACTGTTGTTGTCGCAGAAGATCGGAATTTCATTCGCTTCAACTTTGTAGTCCTTCAACTGTTGACGAAGCCATAGGATTTGAGAACAGCAGCTTCCTGCGGCCATGTACTCAGCTTCAGTTGTTGAAGTGGCTACACTTGTTTGCTTCTTTGAGAACCACGAGATTAGCTTGCTTCCAAAGAACTGACATGTGCCTGACGTTGATTTCCTATCAACTCGGCAACCTCCATAGTCAGCATCGGAATATCCAGTGAGCTCCAAATTGTCCTCCGCTGGATACCACAGACCCATGTTGATAGTGCCCTTCAAATATCGAAGAATCCTTTTGGCAGCTTCAAGATGGCTGTGCTTGGGGTTGCTTTGGAATCGAGCGCAGACACCGACTGCAAAAGCAATATCTGGTCTGCTTGCAGTGAGATAGAGAAGTGATCCAATTAGGGCACGATAATCTGTAGGATCTACAGATTTTCCTCCTTCGTCTGGCTCCATTTTCCAGTTGGTATTCATAGGAATCTTCACAGCTTTAGCATGTTGAACACCAAACTTCGCAAGCATATCTCGAGTGTACTTGGCCTGGTTGATGAAAATTCCATTATCCTGCTGCTTCACTTGAAGACCTAGAAAGCAGCTCATCAAGCCAATCATCGACATCTCATACTTGGTCTTCATTAGCTCTCCAAACTTCTCGCTAAGCGACTGGTTTGGTGACCCAAATATGATGTCGTCCACGTAGATCTGGACCCATAGCATATCATCTCCATGATTGATGGTGAAGAGAGTCCGATCTATCTTTCCCTTTTGGAATCCATTTTCCACTAGGAATTGAGATAATGTATCATACCAAGCTCTGGGAGCTTGCTTCAACCCATACAGGGCTTTCTTCAAGCGATACACTTTATCTCCCTGCTCGAAACCCGGTGGCTGCTCCACATACACTTCTTCCTTGAGTTCACCGTTGAGGAATGCGCTCTTCACATCCATTTGATAGACCTTGAATTTCTTGGCTACTGCATAGGCTAGAAACAATCTGATAGCTTCAAGCCGTGCTACTGGAGCGAAGGTCTCATCAAAGTTGATTCCTTCCTCTTGGCAGTAGCCTTTGGCAACAAGTCGCGCCTTGTTCCTCACTACGTTGTGGTCCTCGTCCGTCTTGTTCTTGAACACCCACTTGGTGCCAATAACATGTTGAAACTTGGGACGATCCACGAGGTACCATACGTCGTTCCTGGTGAACTGGTTGAGCTCTTCTTGCATGGCTAACACCCAGTTGGAGTCGGCTAGGGCTTCCTCCACGCTTGATGGCTCAATGTTTGAGAGAAAGCAACTGAACATGGCACTTTCTCCAAACACTTGACTTCTGGTCACTACACCCTTGGATGGATCTCCAATGATTTGGCTAGGTGAGTGATCCTTGAGCCACGCTCGCTTTGATCCGCCAGCTTCATCTTCATCCGCTTCCTTGTCGCTCGCCTCACCGTCTGAAGCGACTGGATTGGGTGCTTGGCCTGCACTAGCTTCAGGAATCTTGGGGGCAGCTTCTACTTCTCCTTTGGGATCCTGCTCGCTTGAGTCCTTGATCTCATCATCTTCATCAAGCACGTCCCAAGTGAGTTGATTTGAGGGTTCCTTGCTTTGATCCTTTTCATTCGCTTGGGCCTGTTCCTGTGGAAGACTTAAAGAAGATTCATCAAATACGACATGGGGTGATTCTTCCACAATTAGGGTTTTACAGTTGAATACTCTGTAGGCTTTGCTAGATGTAGAGTATCCTAAGAATACTCCTTCATCTGCTTTGCTTTCAAAGGCTTTCAACTGTGACTTCCCATTGTTGTGAATGAAGACCCTACAACCAAAAATATGGAAATAAGATATGTTAGGAATTCTCCCTGTCCATATTTCATATGGTGTTTTGTCGTGCCGTTTGTTGAGAAGCGTCCGATTCTGTGTGTAGCACGCCGTGTTGGCAGCTTCAGCCCAGTACTTCATCGGAAGCTTCGAGTCAGCAATCATGGTGCGAACGGCTTCTTTGATGATTCGATTCCTTCTTTCAGCAACTCCATTCTGCTGAGGAGTGCGTGCTGAAGAAGTTTGATGTGCTATGCCATGCTCCGTGCAGTACGCTTCAATTGTAGAGTTCAGGAACTCTGTGCCTTTGTCGGAGCGAATGGTCACGATAGCTTGATTCTTTTCCACCGCCAATCGCTTGAGTAGTTGTGGCAGTTTGGTCAGTGTCTCCTTCTTGCTGAATAGGAATACAACCCATGTGTAGCGAGAGAAATCGTCAACTACAACTAGAGTGTACTTCCTTCCATTTACACTAACTGGAGTAACTGGACCAAACAGATCCATGTGAAGCAGCTCGAGCACTCGCTTTGATGAGGCTTCTTCGAGACTGGCGAAGTGCTTCTTCGTCTGCTTCCCTCGTTGGCATGGTGAGCATGGATGGTCTTTGATGAAGACTTCATTCGGTATGCCTTGCACCAAACCTTTTCGAGCTAAGCGATTGATAGCTTTGAAATTGAGGTGGTTCAAGCGTCTGTGCCATAGCCATCCAATTTCTGTAGCACTTCTTGCAACTAGACAAGTTTCCTCCTTGCAGCTGTCCCATTGTGCTATGTAGACATTCCTTTGTCTAACTCCAGTGAGCACAATCTGGGATGTGAGTTTGCTCTTCACAATGCACTTGTTGGAGATGAACTCCACCCTGTACCCTTTATCACAAAACTGTGAAATAGATAACAGGTTGTGCTTGAGTCCTTCCACATAGGAGACTTCTTCAATTGTGAGCTTTCCAATTTTCAGTGCGCCGTATCCCCTGGTGCTTCCTCGAGAGTTGTCACCAAAGGTTACGTGTGGACCCTTCTTCTCTATGTAGTTGTGAAGTAGAGCTTTAATGCCAGTCATGTGTCTTGAACATCCACTGTCCAAGTACCAAACTAGTTGTCCCTCACTTGGCATGGGATCCACGGCGCTCACCTGCAATTAGACAGATTTTGGTACCCAAATCAGTTTGGGTCCTTGCAGGTTAGTTCCCTTAGGTACCCACACTTGCTTCACTCTCTTTTGAGATGAAGCTTGTGTCTTGGGCTTCTCGACCTTCGAAAACTTGGTGTACTGCCTTGAAGCAGCTTCACACGTGCAACAGTGTGTGCAAGAGGGGTAGCGGCTCGCTTCAGACCTACCTACGCTCTTCCCATTTTGCTTATATCCTGAAGCGACTCGCTTCGGATTAGCTCTGGGTTTAGAGACTAACTTAGGGTTTCTAGTCTGTCGAAGCGGCTCGCTTGGTTTCCTTGAAGCGGTCCAACTAGGGTTTTGACCCCGACTCGCTTGAGTAACCTTGGAAGTTTGAAGCGACCTCTTGGGTGCTTCAAGTTCTTCCCCCTCAACGTTAGTCCGGTTGGACCATCTCCAGTCCGGATAACGTGACACATAGACATTACTCCTTTTCTTGAAAGGTAGATCCTTTGTCTCTCGTGTCTTGGCTTGAGACTTAGAAGCTTCAACATTTTTCCCTTTACCCTTGGATTGGTAAGACTTAGCATGTTGAGTGCTAGGGACTGTTGAACTTTGCTTGCCCTTAGGGTCTGCCCTTAAAGATATAGACATCTTCATAGGCTTCTTCTTAGGGTTCTCAGCCATTTTGCCTTTGTCCTTGTTGGTGGTCGCTTTGGATGCAGTGGGCAATTCCAAAGTGACTGATGGTGTAGTGTGTGATGCACCAACAAAGACAGTCGGCTTGGGAGGTCCACCCTCATATCCAAGTCCTCCCTTTCTACCAAAAGGTAGAAGAGAACTCTCTAGTGCCTGTCTAGCGTATGATGCTTTATTTAAGTTGGCGACTAGAGTGGATTGGGTTTCATACCTTCCCTCCAAGCTTTGATGTCTAGCGAAGAGATCCTCGAACTTACTAGTCATAGCCCTTAAATTAAGTTTGACTTCGTCAAGCTCACGGGCTAGCTTTCGGTTCTCCTTCTCGCTTCGAGACAGAGCTTTTTTTACCACTTCGTGGTCGCTTGACAATTTTTGGTGCTTATCAAACAACTCACTCCATGTAGAGGATTGCTCTTCCTCATTGACAGTGTGTGCTAGTGTAATTGAAGTGATTGAAGGATAGAAGAATACCTCTCCTGTTTCTTCATCGGTGAGCGCCATAAATCCAAGATCCTCACCATCACTGGAATTTGGATCGGTGAATGCATCTGAGTCGCTTGGTGGATCTTCAGTTGTAGCGACCGGCACTTCACTTGCTACGAGCGCTCGCCTTGGGGCATCCCTCTTGGCCTTCAATTCTTCGCGCTCTTTGGCACTTAGCTTTGGGCAATCAGATTTGTAGTGGCCCATCTTGTGGCAGTGGTAACACTCCACTTCCATCATGTCGCGCGGGATCGGCTTGGTCGTCTCTTCTCTCTTTCCTTTTCCTTCTCGGGCATCAGTGCTCCTCCCTTTGTACTGCTTGTAGAATCTTTTATACTTGCCCACTCGAGAGTTCATCTTGTTGAAGTTCTTGGATAAGAATGCAATGTGTTCTTCCAATTCTTCTCTCGTCATCTTGGCTAGCGACTGCTCGCTTGGCCCTTCGGCAGCTTTGAATGCTACTCCTTTTGACGTAGTGGGCGCTTCATCCTCGTCGTCGAGGCTCATTCGATTCAGATCAAACTCGTGAGCTTTGAGCTCGGAGAACAGCACTTATGGCGTGAGCTTCGTTAGATCCTTGGTAGCTAGATATAGCTCCTTCATGGTCTGCCACTTCCTTGTGAGAGCACGGACTATTTTCAGATTTACTTCCTTGTCTGTGAGTTCCTTCCCAAGCGAGTTGAGAGTTGCAGTAATGTTGGTAACTCTCAGCTCGAAGGCGTCGATGGACTCTCCTGACTTCATCACCAAATTTTCAAACTCCCGCATCTGAACGGCGAGCTTGTTCTCCTTGATTTTGTCTGTGCCTTGAGAAATGAGGGCTAGGGTTTCCCACATTTCCTTTGCCGTTGCACATTTCCTTATTCGTGGTAGATAGGCGTCCGACACGGTGCTCTGCATCGTGTGGCGTGCAATCTTGTCGAGGTTGGCAACTTTGAAGTCATTTGGAGTATACTCGTCCTTATCCTTCTCCACGTACTGTTGTCGAACATGGGCTGGACGACCTTCAGCGGCTGGAACCTCCACAGATATGGCTTTCTTGATTTCGATTGGTCCGTCTTCAATGACTTCCCACATCCTGTCGTGGATTGAGCATAGGAAGCTCTCGACTCGGAAACTCCATATCTCGTATCCTTCGATCGAGAACTGAGGAAGATTTGATGCACTGTATGTAGACATAGCAAACTATCAGTAGTAAATGCAATATGCGTGGGTGAGGTTTTGATGCACTTAGGAAATAGGATCCGGTTCAGTGAGACAACGTGAAGCGAGTGGGGACTCGCTTCGGATATGCAAAGCAGAGGCTCGAAAGAACCGCTGCTCTGATACCACTTGTTGGTCCCGGTTTGCTATAGGAAAAATACGTAGAGGGGGGGGGGGTGAATACGTATTTTGAAGTTTTTCAACTTCAATTCCTTAACTCAGAGTATAAAGTAAAGTGCTCTTTGGAAATGCTGAGACCTAGCCGAGGGCTAGATCGAAAGCAATCGCGAATCTCTTGACCTAAGCTTAGAGCTTGATCAAGAGTGAGACTTTACTCTTTATGCGGAATTTGGTGAGCTATAATCTTTCCTAAGTAATTGAAAATCCAAGTTAAGTTTGTTTATATGCACGTGCAATGGATAATCGAATACTGTAAAGAGATTAAGGTAAGAGAGATACGACACAGAGATTTATAGTGGTTCGGAGATAACGCTCCTACGTCCACTTTGTTGCACGACGGCAACTGTTCTTTTCACTCAAGAACTTGAAGGTTACGGGTCCTTCAAAAACCTGGTCGGGATCGGGCTTCACTTGCCTAGATCAAACGACAGACGTAGTGATTGCGGGTTCACTACACAAACCTAACAAAGACTGGAAGCTTCACTCGCTTCAGTTAGACAGACAGGGAGATTACGGGCTCTCCTTACAGCCTAGCTTCGATCGAGCTTTACACAAACGATGTAAGTGTAAGCTTGGATCTCAACTCTATGATCGAGGCTTCTTCAATCGATGAAAGAAGGGCCTTAGATCTGAACAACCTAACGACGACACTCAAAAACCTAACAGACAGAGTTTAGGGTTTTTGGTTGACGAAACACACTATGAAGAGCTCTTTACAATAAGTGCAAAGATGGCTAGAGCTCTTCTTCTAAGCTTGGATATAGAATGGGCTTAGACTCTAAGTGTGAAGGTTGTGAAGATGAGTTCCGATGAACTGGAAACTCGGAGAACACTTGTAAACAAAGACTCGAAGATTGCTAGAAAGCTGGGAGTGTTTGTTTGCTGTATGCGCTCGAATGCTCAAGTAGTGTTCTTCTTTTCTTCGTCTTCATCCTTCACTATTTATAGGCGGAGGGTTGGCTGAGATCCGTTGCTTGGTTGGTGGCCTTGTCCCTCCTCCTCTCGACAGTACTTGCGCAGGCAGTAGCTTTTGCAGACGCGCAGTTTTGGCATTTTGCCAAAATTGGCTAACTTCCAAGTTTAACAGTAACTGGAGCGACCCAGTACTGTAGCGGCGCCTTTGTCGGCCTGGCAGTCAACTCCTCTGCTCCTCTCCGCTTTCGACACGTGGAGATCTCGTAATTAATGCGGAGATCTCCTGTTGACTGGAGTTCAAATTCGGAGCGGGAATTTGTGCTGTCGCTTTCTGGTAGGTAGTGGCTCGCTTCGCTTTGAAGTTGTAGCGGCCGCTCTGAAGTGAGTCGCTTCACGGTCATATTTGTAGTGAGTCACTTGAGAAATAAATTTCCCGTGACACTACTAAATTAAGCGTTGACTCGTGTTGACTCGCTTCGGCTTTTCTTTGTAGCGCACGCTTCGCTTTGCTTTAGTGGGTTCACTTGATTCCACTGTAGCGCTCGCTTCGCTTCGCTTTGGTAGACTCACTTTGAATCTACTGTAGCGCTCGCTTCGCTTCGCTTTGGTAGACTCACTTTGAATCTACTGTAGCGCTCGCTTCGCTTCGTAATTCTTCGGCACGCTTCACTTCGATTTGCTTGACCTGCTTCGCTTTGGAAAACACACTCAAGTGAGTGGCCTTCACTTGAACTTTTGAAGCCTAATCTAAGCAAAATAAAGAGCCATCCTAACAGTGTAGGCTTAGAAAAATTCTAACCTATTAACTACATCAAAATGGGTCGCTTGGGAATAGGACACTTGGGGTTTTGGGATCTAATCAAAACAAATGACTTCATTTATCAAATGTCCCATGAAGTTCCCCCTTAACAATTTAGTCCTTAACAATTCCCAACACTATATAAATTGATAATTTTTTTGTGATTTGGTATAGTTGAGGCTTGCTGGTACTTGATCTGTGTTCAGTTCTTGAGTTGTGTCTGTTTTTTATTTCGATTTTGATTAGCCTTGCTTCGATTGCAATTGAGGTGTTGGTTATGTGCATGTTTGGCTTATAACATATCTTGGGCACTTTTGAAAGGATATGGGGCCTTTGGACTTCATGAAGATGTGGCATTACCAAGATCCCGGAGTGTACAGATATAGGTTAATAGTTTCAGATTGTAATCTGATTGTAATTTTCTAATCGGATTGTTTCGGTTTGTAATTTTCTCCCATTAAGATATTCTAATCGGATTGTAATTTTTAGTTGTAATCTGGAATAGTTTCAGTTGATTGTTTTAGACCTTTTGTAAATTTTTATACGTTATGTATGTATATTGGGTATAATGCATATTATGTCTATTTTGTTGCATTTATGACTCAGTTTGATGCATTTTCATTTCATTTTTATACTTGGCTTCAATTTGTACTGTTAGGATTTAGTTTCCATACAAGTTAGGGTTTCATTTTTCCTACATGTTAAGGTATAGATTTTCCTACAAGTAAGGGTATAGCTTTCCCAAATATAGTTTAGCTTCCCCTATGGGTTTGGGTTTAGCTTCCCCTACAAGTTAGGTTTATCATTCACAAGAAGTTAGGGTTTAACATGTAAGGATTTGGGTTTAGTATTTAGTGGTTATGATTTAATGTTGCATTTGGGGGTTAGGGTTTAGCATGCAATGGTTAGGTTAGTGTTGCATTTTGGGGTTAGGGTTTAACATGTTGGGGTTAGGGGCTAATGTTGCATTTCGGGACTAGGGTTTAGCATTTTAGGTTTTGGAATTTAGCATTCAGGGTTCAACATTTATGGTTTACTTGCATTTAGTGATTGGGATATAGCATTTAGTGGTTAGGGTTTAATGTTGCATGTGATTTTACATTATTTGGTGTTAGGGTTGTTGGATTGGGACATATGGTATTAACATTCAAGGTTTATGGTTTAACATTAGTGGTTAAGGTTAAGTGTTGGATTATGGGGTTAGTGTTTGGCATTTAGGGGTTAAGGTTCAATTTAGTGTTTCGATATGTGATTAAGGTTTTATTATGTGGGGGTTATGGGTTACTGTTGCATTTCTGCGTTGTTGTGTAGCATGTAGTGGTTAATGTATAGTGTTGCATTGTAATCTGTTTAGTGTTACATTTATATCTAAGCAAGCATTAAACTATGAAATATATGCAACAAAATATGTAAAATATGCATAAAATGTCTAATTCAAAACTACAAATACTACATATCTACCACATAACAAACCATGATAATAGTTAAAATTCACATGTCCGGAAACGAGTTGAAATAGTTGTTTGTGTTACACAAGTTTTCAGGTCCAATCGATCACTTTCAATTCGAAGTCTATTTTCCTATCCTTAGTCTTCGACAGATTCAAGCAGTATTCAGTAGCATTGTCGATTATAGTATGTTTTAGTTCGTTGCATTCGGATGTCGCAATGGCTACACAGTACCTTGCTTGCATGTACTTTAACTGCTTTGTCGAATTTGGATCCAAACCGTACGTGTTCCATTGATGGCCAATTTGTCGACACCTTTTTAGCTGCAAACCAAAAAGCCCAAAAGATGGTTAAGTCCATTTGTATTTTTGCAAAGCTGGATTAACTCACATACATGTATGTTAGCAGTTTTGGGAACATGGATGTCTTGAATTCTCTTTTCTTCTTTGATCTAGGGTGGCCTTCTGCAAGAGGATTGTCGTTTATATCATCTACTTTACCTGAATTTTGATAGTGCGCAACAAAATATAAATAAGATGCAACATTTTTTTATAAGAAATGCAATACTTTATATCATATGTCGATAATATGTTTTTTTCATAAGTAAATATTTTCTTAATTCTGGTAAATAAATGTGACACGTTAAACATTATAACTTGTTAGTTTCGAATTACCACAACTGTCGATAATATGTTTTTTCAGAAATCTCTAAAAGTGGATTAAGATTTTGTTCATAAGAACCCTAATTCCCAAAATGAAGAAACAACCGCAATAGAATCAACAACTAACAAATCAAACATGTTTTTGAACTTCCTTGTAGTTTTCCTTGCATTGTCGTTGATTTTTTCTTCACTTTCACGTCGATTTTCAACTTATTTCTCCGTTCTTTTACCCCTCATGTTGATTGGTGTGTGTTTTCCGATGTTATGTGTGTATCGCTGAAATTTTGCTCCCTCAAATCTCGGCTAGAGAGAGAAGTGAAGTAGTGGTAGGTGGTTATAGTAAATTTCCTATTATTATGGAAGTATGATTTGTTTCCATATTTCATCATAAATGTGGACATATTTGTCCCTTAGAGCTGACGTTTTCTTTAATAAATCTCATATTGTTGATTAATCTCAACCATTGATCTATCACTAATCAATGGATATAATTGGTTTTCAAGTTTCACTCTAATATTAGTTTTCACCATAGTGTTACCCTATATATATATATATATATATATATATATATATATATATATATATATAGAGAGAGAGAGAGAGAGAGAGAGAGAGAATACCCAAAAATAGCCAATTTCATAAGACAAAAGTCTTTTTTAGCCACTAATAATAAAAATGTCTAAATCTAGCCACTTTACATATTTTGTGACAATTATACCCTTAATGAAATATTGACAAAATTAAAATCTAATCATTTCAGTTCAGTCATCCATGTGCATGAACGGATATTCACGACAATTTTGTTCGTGTTCGTGTGCACGACCGAGTATTCACGACGGTTTCGCTCGTGTTCGTGTGCACGACCGAGTATTCACGACGGTTTCGCTCGTGTTCGTGTGTACGACTCGGGTACTTACGATTGTTTCGCTCGTGTTCGTGTGCTCAACAATAATGATACGCTTATTTCGCTTGGGACGAGTCTTCTTCTCCGATTTGCTGGAGAGGATTCCGAGCTGACCTTGTCCGGTGGTGACAACGGCGGCGATGGTTATATATATATATATATATATATATATATATATATATATATATATATATATATATATATATATATATATATATATATATATATATATATGTCCTGGTGTGAAAAATAGGAATAGATCTGGACCATTGATCTTGATTTGACATGTGGCTGTAATTAATATAAGCATGATTATAAGCTATCATAAGCATGACTAGGTTTAAGCATGAATTTGTATATTAAAAAGCATAATTGTGTTGTAAGCATAAATATATACTGATTTAAACATGATTTTGTATTTTTTAAGCATATTTCGCATTTTAGCACGCAAGGATTTATTTGCACACGAACCACTCCCTATATATATATATATATATATATATATATGACTTCCTCTATTCCTACTATCTTATCTCACTTTTTATTCAAGTGACTTTATTAAATAATAAAACGAGACAAACAAATTAGGACGGAGAGAATAGTACGTTACATTTGGCATTTACTATTATCATATGATATAGATATGTATTTGGGACCAGGTATACGTCTTATATATACCTAAGACTTTCTAACATTTCTACTATGATTGTTTTAAGAGTAATGTACTAATGTCTACTATGAACATATTTAATACGCTCAACATTGATATAACGTTGTATTTAAAGAATTATAAATATATATTTTCTAAAAATAACTTTACCAAATAAACTGTAACTTGGAAAAATTAAACTTCATGTTAGACAAAAACATGTCCCACATCAGAAATATAAGGTCGACGAACCTTTTATATAAAGCAGAAGACCACTCATTAGTATGAGGTCTATCGGATAGGAGTCCAAGAGCAAAACCGTGAGGGTTCGGTCCAAAACGGATGATATCATACTAATGTAGTTCAATAGCTCGTATGACGGTCCATAACACCTTAAATGATTTTGCTTTTCGATATAACCAATGTATATTGCGCCCTCCTCTCACGGAGGTCCAAACGCCGCTCGGAGATCAACAATGAATGGGTTAAAACACATTCTATGATCATCAGAGGGCAAAATTGAAACTTTAAAGCCACATATCTTATTTATACCTTGCAACATTCTTTCGGGTCAAGAGAATGGTTTAAATGGGACTTGAACCAAATGTTAGGATTATTTTGTTTGTCAAAATCTAAATCGGACCATAATTAATTTATAAAATGAAATAATAATTATACTATCCCTACCTTCACAGCCATTGATGCACATTGAAATGAACAAGCGATGGCAATGGGGCAGGTGGGGCTTAGTGTTGAACCCGCTACCACCCCCATCCCAAACTCGATTTAGAGTACTGTACAAATATCTCCCTCGCCCCATTGGGGGCGGGTACCCACGGATACCAAACCCGCAAGTAAAAATTTATCCATCTTTAAAATGAACCAAAAAAAATCACATCGAAAAAGAAATACTTTATTACTCGATATGTGTGTATATATAAATATCCATTATACCAGTTTATAGGGCTCAGAACCATCAAAAGGTTAGCATGAAGAAAGTGTTCGAAAGTAGAAAATCCCGATAACGTTAAATCAGATCTTCTCCCTGTACATTAGCCAAAGACAAATAGCAAAACTTACTTTCCATCATCATTTCCCCCATATTGCGTAGAGTTCCCATTCCAAAAGGCATTTTTATCGCTGAACCTCTCGTCATCTTCATCGTGTTTTAACGTGTGGATGTTGCCTCCAAAGCTAGAAGTCAGCCTTCGGCTCTTGTTGTTGTTGTTTCTATCACTAGCGGTAGTAGGGGCAGTTTGGTCAGAGGCAGAAGGTCTACCCCCGTCTCTTAGGGAGTTCTGGAGTGAAGGATTTGGACCTGAAAATGTAGGATTGTTTAATTTGATATATCTAGCATCACATACCGAAAGTTTCAGTCACATAAATCATGATAAAAGAAGTTGCTAATAATAACACACAAAGTACAAAGCGGATGAATTAGTATACTCACTATATTGCCATAAGCTACTTTGGGATTCCTGAGCCACACTCGGCGAGTTGCTTCTTCCAAGGTAAGAGAAAACGTTTGCATAAGACAAGATTCTTTTCACGGAACCCCAGTATCCTTCACTTTCATTCGAAGAGCCAACTTCGTTTGAGGAATTGTTTTGCGATGATCCTCCCTTGTATCGTGAATTATTTTAGTTTGAGTGGAACCACAATCAATGCCTGCCTGTGGGAAAGGCCCAATTCTGATAATGTACTATACATATCTGTGCACATGGTACAACCCAGATTGGGAAACATGTAAGAACATGAATGTTTTGGAAATTAGATTGATGTATAATACATGGAAAATCGGTACTGCAAAAGTATATCAAGACTGTTTCACGTAGTACACAACACATCATATCACATGAAGTATAATTTATCATTACATACATATCTAAGTGGAAAACTTCTAAGCACATATTATTGCAAGGGTAAAGAGTCCAACATTTGTTCAGATCTAATAGAACGTATACCAAATAAATAAATAAAAATGGAAGTAAAATACGATCTTTTATCAATTAAAAGTACAATTGTGTTATGGGAATAAGATTATTTCTCTGTTCTCCCTATCCTAAAATAATCTAAGAACATAATCAAGTTGTTAGTCATGCCAGAGTTGGCTATCTATCTAGCAACATGATTGTATGAGCTTCTGACCTATAACAAGATCATCAACGCAAGAATTGTAAGGAAACTCCAATGTAGAAAGTATGAAATCAGGCCAAATAAGGTATAAATGTTATGAAGTCACAACATGGGTAGTTCATTAAGTTTTGTATGAGCACCAATTATGTCAATTTTGCATTGAGCTCTAGAGTAGATCAGTTCTTCCATAAGCTACGGAGCCCGATGATTAACCTTAATGGTAACTGACAATAGTCTTTGTCCAGTTCAAACAAATAAACATTAACCAATTTCATGGAAATGTTGCTCTAAAAGCTGATTTTTTAAGGCTAATGATTAATCAAGTAAAGCAAATAAAATAAGAGTTTGGATTAGCAATCAAAGCACACCTTGGTCATTGAACACCTTGCGAGGGTAAGGAATAGCAATACCAAAAAAGCCTAAGCTGCTCGTTTGATTTTCTTTTATATGATCTTTAACCCTTTTTAATGTATCTGTCATGGCAAACTTCACTTGTAAACTTGAACTATCAGGCAATCTGATATTTAAGAAAACGTCATTTGATCTAACGGTAAAGGAATCTGATGCTACTGCTTTATTAACTTCTAAAGCATCCTCTGTATTAACCTGTGCCACTTCACTAGCTTCTTTGATACTCATTCTACTAATGCTCAAATGACCGTTACCAACATCTTTATTCTCATCTGGGATGGGCAATGCAATTTTAGGGTTCTTTTGATCAATCTCAATCGGGTCCTTAGTTGTATTTCCTGTTTCAGTTTTGAAAGAAGGCTTATCATTGTCCAACACATTGGCATTTAATTGTTCAGGTACAGCCAGATCATCTCCCTTGGAATCTGCAACCTGTCAATTTACAAGAAATGTATCTACTTTAATACTATAATCTAAGTTGAATAAAGTTAAAACAAATATATTAACCAAAGCGAAAAAAATAGGTTAACCTTGGAAGAATCATTATTTGAATTCACGTTTTCTTTTGTCTCCGAATGCAATGATCGCCTAGCATCCACAGCTACGGCAGCACCATCTGTCGTTGAAGTTGACACACCAGTCCCTTCTCTCACTTGCTCAGGAGAAGCAACCTCTGAAGATCCAGAAGCAGCTTGCTTAGCAAGTGCAGCAGACAAGAAAGCAGCAGTTGTTTCCTGAACCACATTATTCAGAGATAAATAGGCTTGAGTAAAATTGAAGAAACAATTTGTATCTTAAGTGGTGCAAATATATAACCATAACTAGACTAGCAAAACAGCAAAAAAGCATTTAGCGTGGGACACAAAAGTCAAAAGGGCTTAAATGAAGGAAAACGTGTTCAAATGGGAAGGGAAGGATACAAATTTTTGATGTTGATTGCAGTGAAATAAATGAAGGTGACAGAAAAGGGAACAGTAATGGAAAGTTATAGAGATATTCAAGATAATTGGAAGTCAGATAAAATGCAAACTATGTTTGGGCCTGCTTAGCTTGTAAACAAAAATTAGTAAATGTTGTTCTTTCAGATGTCAAACTAGAGTACATAACAATGACACTGAACCACTTTTAACCAAAATTATAACAAACTAACATAATGCAAAAACCCATTTCTGGAATCCCAACACTAATATAGACTTATAGAGGAAGAAATACAAATAGCCAGCAAAATATATCATGAAACTCAGACAAACCTACACATACTTTTCGCCCTTCATTTGCTAGAAATGACCCTCAGTTGGAATTTTCTGCCAAGATTGTTTCATTATGCTTGTTCCATTGACGTATTCCAATAATCTAAAGTCACAACTTTCGCATGGTTAAGTTGTTCAATTATATAAAAAATATAGGAAAATCTAATCACTCCGATTTTTATGATAATCTAGAGGGCAAACTGCAACAATCCCAGATACTAAATTAGATTATCTGAAAGACTACATTAGTGGGTAATTCTGGTTGAAAACACTGCCATTAAGAAATTGAAACTGGCACGCAGATAGGGGACTTTTGAAGCACAACAAGACTTGAAACTCTTGCAGAAAAAAACAGCATAACACACCTGAACATGAAGACTTAACCAAGCCCTCTCGAGATTGGAAGCAAGCATGTCAGCTTGGACAAAACCCTCTGCAAATTTGCCAATCGGAAAGCAGAAAGAATTTGAAAAATACCAAAACGATATGCATTAGCTGCTTTATCCACGAGATTCTCCACTATTAAGAACATACCTTTCTGCCAAAGTAGTACACCATTGTATCCAACAGCAGTTATACAAGGGAAACATTGCTGTGGGTCTGTACAGTTTGATGCAAGGAGACAAACATTATGTACTTCTACAAGTGCTTTAAAACCTACTTGTTCAGATGTTTCAGTACACCCCAACCAATTGATAGACAAAGGAATAGGACAAAGGCAGAGAGATATGAAAAGATTTGCAATGCTTAGTAATGTAAAGGATACATATTGCTGAAAAATTCAGTGCTTCGGAACTTCCTTCCAGGATGTGTAACAAAATGCAGTACTTTGACACCGTCTCAGAAACCTGGAAGCATTATGTGGTCATAAGAAGAATAACGGAGACATGGAAAATTTTATTCCACAAACTATTAGCGCATGAAAAGGTATTCTATGCTGAAGATTGATAGACCTACTTTTGGATCATTCCATGTGGATGATTCTAGAAGTTTTGAGTCTGGATTGTCACCTAGGAAAAAGAAAAATTGTCGTTAGTAATTATTTACTTAAGACTTATATCATCCCAATAAGTCAATGGCAAAAAAGTGTAAATCATAAGCCATGTACTAGAAAGAGGCACAAGTATCTAACAAGCTAGCAAGGAATAGCAGATATAGACATAAACATGTTCAATCCAGTTTAAAATACTACCAGCACCAAAAGTAGTCTACATGAGGTACCAATAAGAATGAGCTCAGCAGGTTATGTAATTAAGAAAATTTCTGTCCAACAACAAGAGCAACTCGCCAAATCAGCTTTTCGATCATATCCCATCATCTTAAGTATCTAATGAGTGTAAGAAGTGGCTGAATCGAACACAAGAGGCTTCTCTATAATTTCGGCCAAACTAAACAACACAATGGCCATGACAAATCACAATTGCAAATCTTGCATAAAAAAAAATAACCTTATAAATTGTATAAGTATGATCTATGATACAGAAACAAAATTTTGAGAGAAAAATGGCCAACCACCAAAATCATCAGACCAAAAACTGGTAAATGAAAAATCATATCGATGATATGATCCTTCCTCACATTTTACCCCAAATTGCTTCCATCCCATATAAGTTTCTTTAATAAAAGACTTAGACTTGCAAAAACATAGAGCACTTTTCACTTCTTCAAACTATAACTGATAGTGATAGCTCTCTGCAGTGTCCTAAATAAGAAAAAGAAAAAAAACATACAAGAGAAAGCTCAAGTGTGAATATTCAACTCTTTAGCTCACTGCTCTACTATCTTATTCAAGTACTTTTAAATCTACTGATACATTAGGTCGTGGTTAGGTAATCCTTCATGATATCCCTTTTTTTAAAGGATGCGGCCTCAGTATTATTCATAGTCCTACATGTTCCACATAGTTAAGACTTAAGAGAATAGATTTCCAAATAAAACACTTGAACACAGACCATCTCGGAGGACTCACTAAAGAGCCCATATTCACACACAGACACATACACTTAAGCAAATTAATTGTGTTCTACCATCTATCAACAATTCAAGATAACTGTTACAAGTATTGCCTAGTCTCCTTGTCATACAAATTTGAGAGTTCTTTCCTTTCCATGCTCCAACATGGCAAGTAAATCTTTGCTATCTAATCTGAAAGTGGATCACAAATGCTTACCTGCAGTATAGACAACAAAAAGTTTCTTCTGTTGTTTTGCTTCAGCAATAGCATCTGCTATAGAACCTCGAAAAGAAAGAGATTGAAGGGATTGCTCCATCTACGTACAACAAAAAAAGGATAGTCATACACTTAAACAAATGAAATGACCTTAAAATCATAACCGGTTTCAGTGAAGAGGGTCAGTATGCAGCCACTCTTAGATGTGATAGCAAAATTAAGTAATCTCCAAAGGGTCTTACAGACATGAATATACTTGAACATTAAAACACACAAAAACAACATAAAGCAGTTACGGATCATCTGAACATGTACAGATAAGCACATACATACAACAGCAAGTTCCCAAATTTACCTACTGTACTCAACATAATTCTAATGAAACAAGAAGATTTATCCCCACATATCCTTTGCAAACGAAGCTACTTCATAATAAAACTGGAATTACTCAGATGAATAAAACATGGTTCTCCATTCCATTGCCATTATTTCATTCTCCCTTTAGTCTCCCATTCTTCAACCAAATTCTCCTCGTATTAAATTCCTTTCCTTTAAATTACGATATGTTTACGCCATTACTTCAAACAATTCCATCCACCGTAGAACAACAAATCGAATTTATATACAAGTGAAATCCGATCACATACTTGCAGCACTAAGAACACAGATTTACAATGAATTTCGTAAAAATTGTAAGATAAAACAAAATCAAACCCATCTTCTCCATCAACGGTCCGAATTATACTAATCATGTCCAGCACTCCAATAAAAAAATTTCCACAAAATCATTACGCAGAGAGAAAACCATGAATACTGAAACATAAATCAATCAATTACATAAATATACGAAAAAGTGAATTCACAAACACATTAGCGATCATAATTTATGGTGTCGATTGTTCTTACCTCAGCGAAAAACGAAGGATTCAGAAGCAAGGAAAAGGCAAGTCAAGAGTTCAATCAATTAGTGTGATTTTACGAGGATGATTCTCTTCCCCTTTGGTTTTATTTTACCCGCAAAGAAAAAATAAAATTGCATTTTGGGTCTTGATTTTCTAATAATTTGCATGTTCACCCTTGATCTTGTTGGAGTTACTAATCCCACCCTAATCCCATGTTCTAGAAAGAGAGGAAAAAAAAGGCATTATTTGATGGGGCATTATTTGATATATCCAATTTCAGCTTTTAAAAATAAATTTTATCCACAAAGATAAGGTTCAATAAATCATGTCTATTTTTATTTTTTAGGACAAATTTGCCCCTCAATTTGAACTGCGTATTTTTGTTAAAATTTCCAGACGCGGGCGGGCGGCTCAAAACCACAATTCCTCTGAAATCAAATTTTCTCTCTCAAAACCTCTCCCTCCCCCTACCTCTGTTCGCCGTTGCTTTCCAGCCCTTTGCCATCGCCGTCGCCGTCGCGAGGTCAGTCTGCCGCCCTCGTCATCGCCATAGCTCCCTCTCGAACCCTCTCTCTCAAACCCTCTCACTGAAACCCTCTCTCTCAAACCCTCGCTGTCGCCGTTCCTTCGCCGTCGGCGTCCATACCTTCGCCGTAGGTCGCCGTGGCTGTTCAGACTTCGCCATCGCCGTGGTCGCTGTCCAGCCTTCAACGCAAGATTCTCACACCACACCGTCGTCGCCCCCCCTCTCTCTAACCCTCTCTCTCAAGATGGCCGCTTCTAGTTCGAATCGTGCCGCCGAGGACGAACAGCAGGTGAATGTGTGTTTAATTTATGATTTTTGGTTTTTAGGGTTTAGGGTTTTGGTTTAGGGCTGTTGAATTTTCAGACTTTAGGTTGTTAGGTGTGTTTAATTTATGCTGCTCAATAGCACTCAGCAATGCATTGAGAGTATCCTCAGCTTATTTTTCGATTAATTGTTCTGTTTCCGTGTATTGCTTGAGATTTTAGTGTGATTTGCAATTGCTTGGTCTGCCCTCGTTATCATGATTTGATTAGGAAGATGCACTTTGTTTTATACATCTGCCAGTCTCATGTCCTAGCTGATTGTGTAATTCGAGCAATTTATTTGGCGTTTTATGTGTTCGGAGAGTGGGGATTGAGTTTCATTGTATAGGGTTCAAGAAACTCATTCTGAAGTTATCCTTCTGCCTCGATGATACAGAATAATTAGCTATTTACGCGCAAAATTACAAAATAAGAAATTAATAGAATCTCAACAATATCTATACTGTTTGTTACTGGTAACATATGATTAACATATTCTGAGTTTTGGAATTTGAAATAGTATATCACGCTAGGGGAATGAAAGCAAGGCTAGTCCTCATAAATGATTAACAATTTTCCACTTCTTTTGTCACAGAATATTTGATATGGTGTGTCGGTATAAAAGGTTCTACATTTAAAAAAATTCAATATGTGAGGACATGATTTTAACAACATTTTGCATATGGCTTAACTGATAATATGTGGATTTGAATTTTTTGAAATTGATAAATTTTTGAAATTACATGAGTTTGAAATGTATGTATGTGGGGCTGGCTGTGTGTTCTGGAGTCTTTATCAAGTAGTAACACATAGCCAATTTGAATTTGAAATATGAATGTGTGGGTCAATTTGTTTTTTGTTTCTAACGATTCATGACTTTGTGTTCTTGTACAAATATTCCTTTTCATGAATCCTACAAAAGGGGGCCATTGAATTAACTTCTTGAAATACTAGATTGTTACTTGACTAATATTTCAAATCATGTCAAGACTGATTTCAATATAATTAGCTGCATTGCTTTGTCTTACTGGTGTATATTTCCTTTTATATCTAGGTTCGTTGGGAGTATCCAAGGTCCGATATGCAGAGCGGGAAGTATAAGCTCCTGTTGGCAGGCAAGGAAAATGTACGAGAAGTGGTTTGGAATCGGCTGGAAGTTCACGGGGACGGGGCAAACCCTCAACAGCTCATGAACCTTACAGCCTTCGGGGATTACCTCCGTTATCCCAACAAAATAATACGATCAAACAAGCTGATACACTACTTAATTGCACGGGAGGTGGTTGGTGTCCCTGACCCTGATCCAACGGCCATATTCTTCCGGGTGAACAATAAAGTTGTTCGCTTCGGAAGGACGGAGTTCGCCTTGGTGACAGGGCTGAAGTTCGGAGCTTGTCCCCCTGGATTCGATCCCTTCGCCGTATTCGAATTTTCATCGCAGTCCATCTACGCGAAGTTCTTCCAGAAGCAGGTCGTTACTGCAGATGAGCTGTGGGCCTTTTTCACAGACGATTCGAAATTCGAGGGGATGTCTGCAGTGGACTGCTTGAGGTTGGGGCAATCGTGATTGCTGTCCACACAGTGCTTGGGTTGGAGTCGAGCAACAAGGTCCCCGAATGGGTGTGGGCCTTGATTGACGTGCAAGTGGCCTGGAATGCCTTCCCGTGGGGGAGCGTCTCCTTCCAGGTTCTTTTAAAGAACCTGAAGTCAGTCAAGCACTCCATTCCATCAATGAAGTACCATTTGAACGGCAACCTCCTCGCTTTCATGGTACGTACATTTTCACAACATATAATTCGAATGCTTCATTTTTTCATTTTCTGGATATTGGGTATGATATACTAAATTTATTCATTTATCTATAGGGCTGGATTTACGAGGCATTCCCCGAAATGGGGAAATCAATCGGGGGACGGATTACGGAGAAGGAGGGCCATCGTCCTCGAGGCGTCCGGTACGCCTACTCAAAAGCTGCTTCATATGCAAAGATTCTGAGCGAAGAGGTGATTTACATGAAGATAATGTTTTATGTTCCAACTTTTTTTTGTTCCAACTTTTTTAAGTTCCAACTTTTTTTTGTTCCAACTTTTGTTTATGTTCCAACTTTTTTTGTTCCAACATTCTGATCCAACTTTCTGAAGGTACTCTTTTTCTGAACAAGTCTTTTGTACTCTTTTTTGAAGGTACCTACCTCGTTGGCTGCTAACCCCGAGGAGCTGAATGAGCCTTACATGACCACCCTCGAGCCCCCGGGAACCCCCTTCACTTTCCAATACGATCCTTCCCGCGTATCCCTTGCCCGTGCACCCCGTGCAAAGAGGAGGAGGGGGACTTCTGAAGAAGGAAATGAAGAAGAGGCTGAAGCCCAAGTCCAAGCCGAAGGGGCTGAAGAAGCTGCTCAAGAGGCCGAAGTCCCAACTGAAAGCAGGGGTGGTAAGAGGGCCAAGGTCAAGGATCTTGTTGCGAGGGAAGTTGGGAAAGTAAAGGAGGAGCTCAAGCAGGAGCTGATGGGGTCGTTCGCCGAACACGTGGCCGGGTTGGTCTTTGAGAAGTTGAAAACGTTCAACTTCAACCAATCCGGGCATGTGGAGGCAGGTGGTTCCAGTGGCCGGGGAGAAGGTAATGAGACGGTGGATGTGGAAGACGAGGAAATGCAAGACGAGGAGCGTGAGGGTGATGATGCAGCAGCAGATGAAGATGAAGAAGAAGAGGTTTAAACTCCTCCTCTTTTCAATAAATAAACTCAATTCATCAGTTTCTTTAGTTGATTATATTACACAATGGGCAGGAGGCTGAGGAGGCCGAGGAGGCCGAGGAGGACGATGTTGAGGGATCGAGGGGTGCCGTGTCCGTCGGGCAGCAGACGGCGGTCAGATCTAGATCAACTGTTGCTGTGTCCGTAGGGCCTAAGACGCGTTTCAGATCCAGATTTCATCTGGTATTAAAACGAACCTTTTCTTTAATTATTTTTAAGTTATTTTGAATATAATGAGCAATTTCAATGTCAACAGGTCAATGAGCCAATCGACGCCGATGCCCCCCTTACGGAAACGGATCGTGAGCAGTTGCAACGGTTCGAAAGGGACATGACCGATGCACCCCTGCCACCCCTGCCCAATCCTTTCCTCGATGCAGCACCGACTGAGCCAAGGCCCCTGCCCAATCCTTTCCTCGATGCAGCACCGATACAGAGAGAGGCAGCTCCAGACGCCTCTTCAGCAGATGCAGTGGTGGAGGCAGAAGCTGCACCACCTGAGCCAACAGAGGTGCAGACCTACAGAAGGACAAAGAGGCAGAGAAACCTGCTGGGGCATTGAAAAGCCCGTATTTGCAGAAATGAATTCAAGGGGAGGTAAGTAAGTAGAAAACAATTTATTCGATGTGGGGTATGAAACAAACAATGCATGTAAATATTTTGTTGTTGGTGGTGTGAAACAAACAGACAGTTTTTGTATTTTGCATTAATTCGTAGTCTTAATCTAATTTGTATTTTGTATTAATTCATAGTATTAAGCCTTTAATCTAATTTGTATTTTGTGTTAGTTAGTACATCAAACAAAAATACTCTTGGAACTTAAACTGCTTGTATTACAAACAGTACTAACAGTTCTTACAGTTGGAACAGTTGGAACTGTTAAAAAAAAAAAAACAATTATAATAGGGTGTTTTATGTTGTGTTAACAAAACAAAACTCCTAATTTGAAGTTTAATGTTGTGTTATTGTCACCCATTAAATGCATTCAAAAACAAAACACAACTCCTATTTTTGAGTCAAACATGTCATATATCTTGTTTTTTTTTTTTTTTTTTTTTTCATATAAGTTACAACACAACTACGACAGTTCCAACTGTTCGAACAAACAGAACCTACAGTTCATACACAACCAAAATAAAATAGTACCAACTTAACTATGAAAATTTAGCCCTTAACAGTCCACTAAGCTAGTGATTAAGCAAATGTAAGTTTAATAAGAACAATTAATATCAACATTAGAAGCCCTACTTTCTTCAGTGCGGTCCACTTCTTCGATACTTCGGCTCGAACTGCAACCTCAAAATCATCTTTAAGAGCCTCAAGCTCCTGCTCTTTCAACCTCAATTGCTCAAGCAACGATTTATCCACCCGTTGTGCTTCAAAAATTTGTTCGCCGTGCTCGAGGATCATGAAGTCAATGCGACGTTCACAATTGTTTCGGCAGAAGCTGGTAGGTTCTGGGCAATCTAGCCACTGGAAGAAGTCGCAGTCATCTTCCTGCATAAACGAGCGAGCATTATTAACAAAACAATAAAAAACGAATCGTTAAGCCCTAATTAGATAACAGAAAATACATACCTTTCTGATTGGACAACAAAAATACCTACGCCCAGGGTTTTCTTCCGTATGCGATGTTATAATATCAGCCTCAACTCCGTGCACACAACTTGGACGGGAGATCCGTGTAGGTCGGCAAGCAGAGGAGAAGGAGCGGGTGGAGGACGACATTCTCTACTCGTTGAACTGAAGTGAAGTGAAGAAAAACGCTGGAATGAAGTGGGTGGAGAGGTGAGCGGAAAAAACGGTGGAATGAAGTGGGTGGAGAGGTGAAGCGGAAAAAACGGTGGAATGAAGTGGGTTGAGAGGTGAGGCGGAAAAACAGTGGGAGGAGATTTGAAGTGAGGAACCCTAGAGAGAGACAAGTGAGATTAAATACAATTCGTATGACAGCAAAACGATGTCGTTTTCGGCAACCAAGGCCCACATAGTATCATACATACGACACCGTTTCACTCTGTATGTAATGTTGGAACATCGTCAAGTTGGAACAGTTGGAACAGATTATACTAAATATGAAACAGTTAGAACGAACTTTCTGATTGGAACATTGTAACTGTTGGAACGGATGAAACTTGTTGGAACAGTTGGAACAGTACGAACGGTTGGAACATATGACAGTAATTTTGCACTTAACAATAGTTGTTATCATTTTCACAGTAAGCATGCATGCTTTCAGTAATTAATCAATCATAAAGAAAAACCCTAACCCACACCAAGTCATAGATCCAATCCGTACAACAACAGTTTCCAAACTTCAAGAAAAAAGGGTGTCAACCACCGCGAATAGATAACATAATTACGGAGGAGGAGCTCTGTCCTTGCATGTTAAGCGAGTATGGCCGAGAACACCACATATGCTGCACTGCTTCTGCTTCCTCCGTTTGTTTGCACACAAAGACGAGGCCTCAGTAGGAATCGGTAAAGAAACAGAACAAGTGTTCTGATAGTGACCAGTTTGCGAGCACCTACTACACCGAGGGGTATACGAATTTGAATTGTCATTACTTTGGCTCCGAGACGAACCTGACTTGGCCTTCAGCCTTCTCTTGCGTGGACGGGCGGCCTGCTTGGGTTGGTCCGGTGCTCCAACCGACCATGCCTCAATATCAGCAGGAACATTCCACTCTTCAGGAATTGGAATTGGCATCACTTCTCCCGCATAAGTTTCCCGCAACGATGCGGTACTGAAGTACGAACTAACAAATGCAAATGGAGTCTGCTTCGTATGACTGCCAAATATAATTCAAATAAAATCGTTAGTAACTATAATTCAAATAAAAACGTAAGCAAGTAAGTATACACTATTAAAACACGGTTACCGAATGGCTGCTGCGGCATGAGAACACGGTATCAGGTCCAAATCAAAGATAAGACAGGTGCAGTGCTTCTTTTCAAGATCCACCACGTGATGCTTCATCCCTGTCGACACCTTGAACTTAGTTAGAGAAATTGGTTCAACACTCATGGTCGACCCCAACTCCAACGATCGACCCAACCTAGACTGTGCATAACCCGTTAACTCGTGAGTTCGGGCTGCAGCCTCAGCTCGTTGGTCTAGGAACCACTTCCCTATAAGAGAGCGCACACACTCAAAAAGCGTACAGACCGGCAACGCCCTAGCCCATCTTAGACATCCATTCACGCACTCAGCAGCATTCGATGTTAAAAAGCAATAACGGTGCACGGGACATTTAGAACGAGCCCATTTGATAGGATCAATACCCATTACCTTAGCATATGCACCGGGAGCAAATGATTTCAAATTATTCATTGCTGTATCGAAGTCTCGTTCTCGATAGGCGTGTACAGCTTGCTGGAAAATTGCAATTGCACTTTCTCCCCAAAACTTGAGGTTGTTCTGTATATGACAAACACAAAGCCCGTGAGGTATGCCGGGGTATACCACATCCATCGCATTCTTGATACTAACATGCTGGTCCGAAACGATCAACAGATTTTCTGGACATCCAAAGGCTTTCCGCAACTGTGTTAAGAACCAAGACCATGACTCGTCACATTCTTTGACCCCGAACCCAAAAGCCAATGGTAAAATTTGTTCGTTTGGATCTTTTGTAACAGCCACGAACATCACACCTTTGTATTTACCCTTTAGATGGGTACCGTCGACAACAATCACAGGCCGGCAAGCCTTGAAGTCTCTTATACACGCAGCAAGAGCCATGAAACAGTACCTGAATTTCCCATCGGCATCGAGCTTTAATTCTGTAACAGTTCCCGGGTTTGCATGCTCTAAGATCCAAAGGTACTTCGGAAGCCTCTTGAATGACTTCATGGCGTCGCCGTACACCATTGTCAGTGCATGGTTCCTTGCAGCCAATGCGGTTTGGTATTTGATTTTTGCCCCAAATGTCCTCTCTACTTGTGCAATGATATCCATCGGCCTTAAAACGACACCTGCAGTCATCAAGTTTGGGACAAAGTATGCACCTAAAACCTTGGAGCATATGGTTGGTTCGGATTGATATCTCAAATCCTTTTGACAACTGTGTGGACTCCATTCATGAATCTTCCATGCGCTACCTATTGCTTGTGCACGTAAAACAAACGAACATTTAGCATTACGGTTTTTACACACTGTGTGGTATCGAATGAAACACGACCGCGGCGTTAAAAAGGATACATGATTAGCAAGATGATATAACCCTAAGACGGTTATCAATCTATCCTTGCTTGCAAATATAGCATCCTTGCGAAGTGTATCATCATAAATGCATTCAGAATCTGGGATTTCTACTGATGTGGGCTCGTTTAGATGATACGATGCAGCGGGTATGATCCATTGCCCGGTATATTGTTGATCTCCCTCAAATACGTGATTACTTCCTTGAGACACCCAAGTCCGTCGAATGCTGCCACAATCCATATCATCAAGACTGTCCCTATCAACTTCATCATCATCATCATCGAGTCTAATTGTCTCATCCTCCTCCCTATCCAAATCCCGGTCCAGACCTCTATCCAACCCTCTGTCCAAATCCTGATCCAACCCTCAGTCCAAATCCCGATCCCACCCTCTGTCTAAATCCCGATCCAACCCCCTATCCAAATCCCGATCCGACAATTCCTGATCCAACCCCCTGCCAAAACCACGATCCAATTCTCTTGTTTCCAAATTCCTACGGCCGAATTTGTTCAACGAAGCTTTAGTTGCCAGATTAGTGACCTTAGCCTTAGTCCCCTGTGATGCTTGATGATTTACAATCTCTAATAATTCATCATTTATGGGAGTTGTAGTAATGTAGAAGGTAGGTTTTTCTAATTCATTCAACACGTGATCGACATCTACATCATCCATAATCTTCAGTTTAATGGGCTGGCTTGACGGGGAGCTCACAAGTGCATAGATTTCATAAACATACCTACTTTTAGGCTTCATGAGACATTGTTCAATCTTGCTCGATAAATATGTGAACTTTATACCAACCGGCGGTATAAGCATCAACTGTTCATCTCCGCCACTGTGTTCGTTTCCGGTCCATGTCCCTCCATGAACAATCACTATCTTCGAAGAATGCGGCATCTGCAAAATGCAAATAAAAAAACTTAAAATACTTCTAACTGTTGAAAAATAATTGAAACTCTTGGAACTGTGAACTGTTGGAATTGTTAGAACTAGGAGGAACTGTTTGGAAAAGTTCTAACTGTTGGAACAGTTGGAACTAATTTTGTAAAAATAGTTTCAACTTGTTCTTCTATTCAGTAAAATCCCCAAAATTTTCGTCGGAGAAATAAATCCTATTTTTTTGAGATAGTTTCAGCAGCTGGTTGGATTCACTAATTCCTTTTCGCAACAAATGAAACTCATAAAATCATGAAACAAGACAAGACAAATACCTTCAATTCAAATCAATCCAATTCAAGAAAATTGGTCCAGCCCCAATTCGCCGAAATCGTCGCCGGAATCGCGCAATTTTTGCCCGGAATGAACTGCCAGACGGAAGCTCGGGAAGAACTAAATTGCCCACACTCAATTCGCCGGAATCGTCGCCGGAATGGCGCAATTTGTGCCCGGAATGAACTGCCCAGACAGAAGCTCGGGAAGAACTAAATTGCCCACCACTCAATTCATCGGAGTCATCGCCGGAATAGCGCAACTTCTGCCCGGAATGAACTGCCCAGACGGAAGCTCGGGAAACACTAAATTGCCCAGACTCAATTCGCCGGAGTCGTCGCCGGAATAGCGCAATCTCTGCCGGAATCGAACCGGTATGTTCGGTGCCCTAAAATGCCGCCGGAATCCTCCACCAAAAACCGTACGAGAAAGATGAGGGAGAGAGAAGCAAGAGTTACGAGAGAGAGATGAGTTGCGAGAGAGAAGAATTGTAGGAGAGAGGAGGGAGAGAGGGAGAGATGAGAGAGAAGGAAGTCAAATATTTCACCAAAAATTTGAGCTCAAACTTTCGAGCTGAAGGGGGGAAAAGCCGAGAGAAGTGTGAAAATTTGTCAAAACTTTTAGGGGCATTTTCGTCCGAAAATGCAAAAATTGGACATATTTTATGTAACTTATCTTACCGGACATAATTTATTTCCCGAAAGTCAAAATGGACATTTCGCACCATTGTGAGTTATTTGATATAATCCATTTTCAGCTTTTAAAAATAAATTTTGTTCACAAACTTAAGGTTGAATAAATTATGTCCATATTTTATTTTTTAGGACAATTTTACCTTTCAAATTTGAATGGGGTTTTTTTGATAAAAATTGCCGACGCGGGCTTCTCCTTCTCATTCAACTCTCACGAACAAAAATTCTCAAATCCTCTCTCTCAAACCCTCTCACCGACCTGTTTTCGCCATCGCCGTCCAGGGGGTTCACCGTCGCCGTCGCGAGCTCAGTCGGCCGTAATCGTCGTCGCCCTAGCTCCCTCTCAAACCCTCTCTCTCAAACCATCTCACTGAAACCCTATCTCTTCCTCTTCACTCACTGTCGCCGTCGCTTCGTCTTCGTCTTCGCCGTCGCCGTCGCTGTCTAGTGCCTTCACCGTCGCCGTCGCCGTCCAGTGTCGAGCTTCAACATTCCATTCTCACACCGTCGTCGCCCCCTCTCTCTCTAAACCTAGATGGCCGCTTCTTCTAGTTCGAATCGGGCCGCCGGGGACGAACAACAGGTGCGGGTGGGTTTAATTTATAATTTTTGGGTTTTAGGGTTTACGATTTTGGTTGTTAGCTGTTGAATTTTCAGCTTGAATTCAGACTTGAGGTTGTTAGGGTGAGTTATGGTGACGATTGCTTGAATTTTCAGTTTGAATTCTATGGTGACGATTGTTCTGCTCGAAATTTAGCATTCTTGCTTCTTGCTTGAATTTGCAGTTTGAATTTTAGCTGTTGAAAAAATTGAATTTATAAGTTGAGTAAAAAGCTAGGTTCCCAACCTTCAATTGTTGCAGTTGGTTTGAAATGGAATACCATTACCATTTTTTTAAAGTTCCAATAGTTCCATCATTGTGAAAGAGCTTTGAACTCATCTCAGTAGATTGGCTTAGTATATTATATTAGTTGGCTTCATTTTTTTTGCAGAGTGATATAAGTTTTTTTGCAGAATTATTTAGGTACTGCAGTGTCCCTCATTCTTATGATTGTTTGTGTAGATTATGATTGGTTGTGTTGATTATGATTGGTTGAATATGTATTGTTCAGTTTTTCATGTTTTTAAGTTGTTCTAATTTTGCCTTATAAAATGTACTTCTTTTTTGTAGGTTAATTGCTTTTGTCCGAGGGCAAATATGCAGACTGAGAAGTACAAGCTATTGCTGGCAGGGAAAGAAAGTGTTCGAGAACTGATTTGGTCCCGGCTGGATTTTTACAAGGTCAACCCTCAAGAAGTCATGGACCTAACAGCCTTCGGGGTATATCTGCGTTACCCAAATAAGATAACAAGATCAAACAGGCTGATCCACTATCTAATCGCTCGGGAAGTGGTTGGCGTTCCCGACCCTGATCCAACGACGATCTTCTTCCGGGTGAACAACAAAGTTGTTCGCTTCGGAAGGACAGAGTTTGCCTTGGTGACAGGGCTCCGTTTCGGACCCCGTGGCGGATTCGATCCTTTCATCCCATTCAAATTCCAACGTCCATCTACTCGAAGTTCTTCCACAGTCGTCCTATTACTGCAGATGAGCTATGGAGCTATTTCACCGATGATTCGAAATTCAAGGACAAAGATGGTAACTCTTTGATGTCTGTGGTGAACTGCCTCAGGTTGGGTCAGGTTGTGATTGTCGTCCATATAGTTCTTGGCTTGGAGTCGGGCACCAAGATCCCCGAATGGGTGTGGGCCTTGGTTGAGGACCAACAGGCGTGGAATGACTTCCCGTGGGGCAGCGTCTCCTTCCAGGTTCTTGTAAAAAATCTGAAGGGTGTGAAGTACTCCATTCCATCCAAGACCTACCATTTGAACGGCAACATCCTCGCTTTCATGGTACGTACATTTTCACAACATATAATTCCACATTTCATTTTCATTTTCTGGATATTGGTTATGATATACGAAATTTATTCATTTATTTATAGGGCTGGATTTACGAGGCATTCCCGGAAATGGGGAAATCATTCGGGGGAAGGATTAAGGAGAAGGAGAGCCATCCTCCTCGAGGCGTCCGGTACGCGTACTCAAAATCTGCTTCGTATGCAAAGATCCTGATCGAAGAGGTTAGTTGTTTAAGTAGTTTGTTAAAAAAGTTATATTTTTCCCAACTTATTTTTATATGTTCCAACTGTTTTTATGTTCCATCATTCTGATCCAACTTTATATATGTTCAGTACTGGTAAATTACATGAAGAGAATGTTTTATGTTCCAACAGTAATCTGTTCCAACTGTTTATATGTTCCAACTGTTTTTATGTTCCAACATTCTGATCCAACTTTAGATAAGTTCCAACTGTTTAAGTTCCAACAGTAATTTGTTCCAACTTTTTATATGTTCCAACTTTTTATGTTCCAACATTAATCTCTTCCAACTTGTTGTATGTTCCAACTGTTATCACCATATCTGCTTTCAGTTCCAACTTTATATGTTCCAACTGGTATCACCATTTTTTTGAACAAGTCTTTTGTACTCTTTTTTGAAGGTACCTACCTCGTTGACCGCTGTCCCGAGGAGCTTAAGGAGCCTTACATTACCACCCTCGAGCCCCCGGGAACCCCGTTCACTTTCCAATATGATCAGTCCCGTGCAGCCCTTGCACCCCGTGCACCCCGTGCAAAGAGGAGGAGGGAGACTTCTGAAGAGGCTGAAGTCGAAGGAAATGAAGAAGAGGCTGAAGTCCAAGCTGAAGGGGCTGAAGTCCAAGCTGAAGAGGCCGAAGTCCCAACTGAAAGCAGGAGTGGTAAGAGGGCCAGGGTCAAGGATATTGTTGCCAGGGAAGTTCGGAAAGTGAAGGAGGAGCTCAAACAGGAGCTGATGGGGATGCTGGCCGAACACGTAGCCGGGTTGGTCTTTGAGAAGTTGAAAACGTTCAACTTCAACCAATCCGGGCATGTGGAGGCAGGTGAGGCAGGTGGTTTTAGGGAAGTTGTACGACGAGAAGGTAGTGAGAATGACTAGGAGGAGGATGTGGAAGGTAATGAGATGGAGGATGAGGGGGAGGATGTGGAGGACGAGGAGATGCAAGACGAGGAGGGTGAGGGTGATGCAGATGAAAATGAAGAAGAAGAGGTTTAAACTCCGCCTCTTTTCAATAAATAATTTCCAATAAATAAACTCAATTCATGAAATTTCTTTAATTTTTTATATTACACAATGGCAGGAGGATGAGGAGGCCGAGGAGGATGATGTTGATGGATCGAGTGGTGCCGTGTCTGTAGGGCAGCAGACGGGGGTTAGATCTGGATCAAGTGGTGTCGTGTCCGTAGGGCATCAGACGGGGTTCAGATCTAGATTTCATTTGGTAATAAAACGAACAATTTCTTTAATTAATTTTAACTTTTTGATAATATAATGATCAATTTTGATGTCAGGTCAATGAACCAATCGACGTCGATGCCCCCTCACGGAAAAATCGTGAACAATTGCACCGGTTCGAAAGGGACATGATCGAGAACAAGTGGTGCTCTGTCCTTGCATGTTAAGCGAGTATGGCCGAGAACACCACAGATGATGCACTTCTTCTGCTTCCTCCGTTTGTTTCCATTCGCACAGAAAGACGAGGCCTCAGTAGTAATTGGTAAAGAAACAGAACAAGTGTTTTGATAGTGACCAGTTTGTGAGCACCTACTACACCGAGGGGTATACGAATTTGAATTGCCATTACTGTGGCTCCGAGACGAACCTGACTTGGCCTTCAGCCTTCTCTTGCGTGGACGGCCGGCCTGTTTGGGTTGGTCCGGTGCTCCAACCGACCATGCCTCAATATCAGCAGGAACATTCCACTCTTCAGGAATTGGAATTGGCATCACTTCTCCCGCATAAGTTTCCCGCAACGATTCGGTACTATAGTAAGAACTAACAAATGTTAATGGAGACTGCTTCGTATGACTGCCAAATAGAATTCAAATAAAAACGTAAGTAACTGGAATTCAAATAAAAACGTAAGTAACTGGAATTCAAATAAAAACGTAAGTAAGTAGACACTATTAAAAAACGGTTACCGAATGGCTGCTGCGGCATGAGAACACGGTATCAGGTCCAAATCAAAGATAAGACAGGGGCATTGCTTCTTCTCAAGATCCACTACGTGATGCTTCATCCTTGTCGATACCTTGAACTTTGTTAGAGAAATTGGTTCAACACTCATGGTCGACCCCAACTCCAATGATCGACCCAACCTAGACTGTGCATAACCCGTTAACTCGTGAGTTCGGGCTGCAGCCTCAGCTCATCGGTCTAGGAACCACTTCCCTATAAGAGAGCGAACACACTCAAAAAGCGTACAGACCGGCAACACCCTAGCCCATCTTAGACACCCATTCACGCACTCAGCAGCATTGGATGTTAAAAAGCAATAACGGCGCACGGGACATTTAGAACGAGCCCATTTGATAGGATCAATACCCATGACCTTAGCATATGCACCAGGTGCAAATGATTTCAAATTATTCATTGCTGTATCGAAGTCTCGTTCTCGGTAGGCGTGTATAGCTTGCTGGAAAACTGCAATTGCACTATCTCCCCAAAACTTGATGTTGTTATGTATATGATAAACACAAAGCCCGTGAGGTATGCCGGGGTATACAACATCCAACGCATTCTTGATACTAATATGCTGGTCCGAAACGATCAACAGATTTTCTGGACATCCAAAGGCATTCCGCAACTGTGTAAAGAACCAAGACCATGACTCGTCACATTCTTTGTCCCCGAACCCAAAAGCCAATGGTAAAATCTGTTCGTTTGGATCTTTTGTAACAGCCACGAAAATTACGCCTTTGTATTTACCCTTTAGATGGGTACAGTCGACCACAATCACAGGGCAGCAAGCCTTGAAGCCTCTTATACACGCAGCAAGAGCCATGAAACAGTACCTGAATTTCTCATCAGCATCGAGCTTTAATTCTGTAACAGTTCCCGGGTTTGCATGCTCTAAGATCCAAAGGTACTTCGGAAGCCTCTCGAATGACTTCATGGCGTCGCCGTACACCATTGTCAGTGCATGATTCCTTGCAGCCAAAGCGGTTTGGTATTTGATTTTTGCTCCAAATTTCCTCTCTACTTGTGCAATGATATCCATCGGCCTTAAAACGACGCCTGCGGTAATCAAGTTTGGGACAAAATATGCACCTAAAACCTTGGAGCATATGGTTGGTTCGGATTGATATCTCAAATCCTTTTGACAACTGTGTGGACTCCATTCATGAATCTTCCATGCGGTACCTATTGATTGTGCACGTAAAACAAACGAACATTTTGCTTTACAGTTTTTGTAAACTGTGTAGTATCGAATGAAACACGATCGCGGCGTTAAAAAGGATACGTGATTAGCAAGATGATATAACCCTAAGACGGTTATCAATCTATCCTTGCTTGCAAATATAGCATCCTTGCGAAGTGTATCATCATAAATGCATTCAGAATCCGGGATTTCTTGTGATGTGGGCTCGTTAAGATGATACGATGCAGCGGGTATGATCCATTGCCCAGTATATTGATGATTTCCCTCAAATACGTGATTACTTCATTGAGACACCCAAGTCTGTCGAATGTTGCCACAATCCATATCGTCAAGACTGTCCCTATCATCTTCTTCATCATCATCATCGAGTCTAATTGTCACGGAGGGGTGATGCTCATCCTCCTCCCTATCCAAATCCCGGTCCAAACCTCTATCCAATCCCCGATCCAACCCCCGATTCAACCCTCTGTCCAAATCCCGATCCAACCCCCTGTCTAAATCCCGATCCAACCCTCTGTCTAAATCCGGGTCCAACAAATCCCGACCCAACCCCCTGTCCAAATACCGATCCGACAATTCCTGATCCAACCCCCTGCCAAAACCACGATCCAATTCTCTTGTTTCCAAATTCATACCGCCGAATTTGTTCAACGAAGCTTTAGTTGCCAGATTAGTGACCTTAGCCTAAGTCCCTTGTGATGCTTGATGATTTACAATCTCTAATAATTCATCATTTATGGGAGTTGTAGTAATGTACAAGATAGGTTTTTCTAATTCATTCAACACGTGATCGACATCTACATCATCCATAATCTTCATTTTAATGGTCTGACTTGACGGGGACCTCACAAGTGCATAGATTTCATACACATACCTACTTTTAGGCTTCATGATACGTTGTTCAATCTTGCTCAACAAATCTGTGAACTTTATAGGACCAATCGGCGGTATAAGCATCAACTGTTCGTCACCGCCACTGTATTCTTTTCCGGTCCATGTCCCTCCATGAACAATCACTATCGACGAAGAATGCGGCATCTGCAAAACTTAGAATACTTCAACTGTTGGAAAACAATTGAAACTCTTGGAACTGTGAACTGTTGGAATTGTTAGAACTAGGAGGAAATGTGAAAACTAGGAACTGTTTGGAAAAGTTCTAACTGTTGGAACAGTTAGAACTAATTTTGTAAAAATAGTTTCAAGTTGTTGTTCTATTCAGTTCAATCCCCAAAATTTTCATCAAAGAAATCAATCCAATTTTTTTGAGATAGTTTCAGCAGCTGGGAATTCACTAATTCATTTTCGCAACAAATGAAACTCATAAAATCATGAAACAAGACAAAGACAAATACCTTCAATTCAAATCAATCCAATTCACGAAAATTGGCACAGACCCAATTCGCCGGAATCGTCGCCGGAATCGCGCAATTTGTGCCCAGAATGAACTGCCCAGACGGGAGCTCGGGAAGAACTAAAGTGCCCAGACTTAGTTCGCCGGAGTCGTCGCCGGAATAGCGCAATTTATGCCGGAATCGAACCGGTATGTTTCGGTGCCCTAAAATGCCGCCGGAATCCTCCACCAAAAACCGGCCGAGAAAGATGAGGGAGAGAGAAGCAAGAGGAGTTACGAGAGAGAGATGAGTTGCGAGAGAGATGAATTGGGAGAGAGGAGCGAGAGGGAGAGCTGAGGGAAGAGTTAATTTTCAGCTGAAAGAAAACGTAAAATATTTGAGCTCCAAACTCCAATTTTCAGCTCAAATTTTCGAGCTGAAGGGGGGGAAACCCGTGTGAAATTGTGAGAAAGTGTGAAATTTTTTAGGGGCATTTTCGTCCAAAAAATGAAAGATTGGACATATTTTATGTAAAAGTTATCTTATCGGACGTAATTTATTTTCCGAAATTCAAAACGGAGAAAAAAAAATTACACCGCCTCACTTGGGGGTGTCACATTGTCAGCGGGTGGGTAAAATCTGGACCAGGTCAGGACCGCTCAAAACCCGCTTGTTTATTAACTTACGGGTCCAGGACCGGGTCCGGGTCCAACCCGATCAGAGCCGTAACAGTAGTAGACTGGACTCGACCCGACTTGACCCGCTATTTTCGGATCCGGGTCCGGCCCGGCTATTTTTTTTTTAATTCTTTTTCCTTCTTATAAATTAATTCAACCATTTGGTATTTTTAAAAATTAATGTACTCAATAAAATTTCAACTTATCAATTTTGTATATTTTTACATATTAAGATGATTAAAGTTTCGGTTTGCACGTCACTAGTATGGCAACATATCCAGGACCCGGTCCAGATCTGGTGGATCTGATCTGAAAAAATGGATATGGACCTTGTAAAGTTTTTATTGTAATTGTTTTTCAAAATTTTATTTTAGAAATAACTGCTACGAATCTGGGTCCAGATCCGTAGACCCGTGGATCCGTCGGATCTGGACATGGATCTCAATTTTTTGGACAGACGGATCTGGACTCAATCTTCCACTATTTTAAGAATATAATTATAACATTATAATATGATTATTTATCGACCGAGCATGGTGGACCGGAAAAGAATAGATGCTAGTGGTGGCGCTGGCGTGGCAGCTACTCTACACCGGTGACGGAGGGACGACGGAGGCAATGGACGGAAGGACTATGGGTGACGGGTTTGAAGGGAGGAAGCTAGAGAAGGGTTACGCCGTTTAGATTTCAAAAAAAGCTTTATATTCTCTCCGCGTTTAATTTCTTCCAATTTTGATTTATGGGTACGGGTCCGAGTAGCATTTCAGTTTTCGAGACCGGGTCCGGGTCCAGTTGTTAACGGATCGGATCGGGATCCATAGTTGTTTTAGCGGGTTCGAGTCCGGGTACCCACCCGCTGTCCGCTGACACCCCTAGCCTCAATCATCGGAATAAATCGTTTTCGTTTCTTTTTTTTTTTATTGATTTTATAAGTTAGAGAAATAATATGTTACTTATCCAATGGTGATAACTTGAATTTGAATAGTAAACTATAAGGTATCATAATGTAAAACGATTAGAAAAAAAGTCGAATAAAATAATGTTAAAGTGAGAAAATGACAAAGTTGCTCTTAAACTTATTTATCATTGAGTGATTACTGATTAGCATAGTATTTATGTTATAAGTTATATATACTTGTTACAAATAGTAATATAATGCAAAAATGTTTTTCAAAACTAGTATTGTTTTCACTTAGAAATTTTAGTTATTTGAAAATATTTGTAATAACATGACATGATATCGAGCAAGCACCATGGAATATTTATGTGAGAGGGAAAAGAAACGTAGTTGATTATTAAGTAGCGTGATTTATTATATTAATTAGGTTGAGTCAACATTATTATTGAGTCAACATTATTATTCTTAGTATTATTACTATTATTTAAGTTGGGTTAGCCCTATGTGCATGGGTTTTAAAGGGGCCAGTTGAGGTTTGCAGTATTTATAGAGTTTCCAGGGTCGATCAAAGGGATTATCTTTATTGAAGGAGTTAGTAGCGGTTTTCCGCAGGCCTCGTTTGAGGGGGTTAAGAGGGACGAACCTCATCGGGCTTGCAGCGGCTTCATCGGGTCACCGTTGGTTCGTCCCTCTTAACAACCCCCCCCCCCCCCCCCCCCCCCCCCTCCCATTTTTACGCTCGATTCTTAAATGCTTATACTTCTTGGCAGCATATAGTAGTGTACTTTTGGTGTTTTATGCATAATCTCGGATTTAAGCTTGTATAGAAGGTTACGCACGTTTTGGGTTTGAATGCTCGATTAGGGGCTATGTTTTACCTTATGGTTTAAGCTTGTTAAACTGAGATTTTAGGAGCTAAACTAGGGCACAATTTTGATCTTGAGTTCCTTATACATGCATTGATTTATTGAGATTAACTACATCATATCATACATGCTTCAATTTATATGGTCTAGACTAGGTCTAACATGCTCTGAGCGTGTAATAAGAGCTAGGTCAGTCTCTAAACCATGTTCTTGGGCTTCTTAGGGAGGGAAAATCATGCTTGTTGTCTCTTAGAACTTAGGGAGGGTGTAGAGACAACTTACTTGGTTCGAAAAGAGGTCGGAAGTTGGTATTCTCGGGTTGTATAGTGGTTGTCCCCTCCTCTTGTTGTCCTTCGTTTACTCCTTCTTCCTCGTTTCCTCTCCCTACCGTAAGTGGTTTGTGACCTAGAGGTAGTGGTTTAGTTTTCATGTATTTCGGGTCTCGATTTATCATTCTAATGGAGTAGTAGGAGCTCTTATCGATGTAATGAAATCGAAAACGTGACTTTGCTTGAGAATGGGGGTTGTCCTCTCTCCTTCTTCGCCTCGTTCTCATTCTTCTTCTCTCGTCTCCTTCCTTGTGGTGAGTTTGTAACCTATAGGTAGTGGTTGAGGCTTCTTGTTAGTTTGTGCACAAGTTAGGCTCTTAGAGAAAGAAGGACTAGAGTTATTACCTAGATGAAATGTAGGAGATTTCGGTGCTTGAACGAATGAAACGGGGCTGAAATCCGGCTGCCCTTGGCTGAAATTGGCACTTCCTCTTGCTCTCCTTACTTGGTCTCACTCTCTACTTGATCTCTCTATGTTGTGAATGCTTGAATGTATTTTGTGGTTGTTTTGTGTAGGAGGAAGGCTTGTATATGGGGAGGGGCTTCACATTATTACAATAGGGAAGAGGGATGTCATGGATTGGTGCATTAAAGAGGAGAGTTGCAAATTTTGAGTGAGGAAGGAGGCAAAGAGTAGGGTGGGCTGCTGCATGCTTGGAGTTTTGGGTGTTTCCCATGCAACATAATGATGGGGTTGATTAATGCTAAATAAATCCCCTTCTAATTGTAATTAGAGTGTGTTAGTGGTTCCCTAATTGTATTTAGGAGGATTTAATGAGATTTCAAAATCTCATATTTGCGTTGGAAGTTGAACGCCTATTGTTAGGCGCAATCTTGATTCTATTTCTTTTCTTTTCTTTTTTTCTTTATCCTATATTATTGTGTTGGGCTTGTGACTATGGGACCTTGGGCCTTTATGTTGTTGGGTATTTAATCTCTCATGGGCCCTTTTTGGGGTGCATAATATCTCGGCCCACGTGGTTTTCTCTCAAAGTGGGCCTCGGCCCAATTCCTTCAAATAATATGTGTCAACTCGATTTAACTCGTTCTCTTAATAAACACATCCCCTAACAACTTTAGTTAATAACGTGAGTTTTTAACTCGTAAAAACTACAACTATTACACAACTTTTCAACAAGACCTATTAATCTGATATGGTGATGAATGGAGATTGGACGCATGCGCGCAATTAAACCGTCGTTAATTATTATTGGATCGTTAATTATTATTGGATGATTTGAGGGAAAATCAGAGAATAAAACCTTTTTGATTACTGTGCGCTGCGGTTATCGTTTCGTTATTTTTTGGGTCGATTGAGTTAATTAATTCTATTAAGCACAGTAGAGCATAAAATAAATACATTAGGCGAGTTTTTTCCGGTTATAACTGATAGGCTAAGTGTTTAATAATCATTTTATTGTCTTATTTTGATAGTTTAGCTCATGTTTTATATTGTTTATGTTATTTCGAGCTAGCTTACGCTTTTGGGTTGTTTTGAGTGTTTTTAGGGCTTTTTAGTCGAGAAAATCCAAGGCAAGACAAGAGACGACGAAATCAAGGAAGATGATGAAGTATTGATCCCAAGTTCTGACTTCTCACGATGTTATTGAAGAGTTATTCTGGAATAATGGAAGCATAGCATTGAAGAGGGGTTCGATAGGAGCGTGTAGGCGAAAATTGAAGTCAATTCGGAGTTCGGACGAGAAAGATATGGACGAAACAAGAAAGATGCGCAAACTGCATGGACATGCGCGACCGAGTGCTCGACCGAGTCAACCCGATTGAGCCAAAACACGGAAATCCTCAAATTTTCATATTTTTTTATTATTATTTTAACCTAATCCTTGTACACTTAGGTAACAATTACGAACCCCTACCTTATAAATACACCAAAACTCATCATTGTACTCAAGATTTGATAGTTTAGATCTCTCTAGTCTCCACCATACCTTAGATTAGTTTTTATTCTTTTCTCTACTTTTATACTTTAGATCTAGATTTATTTTATGTATGAAGACCATTGAAGATTGAAGATTTATTCAAGATTCAAGAGTTTTCTATCTCTTTCTCTTTTATTTATGTTTTTCATTATGTTTATTCTTTCTTCTACCTATTATGTCTAGCTAATTTCTTTTAGTTGATTTTAGGGTTTGTATGTCTAATTGAATTTATGTGAGTTCTTTTAATTACAATTAGCCTGCCAATCTAGATGCATGTTTCATGGTGTTTATTCTCATACATGATTAACTGGCCATTAATTGTGTATGCATAGTTATGTTTTTATGCTTAATTGGATAATTGCATAATTGATCTCATGAATACATGGTATGATGATTTAATTGTCTTAGCCGAATTTAGGTTATCATATGTCTTGCATATAGTCGATATAGATGTTGTAGCTGAACCTTGTTGATTGTATTTATCGATACTTGTTCTATTTTGCATTCGATTTGATTTCTATGAGTCCGAAAGGAGATTAGGATTTTATCGAGTGACGGTCTATACTGCCTTAGTCGGAGTGTTAGATTACTTTTGTGTATCGTGTCTAGATTTGGATTAAATTGGTTAATTGGATTAATTGTTACTTGCGTAGATTTGATTAGATAGACATCCCTAGAATCAACCTTGTTTCCTATTTGAGTTATTTGTTTCCTTATTTGATTATTTATTTGTTTCCTTATTTGTTTATTTTTTTTGCCTAGGATTTTAGAAAACCACATCTTAATTTCTTTTTGCCTAGACATCAGTTTAATTCTAGAGTAGAGATACTTTGTGTGATTTCGATATATCAGTCCATGTGGATACGATACTCGTACTTGCTTTATACTATACCTATTTTGTGTGGTTAAAAATAGTGCGATCAATAACTCATTGCGTTTTGTATTTACCATTGTTGTAAAAAAAAATTTTAAGTAAAAAAGTTTTCACTATTGGTCGTTTATTTTGCTTCGTGTGTGTTGGTCTAGCGATAGAGAATTAAATTTTATGTGTACAAAATGTGTTTGATTTTTCAGAATTCGAATATATTGAGAATTAAATTTAACATGTACCGGATTCCCGAATTTGAGTTTTTAGAGTTCGAATATATTTTGGTGAGGAGGAAAGTGATGGAGGCAAGTAGTTGTAGATGTTGCTCGTACCTTGTAACCGCAAGCACAAAATTAGGAATGAATGTTGAGGGAGGTTGGATTATGAGGTTTAACTAACCTACAACGATTAATTTATTCTTCTCTTTTACATTCTTTATCTATTTTATTTAAAATTTTAGGACTATATTCTTTTCCCAACCTTTCCATTGTGCTTGGATAACCGTCTTATAATAAAGTGAGACATTACTAATGACACAGTAGAAGTATTAAATGAATAAGCGGTTTTTGGTCATTCATAATAGATTAATACGATCGTTGATAATTAGTTAACTCTTTTCTAGCATGTCATTAAATTCACATCGGCGATCAATGGTTATGAGGCCTTGATAGTTGTGAAGCAAACGAGATCGTTGGAAGAATATATATCGGCCTTCGAGAGTAAGGTTTCACAAATCATCGATTTCTCTGACGCACACTATCATAGATTTTTCCTTGGGAGATTGAAGAAACAGCTCCGGGCACAAATCCAAGATGGTGTGGTCGGGAGTTACTCTGCTGCTCTTCAGGCTGCCAGGAAATTGGATCATGCGGCAACGCCAACAACGTCAACGTATTCGTCGAACTGTCTCGTTCATGAATTATTCAGCCCGACCTTCTCACAATTCGCGTACAGTTCCGACAGCATCACATGGATCGTTGCTCTAGTGAGCACTGCCTCTATGATATCTCAGGGATCCACGACCCCTCGAAACCCGCAAAACATTCGACAAATTTCAAATGATGAGTATTGGAAACATTGAGCAATTGTTTTCGTTGCGGATTGAAGTTTGGACCAATGCACCGCTGCCCACATAAAACGTTACAAGTTTTGATAGTAGATTTGGAGGAAGAAGCGGAAGAAGAGCTGGGAAATTCCACCGAACCAATACTGGAGGTTGAAGAATATGACGACCCTCCCAAGCTACAACATCTCCATTTATCGGTGTTAACTTCCTTTAGGTTTGATGGCCCTCAAACCATGAAGTTGTTTGGCCAGGTGGGGAATTCGCAGCTATTAATAATGATCAACAGTGGGGCAAGTCATTGTTTTGTGACGGAGCAGGTCGCCAAATTGTTAAATAGAGTTATTGAACCCACAAATCGTTTCTCGGTAATTCTGGGTGATGGGACCCGCGTGCAAACTGGTGGGATCTACAACAATGTTCCTCTCATACTAGATTCTGAAATATTTTATATCTTCTTCTATGTCATTCCAATTTTAAGTGTTGACATTATTTTGGGAGTTTCATTGTTAGCCACTTTGGGCGATGTCAAAGCGAATTGGAGTAAGTTAACTATGGAATTTGTGGTTAATGGCCATTGTGGGTGTCTACGCGACAATCTTACACTCACACGCAGAGTTTGCTTTGGCCGCGAGATACGTTCTCTATTGAAGGAGGATGAGTATTGGCTGTTGTGGACACTTGAACAAGTTTGAATGTTGGACCAGTATGGGATTTCGAAGGATCTTTCAGCTGCAGCCCGGAATGTATAAGCCGCGGTCTTGACTACGTTCCCCATTGTTAGTGCACCCACAGTGGGGCTCTCCCCTGAGCGTGATAGCGATCACCGCATTGTGCTTCAACCAGGTGCCCAATCGGTTTCCGTGCGACCTTACTGTTATAATACTTTGGAAAAGGATAAGATAGAACGACTCGTAGCTGAGATGCTTGCCGCGGGAATTATTCAGGCTAGCAGCAGTCCATATTCTAGTCATGTTCTCTAGGTTCGCAAGAAAGATGGTTCATGGCGGTTTTGCATGTATTATAGAGAACTTCATAAGGTCACAGTTCCAGATAAATACCTGTTCCGGTTGGTTATTCAGGGGTTGTTGGATGAATTGCACGGGGTCACAATGGTTTAGCAAATTAGATCTCTGTGAGGGGTGTCATTAAATATGAGTGGCTCAAACAGATGTTCCGAAGACGGCTTCAGGAAACATTCAAGGTATTATGAATTCTTGGTTATGCCATTCGGCCTCACGAACGCACCATCCACATTTCAGAGCTTGATGAATGATATTTTCCGCCCTTTCTTTTAGAAATTCTTGTTGGTATTCTTCAACGATATTCTGATTTTTAGTCATTCATGGCCAGAACACCTTTATCATCTTCGTCAAGATTTTCAAGTTCTTTACACCAACTCACTAGTAATTAGGGGTGGGAATTCGGGTTCGGGTTTTCGGGTCGGGACTAAAATACCCGAACCCGATCGGGTTTTCGGGTACCCGAAACCCGAAAGTTCGGGTTCGGGGTCGGGGTCGGGGTCGGGGTCGGGTTTAATATTTTGAAAAAATTCGGGTATCGGGTTACCCGAACCAAAAGTTCGGGTACCCGAAAAACCCGAAAATATTAATATATTAATTAAATAATATTTATTAATTATATATATATTTGTATTCATTTGTGAAAAGAAAGAAAGAATTATGGAAAAGCTAAATATATGTTCCATTTTTTTTTCCTTATCGAAAAAGTAGTAGTATTCATATTGATTAAATTAATATTCCAAAATTGTTATACTTTATGTTAACTAATTGATCGTCTAATCATCTTAAATTCTTAATATTTGTAAGAATTCGATTTTATCATGTGGTGTACATTAAAATTTTAAGGTGTTACTAATTTAAATAATCCTAGTGTGTATTTTAGTTCATATAAAGAAGGTGGATAATAGATATAATTACACACTAATTAATTAACTTTTGAATAAAATAAAATTTTAAAATAAATTCGAGTTTTTCGGGTACCCAAAAACCCGTTCGGGTTTTCGGGTACCCGAATAGAAGTTCGGGTTCAGGTTCGGGGTTAAGAATTTGTGATTTTCGGGTTCGGGTACCCGAATTTTCGGGTTCGGGTACCTGCCCCGCCCCGAATTCCCAGCCCTACTAGTAATTAACCCCAAGAAATGCTTATTGGGTTGACAGTCAGTGGAGTATTTGGGTCATATCGCTAGGGAAGTGGGGTACACATGGACCCAACCAAAGTGTCCTCAGTGCTACAATGGCCGACACCAAAGTCTGTTCGGGTATTGCATGGGTTCTTGTGATTGGCAGGGTATTACAACCGCTTTATACACAATTACGGAAAAATCGCAACGCCTCTCACGACATTGCTTAAAAAGGGCAGTCTTCGATCTTGGGCTGGCCTATTGAAGCTAAACATACATTACAAGAGCTCAAACAAGAATTAACACCAGGTCATGTATTAAGAATGCCTGATTTTTCTAAGGAGTTTGTTGTGGAACATGATGCGTCGGGTCGATGAATTGACATTGTTCTTATGCAGGAGCAGCAACATGTAGCTTACTTTAGCAAAGGACTTTCATCGCAATTGTTGGCAAAATCTGCGTATGAAGAAGAACTAATGGCACTCGTTCTTGCGGTGCAACATTGGCAACCTTATCTGGTGGGTCGACATTTTGTGGTGCGATCTAATCAGCGCAGTTTACGCTATATTTTGTCTTAACCTCTAATTACTCCGGCACAACAAAATTGGGCAGTAAGGCTTTTGGAATATGATTTTTTCTATGGTTGACAAGGAGGGGGGTCTTAATCGGCAGCGGACACGTTGTCTCGGCGCGATGAAGATGATGGTCTACAGATGGTTGTTGTATCCTTACCTCAATGGATCGACTGGTCAGCGTTGCACCGCGAGATCAGAGCGGATTCACATTTGTCTAAGGTGGTAGAGGGATTAGAATAAGTACAATCACATCCCAAACACTACACAATTGTGCATGGTGTCTTGTTTTACAAGGGTCGGTTGGTGACCCCAGAATTATCAGATTGGATTCCCAAACTTTTGGTGGAATTTCACTCTACCCCAACAGGGGGTATTCGGGTGCTTTTCTCATCTATGGACATTTGGCTTCGAACATATACTGGTCAAGGATGATGAAACGAGTTACTCAGTTTGTAGCGGCTTGTGTGGTTAATTTGTCAAAAAAACAAGTATTACACCAAGTCATCGGCGGGTCTGTTAACTCCATCGCCGATTCCGTCGGCAGTATGGGAAGATATTAGCATGGATTTTGTGTCGGGGTTAAGTTGATTGTGTTTTAGTGGTGGTGGATCGTTTTTCGAAATATGGACATTTTTTGGCTCTACGTCACCCATTTACAGCTAGAACGGTGGCTGAAACTTTTACTCGAGAGGTGATGCGGCTGCATGGAATGTCGGGGTCTATTGTGTCGGATCGTGATCCCATTTTTCTTAGTTCGTTTTGGCAAGAATTATTTCGTATGGCGGGAACTACTCTTGAGATGAATTCGGTTTATCATCCAGAAACGAATGGGCAAACCGAGGTCCTTAACTGGTGTTTGGAGACCTATGTCCGTTGTTTGTCCTTTGAAAAGCCCAAGGAATGGAGTAAATGGTTGTCATGGGCAAAATATTGTTATAACACAAGCTTTCACACATTAGCAGGTGTCACGCCTTTTGAGGTTGTTTATGGCAGACCACCACCTATTCTTTTGCGATTTTTACCCGGGGAGGTTCGGGTCCACGCATTGGCTGATTCTTTACGATCTCAGGATGAGGTTATGGCTCATTTGAGGCTTCATCTCTAACGTGCGCAGCAACGCTTGATACGCGAGGCCAACAATCATCGTCGCGATGTGGTTTTGCAGGTAGGAGATTTAGTCTATGTAAGTTTCGTCCTTATTGTCAATCTACATTGTTTAAGGCGGAGAATCGAAAGCTTGCTCCACGTTTTTTTGGGCTTTTTGAGGTTGAGGCTCGTGTTGGTGCGGTGACCTACCGTTTGAAGCTTCCAATATCGTCACGAGTTCATCCAGTTTTCCACGTGTCCCTGCTGAAAAGGGCAATTGGGGCAGCGCAGGTCGAGCATAATTTTCCCGAGGAGCTAATTTTTGTGGGTACTCCCTTCTTGCCTGCATCTGTGTTGCAAAGGAGGACTGTACAACGCGATGATCAGTTGGTGAAGCAAGTATTGATTCAATGGAGTGGTTTGGGTGCTGATGAAGCTACGTGGATGGATATTGCTGATGTCAGTGGTCAGTTTCCATACTTCCACCTTGAGGACAAGGCGTTTTGGAGGGCGCAAAAGTTGATATCGAGCAAACACGTACCATGAAATGTTTGTGAGAGGGAGAAAAAACGTAGTTGATTATTAAGTAGTATGGTTTATTATTTTAATTAGGTTGAGTCAGCAGTATTATTGAGTCAACATTATTATTATTATTATTATTATTATTATTATTATTATTATTATTATTATTATTATTATTATTATTATTATTATTATTATTATTATTATTATTATTAGCTTTAAAGGGGTCAGTTAGGGTTTGCAGTATTTATAGAGATTCTAGGGTCGATCATGTGAAGGCCATGAACAATCTTTCTACATTCTCCACACGCATAAAAACAATAACAATTTCTTTACTAGCTAAATTATTCACATTGAAATGTAAACTGCAATAAAATGCAGAACCAAAACCTTAACACTTGAAACACTCTACTTCAATAATAGTAATCCTTGTCTTCCTAAACCTGCAAAATTTTACTTGCTCAATGTTCTTCCCTTTGTTCAAATCTGCAGAGCTCGACCCGGACGACTCGAACCAGCCTCCTCATCGGTATTCTTGTGCTCGTCAGCAGCTCCAGCGCCGCTTTGATCGCCTCTGAAATTAATGACATTATCATTATGCAACAACATTGAATTAAATTGTAGTATTCATGTTCGAGTTGAAGATTTCTGAGGCAAGTGTATAATATAAGGAACACAAATTAGGCGAAAGAAAAAGTAAAGCTCGAAGTAAGAAACGGAGTCGTTTTTCCCTACACTGAATAAACGATTAGTCCAATAGTGACAGCAGCAAAGGCGACGAAGTACATCCAATCAACCTGGGATAACATTATTTGATCATGGTCACAATCACACACAAGAATTATACTTAGTATGATTTTTGTTACTATTTTTTACCTTTTGATGGTATGCGAAGATCCGAATCAAAACAGCCAACATGTCTGAAGTGAGCAACGACAAATTTAGCATTGTTGCTCCACACATCTGCACGGAAGCTCATCACGGGTTGATTTATTTATATATAGTTGCAGTACTTATGCTAATGTTTTCTATGATCCTAGTACCTCGACCACACTATTGGGACGTGATGCGTAATTAACTCAGTGATAAAGCTCTTATCTACTATGAGGATGGGAAGAAAGGAGTGTACCTTAAGTAAAACAGGAACCCCCGAGTAAAATACAAACATCGCCAAAGAAAATCCAAAGAAGGGGAGTGCCTGCAGCAACAAATCATCAAATCATCTTGTGTCTTGAGAGAGAGAGAGAGAGAGAGAGGCTAAACAAGTCATATACCGCCCCCGATGACCAATGGATGGATTTGAGCTCATTTCTCTCAAGTATGCCTCTGCATATAGAGTTAAACAAGTCATATTCACGAAGAAAGACAGAACTTGTGAAAGCAAGAGAATAAAAGAATACATTTAGCAAGCACTGATAATTGCACCGAAGATGCCCAGAAACGCCATAAGTTCCACCCTATCGGCACTTTTAACAAAAAATTCCTGCATAGGACCACAAACACGAGGATTAATAGTCTAATCTTAGGATATAAAACCAGGATTTCATGTGAATCTATATGCAGATAACAATACCTTTAACCCGACTTGGGATGCTAGAAATATATTCTTATAGAATCGGGCTTTAGCCTCATGAATGTCTCAAAGATTTCTTCACTGAGTAAAGTGAAGAAAATGTTTACGAGTGTTGAGGTTGGAGTACATTAACTTTTAAGTTTGTGTTGTAGAAATAATATTGATTTAATTGGACATTAGAGCATATACAAAACAGAGACATATTCACTTGAGACAAGCATAACATTAGCCAACTCTATACTATCGCCTTCTGAAGTAGGCAAACTTTAAGATGTACTTGCCTCGCTCACATTGCTAACACCATAGAGTGTTGCTCCCGCAATTACTAGGAGATCACCTTTAAGAGGTGCACTACCACCTACAACAAACGAACCAAATAATGACTCGTATGGAAATGACAAATGAAGATAAGAAAGATAACCAAATCCATAAGACGAGAAATTTAACCGACTACTAAACCTTAAATAAATATAACAGTCGGGGAAATACACAGGAAAATATACTTCGAGAATAGAATGAGATACAATTATATGAAGACCGAAATTGCTAATATTTGAATAAATGTTTAACTTGCTCTATAGAACTTCGTTAGAAGAAGCACCATATTATATACAAGATAGATTTGTTCTGTTTTACTTTTACTCTTATTTTAGTAAGTGAACATAATAAATAAATAAAAAGGCAAGTACAGCTCGAACAACATACTTGAATCAGCTGATTAAGATTACTTACTAGAGAATGATAACACTTACTTGCTCTATCTGCTGCATGTACATCCGAGAAAACAACTGTTACGAGACCAGCAATACAAACTGCAACGCCTATAAACTTTTGGAGTCTATATTTCGTCTTCAGACATAACCAAGAGAGTAGCAGAACACATGGTATTGTCCAACAATCTAGCAGCATCACACTTGTGATTGAGGTGTATTGGTATGCCTTAACCACTGCAATTCCCAAAAACAATATGTAATTATACCGAAATCAGAACATAGCCAGGCTCAAAAATTCCATTTATCGGTCATATTATTTCCTTAGGCGACTATAATTTTACTTCAAATTATTGATTCAGGGAAAATCCAAGGATCAGCATGCCATATATGCAAAGAAAACCATTTACACAGACCATAACCAGATAGTCGGCTTAATTATGAAGTACGCTCGATGATGGTGTTGAGATGCTTCAAAAATATTACTTAATTTGATGGAAACAGATTAAGTAGTAGTGCTATTCTGGCAATTGAATAGTGCTATTCTAATATGTACTTATTGTATGGAGTAAAAACAAGATATTCGCCAGCGTAACCAAAGCAAGTTGGCCATCTGATCCTGCTGAACAGAGCAAAGGGACTATGCAAATCTGCGAACGCTTGTTAGTTTGCTTATGTAGTAAATCAACAGAATGCAAAACAAAAAAAAATCACCTAGAAATTTTCTTTTTCGAATTCGGAAAAAGAAAATTGTACATTTAAGTTCTCAAACTCATTAAGTGTGGAGGGTGGTTTAAGTAGTAACTTACCGAGAAAGTTGGCTTCCACATCAACCAATCCAAGCAAGATGTAGTAGTACCATTTGGCCTGTTTATAGGAATGCCATAGTTTTGTAAAATCACGAGAAGATATTCGATTCAATTACCTACAACAGGCCTTAGCAAAAAGATGAACCAACACAATATCAATGACGGAGTACAATTAGATTAGCACAGACGAAAAAACATACTAGCGCAACCAATGGACAAGCTCCTCAAATATTCGAAGGGTGTAAATTATGAACTTCCTTCTATTGGTGAAATTGGATCGTTTCTGCTCATATCAGCTTCAGCAAAATGACAGTGATAACACATTCCCACAGATGTGTGATAGCAAGCTCATATTACACACACACATTTGAGACTGCATATACAATCATAAATCCAGTGAAGGATTCACACCAAATTCCTAGTAACTGCTAAAGATAATTAGGAATCCTTTATGAATAAGCACAAACAGTAACTAACTTCCAAAAATATTCAATCACAAAAAAGGAAAAGAAAAGAAAAACCAAATTAAACAATTACCAAAAACTCAAAACTCAAAATAGGAGTGAACAGAGATAGTGAGGAGGTGACCTTGAGAGGTTTTCTTCTGTAGGGCATAATACTTCCATACACCAATGCCAATAATACATAATTCAAGAACGATTGCGATGTTGGTGCATTAATTCCTACAATTTTTAATTACAACACAAAATTATTATAAACAAAACAGTATGAAACTCTCCTTCCCTCAAATTTCCTTTTGAAGAAACACAAGCACATGATAACGAAAAATCATTAAAAAATTATTACGTACGAGAAATTGAAATTCAGAGACCATTAACTCAGTATAAACCTTTATTGGCGAGTTCAGAAGATGAGAATCCGGTGGAAGTGATGAGAAGAGAAACTGTCCTAATCCAAGCCCCAACAATGTGTGCTTCGTCAACATTCTTTTGCTGTCCGCCATCTTCAGTAATTATTCAGTATGGAGTATGAATTAGGAGGCAAACGTCTCTCTCTCTCTCTCTCTCTCTCTCTCTGAATATATATGAGACACGTAGATGACAGGGTTTAACAAGTTCCCTTGTTCCTTTTGACTCTCACTCACGGGGCATCTTAAAGGAGAGTTCTCGTGGAAGGAGCATAAGGACGAGTTGATGTCGGAGTGTGCGGGTAAATTGTTGCTTAGGGATATGGGAGATAATCTCATTTTGATACAGGGTGTGAGGGAGGAGAACACGGCGGAAACTATCAAGGGTCTTGACGAGTGGTCAACTTTCTGGTTTGAATGGTGGAGGGAATGGAGGTACTCGGATGTAAACATCCACAGAACGGTGTGGACGCGTTGGCTAGGCGTCCCTCTCCAAGCCTGGTCGGGGAGGTTCTTCGGAATCGCATGCTCGAAATTTGGAAGGATGGTTGAGCTGCATGGAGCGACGGAAAGGAAGCAGAGGTTCGATCAGGCCTTCGTAAAAATCTCTACCGGTATCTCAACAATCGACAGGAATTTGAGATGCAAAATCGACGGGGCTCACTTCATAATTCGGATTGAGGAAATCAGAGGCTTCGATGAGGAATTTCAGGTACACGGACCGGAGGGCGCAGTTACAGATTCAGATTCTGATAGCTTGAAGATGGATGCTTGGTCGGATGGAGATTCGATAGAGGCGTTTATGGAGTTCAAATCTGGTGGAACTGCCGACGGCGATCCTTCAGTGAACGGCGGCGACAATTGTCCAATTCCCGAGGCGCGTGGAGAAAAGGCGGCGGCTCAATCACCCTCGATAAACGAAACGTCGGCGGTTCGCATGGGAGAGAGGGAGATCATTCATTATAGGGTAATTCTATCCACAGCCTCCCTTTTACTCTTCACAGCCCCCGTTAATTTATAATAATAAAAATAATGATATTTGTACAATTTTACCCCCACAGCCCCAACAATGTGAATCTACGTGTGTGTGTGCGCGCATAAAACCCCGCAAAACCAGAAAACATGAATTCTGATTAAATCAATGGCTACCGCAAGTTTGATTAAATCATTCACAGCTAATTTAAAGCCATAAATTCTGATTAATGAACCAAAATTTATCAATAAACACGAAGTTTTTTCCATCTCCATATGAAAGATTTGATTAGCGCCAATCCCCATATTCATTGAATAGAATTTGTTAAACTACTCGCTAGAGTTTGTTCAAATGAATGTCATCAGCCACAATCTATTCAAAAATTCAAATTCTATACAGAAATGAACACCGAAAAATGACGAGTTGAGTGCAATGATCACAGTGAGTGTTGGTTTGTTGAAAATTTAAGCAAAAATTAAACGAGAAGATGAATTGAAAGATATTAAGATTTCAAATTTGGGATTTAGATATAAGAATCGCGTGTTCAATAGTAGATGATGGCGGTGGGATTTGACTGGACTTGAGAGGGGGCTGTGCGAACGGGAAAATAGAGAAAGGGGCAATGTATTATGTATGTGGGGGTTAAATCGTAAATTACTAACATTTTTAAGTAATGTATTTAATTTGGGGCTGTGAGGAGAAAAATGGGGGCTGTGGATAGAATTACCCTTCATTATAGTGATGGGCTCGAGGACGTGGCATATGGAAGGACGGAAGCATGCATTGCCACTCGGATTGTGGATTCTAGAATTGATGGGCTTGAGGATAATGGGCTGGGCTTGGAGCTTACTGGAGAACAGGTGGGCCTTAATGTCATTGAAAAAAATGGGGATTTACATAGTGGGGCCAGTACTAATGATGAAGTGCCTCTCTTAAACGAGAATAATGGGGAGGGTTCTAGGATGAGGGGTGTTATTAATGGGAGTCGGAGTTCTAGCGATGGCTCGTTGGAGGCCAATGGGGAGGGGGGACCAATAACTAGGCTATTTGACTCCGACGAGGGGAGAGCTTGTGAAGGTGATAGTGAGGGCGTGGGGGGAGGGTTGGAGAGGGAGTTGGTCGATGCAGATAAGGGTAGGCAAGTGAAAGCACAACGAAAGCAATTCAATCCCAGGGATTGGGATCGATTCATTGGAGAGATGACGTCGCCGTCTGAGGAGATGAGAGGATTTAAAGTGGGGAACAAGAGCAAGAAAGGGAGAAGGAGAGAGAAAGGGATATTAGCAGGGGAGTGTAGGGAGGATAGTTGCTGGAATTTTGGGAAAAAATTGGGGCTTAAGTCGCATCTTTCCGATCAGTATATGACTCGATTACTGGATGGAGAAGTGGGCTTTTTAGGGGATCTGGGAGCTAGAGATAAATCTGATCAATGAAAATTGGATCTATCAATGTTAGGGGTCTCGGGAATGACGTGAAGAAAGAGGAGGTGCATTCGCTTTTTATGAAAAATAGTCTAGATGTGTGTTGTATACAAGAAACGAAGATGGAAACCTTTTCTGAAAAGGACGGGAAGAGCATCTGGAGATCGAACGAAGTGGGATGGAGCTGGGAGGGGGCGAATGGGAGGTCTGGGGGCCTACTGACATTCTGGGACGTCCACAAATTCGACTGCACTAGTCATTGGGGGATAGGGGGTGCTGTGGTGTTGAATGGGAGATGGAGAACGTCGGGTGAGGAATTTTGCATTATCAACATATATGCTCCGTGTAATAGGGGGGGAAAATTGATGTTGTGGGATAGATTGAATCTGGTGGTGGGACAGTGGGAGGAGATAAATACTTGCATCATTGGGGACTTTAATTCGATTCTAGAAGTGGGGGAAAGGGTGGGGGTGAGAGAGCAGGACTCAGCGCGGGAGAGGAGAGAATTCTCGGAGTTCATCGAAAGGAGCAATTTGATCGATTTGGAGTTGAAAGGAAGGAGATTTACGTGGTATAAAAGTGATGGATCGTGCAAGAGTAGGATAGATAGGGCATTGGTGAATGAGAAATGGGCTAATAGGTGGCAAGATTCTGAATTGCGGGGGCTCCCAAGGTCGGTCTCCGATCACTGCGCAATTGTGTTGACAACTAGGCGCGTGGATTGGGGGCCAAAACCGTTTCGATTCATTAATGCTTGGCTTGTTACCCCGGGATTTAAGGAAATGGTGGCAGAATCTTGGGGGGAAAGGGGAATATCGGGTTGGGGGAGTTATGTTCTTAAGGAAAAACTCAAGAGGTTAAGAGAGAAATTGAAAGCTTGGAACAGGGATAGTTTCGGCCACCTCGATGAGAACGTGAAAGCCTTGAGAGATGAGCTCAACCGTTTGGACTCTCGAGACGATGCAGGAGGCTTGGGTGAGAGAGAAAGGATGAGAAGAAATGAGGTGGTGTCTCTTCTGTTCTCTCAACTCTGCAAGAGGAAAAGTCTACTGTCCCAAAAAGCCAAATTGAGATGGGTGAAAGAGGGCGACGTGAATAGCAAAGTTTTTCACCGTGCAATCAACCGGAGAAGGAACAATAACTGAATTGGGGGGTTGGAATTGGGAGGGGAGTGGGTGGTAGAGCCGGATCGAGTTAAGGCGGGGGTTAGAGAGTTTTTTCAATCATTGTTCCAAAAAAAGTTGTCGATGAGGGTAGAGATGCCGAGCAGCTTAGTGGAGGTGCAATTGGAGGAAGAGGCGGGGCTTAGTTTGGTGAGGGAATTCTCGGAGGAAGAAGTAAAATATGCGATTTGGGAGTGTGAGGGGTCGAAGAGTCCCGGCCCCAACGGTTTCAATCTTGAATTCTTTCGCGGGTGTTGGGACATCGTCAAGGAGGACGTGATGAGAATGCTGAGAGAGTTCCATGAGAATGGAAAGCTCTCTCGTGGTTGTAATTCCTCATTCGTGGTTCTTATCCCAAAAAAAGAGGGAGCTTGTGAATTTAGCCAAATGCGCCCGATTTCATTAATTGGGAGTTTGTACAAAATCATAGCAAAGGTGTTGGCGAAGCGGATGAAGACGGTGGTAGGAAAGATTATTGGTGAGTCTCAATCAGCCTTCATTCAAGGGAGGTCCATTTTGGATGGGGTTGCTGTCCTCAACGCAGTAGTAGAAGATGCGAGGGTTTCAAAAAAAAGTACCTTAATTTTCAAAGTTGATTTTGCGAAGGCCTACGATTCTATTGACTGGGGATATTTGTTGGAAATGTTGAGGCTTCTGAATTTCCCGGACAGGTGGATAAAATGGATGGAGGAATGTGTGACTACGGCCTCAGCAAACGTTCTTGTGAACGGGAGCCCATCGGGAGAGTTTCGGCTTGAACGTGGCATTCGTCAAGGAGATCCTCTGTCCCCTTTTCTCTTCCTCGTGGCGGCGGAGGGACTCAATCTCCTCATGAAGAAAGCCATCAAAGAAGGCTTGGTGACAGCGGCAACGGTCGGGAAGGACGCGGTTGTGGTGTCTCACCTCCAATATGCGGACGATACAATTTTTGCTGTTAAGGGGTCCGTGGATAACGCAAGAGCATTGAAGTGGCTGTTGAAGAACTTCGAGGTAATTTCGGGTTTAAAAGTTAATTTCGATAAAAGCCAAGTGTTTGGAGTGAATACGGGGGAGGAGGAGTTGTCGGAGTGGGCGAATGTGTTGGAATGTAGAATAGGGAATTGGCCTCTCTCTTATTTGGGTCTTAAAGTTGGTGGGAGAATGAATGGTAGTGAGGCTTGGAAAGATTCCTTAGATAGGGTGAGGGGGAGAGTTAAAAGATGGGAAGCAAATTTGGTGTCTATGGGAGGTCGTTTAACATTGGTAAAGGCAGTGCTAACTGCAATCCCACTCTAAAATCTTTCTTTTTTGACTTTACCAAAAATGGTTGAGAAGCAATTCAATTCGCTCTTTAATCAGTTTTGTGGAGGAGTAAGGGTGGAGATAGAAAATTGGTTTGGGTAGGTTGGGATAAAGTTTGCAGACCCTTCATTGAAGGAGGCTTGGGTATAAAAAATCTAGGTATGTTCAATAGAGCTTTGATTGGTAAATGGATTTGGAAATTCTTGAGGGAGAAAGAAAGCTTGTGGACGAGAGTATTGAGGTCTAGATTTGGAGATCTCGATATGAGCAGTACCGGGCTGAGGGGAGCAGGTAGGGTGAGGAAGAGAACAGGTTGGTGGAAGAACGTAGTACGGACCGTAGAGGGAAGGGAAGGGGAGTGGTTTTGGGAAAATACGAGAATAAAGCTGGGGGATGGAAAAGAGACGCCTTTCTGGTACGGTAGGTGGCTCGGGGATCGGTCTCTTCGCGACGCTTTTCCGAGGCTTTACCATCTTAGCTCGCATAAGGAGGGAATGGTGGCTGACATGGGTTCTTGGGAGAATGATAGATGGCAATGGAATTTGCGGTGGAGGAGGGGATTGAGAAGTTGCGAAGAAGAATGGGAGGCGAATTTAGTAAGCGAGCTGCAGGGAGTGACGTTGTCAATGGATTCTCGGGACTTGTGGGAATGGCGAGGAGGGGGAGGTCGTACTTATTTGGTAAAGGCAGCTTATGCGGAGATATTAAAACGTGACATCTCGCCTAATCTTAGCGGCGTTCCTACGGACAGATTTGCAGGGGTGTGGTGTGCTCATGCTCCGCTTAAGGCGAAGGTGGCGACGTGGCGGTTATTACGAGATCGTCTACCTACGTTGGAGAATTTGTCAAAGAGGCTTGTTGACATCCAAGTGGAGCCGAAGTGTTGTTGTTGCAAGAATGCAATGGAGTCGGCGAAACATTTCTTCTTGGATTGCCCCGAGGTCTCAAAATTGTGGAGTAAGATGGTCGCCTGGACAGGTTCATCTTGGGCTGCACCGCGGGATGTGGCTAGTCATCGGAAGGTATTTTCATTTCTTCTTGGCAAAGGGAGATCGCAAAACCGTTTGAGTGGACTGTGGACTTGCGTGATTTGGGTGTTGTGGAAGTGGCGTAACTCGGTCATTTTTGAAGGTAAGGAGTGGGATTTTAGGAAGATAGAAGTGGAAATTCAATGTCGTTTTTGGAGTTGGAATGTAATTAGAGGAGACGCCGATCGTTGGGTTTCCTATTCTAGCTGGGCGAGAACTCCACTTTGTCACTTGTGGAGTTAGTCTTGAGCTTTGTATTCTGGTACTTCTTGTACCATAAATCTGGTTGAATAAAATTTTTCTTTTTATGATCAAAAAAAAAAAAAATATCTTTAACCACTTAATCATAAATACCAAAAAGTAGGTAATTTTACCATTTGCATCCCTTAATCATTGCATAGGAAAATGAGAAGGTGAAGAATATGCAATGATTGTAGAGGTAAACATGGTAGTTTTGACATACTTCATTCGTCCTCGAATAAGTGTCCTCAGCAACCAATTCGTAGATATCAAGAAAGTAGGTATTTTATCATTCTTACCCTTAATCATTACATAGAAAAATAAAAATAAAAATAAAAAATAAGAATATGCAATGAGTTGTTTGCATAATTTCTGCATGAAATTTAGAAATGCGTCCTATGTTCGGCGACAAAAAATTTGCTAGTCGGGACATTTATTTGAGGGCGGAGTGAGTATTTTTTACTTTTTCGTTTTTCTATGCAATGATTAAGAGTAAAAATTACCTACTTTCTCGGTATTACGATTTAGTGCTCGAGGACACTTATTCAGCAACGGAAGACAAAGTAATTTAAATATTTAAAATTCAATTTTCATGAATTCGAATTTTCTTCTTTGATTCCGGCCTATGCGTTGTTTTTGCAGTTTTCCACTTCATGTTTATCCTTTTTTATTTCCGTTTTCGCAGTGTTTCTCTCTGGTTTATTGAGTTTTTTCGTACAATACTCACACGACTATTATTTCCACGACCACGACACAAACACTGCAACTATGACTTAGGTAAATAGTTATTTATAATTTTTATTATTTTTATAATGAGAGGACCATGCTAATGAAATCATAATATCTTTCTAATTAATTTAGTTGTACTATATTATTTCCTCCATTCACAAAATATGTATATAAAATCTTTCGGCATGAGTTTTAATATTTGTAACAAGTACGGTATATGTTAAAGTGTTTTATGTGTCCCACTTTTTATAGGGTAAATTAAATTAGAATAAGCATTAAAGTGTATTTTAGTTAATTTTTGGGTAGAAAGGAAATAATATTAATAAGATTTACGTTTTAAAATAGATTGTCCACAAATATTGCAGATTTATAAATAAAATAAAAAAATTATTCACAATTACCGTGAACAAAGAGAGTACTATTTGCAAATCGGTTTATTCTTAAATGAGTGTGGGTGTATCACAGGCAAGTGCGATGCTAGCACCATCTTCACTGCAGACCCCCCTTATCAGCCGCCACGTGTCCAATAGTTTACTTTTTAATTTTTAATTTGCTGGAGTAATAGATACAGTAGTATTTGACTGCAAAATTAATTTAATCGACTGAGTTACTTTATTAGGTGGGATCCACTTCCTTTGAGAATTATTTTATTTACTCCCTTCAAAAAGAAAAAATCTATTTTATTTACGAGTAGTTCCTTTTTTTCTTTTTTCCTTCTTTTTTTTTCTAAGTTAAAGGATATGTGAAATTTAACTTATTTAAATAAAGGTGAATAAATGGATGGCTGCAACAATGCCCATAATAATGTTTATCTTCTTACTATTCTTATACTCCGTAATATCTATGTCTGCACACTAAATACGCGTCTAAATTTTTTTCGTATGGTTTCTAATTTTTATAATAAGCGATAATAAAGTGAAGTTGGGTTCCATGCCGTTCCATTTATCATGAGTTTATATTAAAGTAAAAATATACTTCTTCCGTCTTACTTTATTTGTCAAGTTTCTTTAAATGAAAATAATCAATCTTTACTTTTTAATGTGAACCCTTACTTTTCTTTTTTAATACTTTGCTCATAAAATCTCGTGGTGAAAAAGAATAGAACTAGTGAAGTGATATATAAAGAGTATTTTTGTAAGCTTTCGAGGTGGAAATGGAATAATGAAAATGTGACTCACATTCAAAAATGAAAGAGTATTATTAAAAAAGTATTTTTAAGTGTTCTATGTCTATATATATGACTAGTGAAATGAGACGAAATAAATAGTTCATTAAATCAATACATCAAACTAAAAAAACTGGATTTCAAAATAAATAGAAATTACTATACAAAGGTTGTTAAATGATAGTATTACAAAATTTATATATACGTGTGAATGATTGAATTACTAAAATTTCCCTTTGAAACTAATTTCATACTCGTAGTATTTATGTTAAACATCTAGTCCCAAAATACCCATAAATAAAATAATTCCTCTTTTACTAGCGGAGTAAATAAGATAACTATACTTTTAAAAGTTAGCCTATGATGTCATTAATAGATGGAAGTGGAACCCACCTAATAAAGCAACATAACGAAAAACAAAATAGGAGTAATGGATATTGGACACGTGGCGGCTGATAAGGGGGGTTCTGCAGTGAAGACGGTGCTAGCATCGCCCACACCGTGTATCACATTTGATTATTCTATTAATATAATTAGTGAGAAATTATATTAATATTTTAATCAATATGTGAGAGGTGTGTGTAGTACACTTACAAATCCAAGGTTTGGACTACAAGATGAAATACAATTTCATAAGAAAACAAAATGCGTATGAATTATTTGTGTTTTTTTTTTTAATTCCCACAATATTTTTTTAAACTAGTCTAATACTGCCTCCCATCCCACTTCACTTGGTCAGTTTCATTTCAGCACAAAATTTTATACGCAAGGGTTCATATTTAAAAATAAGGGTTAATTCTTTCCTTTTTAGAAAACAAGTCAATTGAAGTGGAACGTTCTAATTAGGAAAGGAAACCAAGTGAAGTGGGACAGAGGGAGTATTATATTCTAAAAACCGTGCGACTCAAACCTAAAACCTTTACTACGGAGGTCATAGCCAGTAACTTACTACAGTTAGGCCAATACATGTACACATTAGCCGGTAAATTGAGTAGGCCCGATCCAGTTGAAAATGTGAAAAGAATTTCTCCATCTAAATTGAATTTAGCTAAAATTGAGACATGTAATTTACACTTGGAAAATCAAAATGGCCATCTATAGTAAAAGTTATGATAGTAGTATGTCGTTAATGCTATATGATCTCTTTCTCTTGAGGTTAAAACTAGAGAAGAGATTATACTACCTCCATTTCACGAGATTATTATGCTATGCAGCAAAAATGGTTTATGTGAGCTGCCTCCGTCTCCCGGTCAGTGCACGGACGACCTTCCAGCACTTCTTCATGGCTGGCTCGAACTTAAGCTTTTACCGTGTCTGTGTAGGTCTTGTTTACTGTTTCAACTTCTATTATTGTACCTGCCATAATCATGAATAGTCGAAACCGGAGCAATCTGATATTAACCGAGGAAATAAGAATTTCCAGTCGCCATCTGAGCACGAATCGTCCATTTCCAGGGGCTGCTTCTTTCTGAGAAAAGGAGCACCAAATTCTTAGTTTTGTTAACAGAGTACAGTTATGCAGCAAAAATCATTTCTATTTCGAAATTTAGAGTTGCTCGACACCGAGCCCTACTAGCCTATACCTTTACGTTTCACTTATTACTGACGTGCCAAGAAGAATCACACTCGTTTTTGTTACAGTAGCAATCTATGGTGATAGAAAAACACACATACACATTGTTAGTCATGCTGCCTCAATTTTCCGGAAGCGAATTTGTAAATGCCTAATGAAGTGGAGTGGAAATTTGATCTCACTATTTTATTTTGAGAAAAAACATTCTATGGATGCTTGCATATGATGATAAATAAAAATAATCCCGATCAATGAATTCGGGATTAGTTGAATTCGAATAATAGAGTCACTGAGAGCATAAACCATGACTGTATACTAATGAAATGACAGGAGCAATTAACAGGATTAACAGGGCAGAGGAAATATCGTAAACGATTCGAACCTGGACATGAAATGAAGAAACTAAACTGCTGGAAACTTCATCTTTGACCACCTCGGGCCCTTGTGCTTAGCCTATTATCTCAAAAGCACATATTTGTTGTTGCCGTCTTGTTTCTAAGATGAGAGCAGATCTGTGGATGCTTCACTACCCAAACGTAACAAGGAGTAAAATAAGATGTAACTTATGTCTGTTTTTGCATGTTTTCATTTGGCGACCACTGCTACCCCGAAAAAAACGATACATCATATCAGATGATTAGAATGCTTAGCGCAATAGATAGTACTCTGCATGTGGGCAATTCGACAGGAAAGTATCAATTGAAATGCATTAAAGAATTCCTGAAAGAATTTGAAGCTAGATACTTCTCTTCTCTTTTACCGTATCATTTGCTCTATGTTTCTCAGTTCAGGGAAATACAAGAATTTATAGAGATAGCTAAAGTTTGTCTGATTTTCAATCCTCAATGCCAGAGTTTATCTAAATAGAGTATTCGGCAAAACTTGATGTGATTTATAGTAAGTCATATTCCAAGAGGAGAAACCCCACAACATAAGTGTAGGCCATTACATATATTTTCAGACGGATAGAAGAACGAAGAGTGCAAAAATTCTTTTATGGCCCGTCATTTTTTCATGCATGGTTACAAGGGCCACAATACATTTACTAGAAGTTCGAAGCTCAATATCATCACTTAATGCTACTACATAACTTATATCTTATCCTTGATTTTCTATGGCAACATTATCCAATAAAAATTAACTATTACTTCTAAAATAACACAAGATATCAATATAAAATAAAAGGAACCATGACAATCAAGAAATACGTGAAGAATACATAGCACTGATGTAAGAAAGCGGAGGAAAGAACAAAATACCATGTGACACAAGCTTTCTGAAAGCAAAAGTGCGTCGTCCCATCGGTTAACCTTTAGAAGCCCCTTGATGAGATTAACAATCACGCTAAAGTCAGGAATATCACCTTTTCCTATGGTGTCTGCATATAACTTAAATGCTTCATCAATTCTGCCCGAAGCTGACAGGCTCTCGATTAAAGAAGAACACGAATTCTTGTGAGTTGATGAAGATGGTGACAATGATGAAAACTCTCGATGCAGCTGCAAAGCCGTGTCTAATCTCCCAGCCTTCTGAAAGCTACCGATCAAAACTTTGTAAACTGGAATAAGGGAAGCAGAATCGTTGTTACCCATTTCATCTACTAATTGAAGGCTCGTTATAAAATCCCTGCTGAAGCCTTCCACAACCTTCTGATAGTTCGACAAATGAGTTGGCCAATGTGTTTGTTTCATCTCCTCAAGAAGTTGATAAGCCTCATCCAATCTCCCAACACCACACAAATGATTTATTAAGACCCTATATGTGATATAGTTAGGAGCACACCCTTTTTTGATCATCTCTTGGAAGAGTTCGAGGCTTTTATCGACTTCTCCACATTTTCCAAATCCATCTATCATGGCAGTGTAGGTAACAACATTGGGTTTACAACCTTTTTCCTCCATCATCAACATCAGCTTGTATGCTTCAGTTGTCTTCCCGACTTTACAAAGACCGTCAACCATCTCCATATAAGTTACAACATTAGGCATGCAAGAACTCTCCAGCATTTTTGCCAGTACTTTTAGAGCAAGATCCAGATGTTGATCTTTAAACAGCCTGTCAATCAAAGAGCTGTACGTATAAGCATTTGGAGCATATCCATGTTCAGACATCTTAGCAAAAACTTCTTGCGCTTCATCTAGTTTTCCGACCTTGCAGAATCCATCGATAAGAGCATCATAAACAGTATGATTTGCCTCACAGCCCGCAGCTTTCATTGTAGCTAAAAGATTTCGGGCATCTTTCACCCTATGCACCTTGCATAAACCATTGACCAGAGCTCCATATGTAAAAACATTTGGCTCGTTATCACTATCACCGGAAATCCTAAAGTACATATCTACATCACTGACATTTAAATTTCCTCTCATTTTTTCATATATTGCGCTAGCCTTCTCTATATCTCCAGCTTTTCAATATCCATCGATTAAAGCAGTAAAAGTGACTACATTAGGGTGGCATCCTTGAGTCAGCATCATCTCAAATATCTCGTTTGCGTCAGATATCTTCCGAACTTTGAGATAAGCATGTATAATTGCTGTATACGTTACCACATTCGGAGCGCACCCCTCTCTCCTCATTTCCTCGAACCAGCAACGAGCCTGCTGAATCAAACCAGCTTTACAGAACATATCAATCATTATTGAGTAAGTGTACACATTTGGTACAACGCCATTCTTTTTCATTTCTCAGAATAAAGAAAGGGCCTTGTCCACTTTCGATGCATCACAGAAGAAACCGATAACCTTATTGTATGTGCCAGGTTCCGGAACAAATCCGTTCCCCATCATCTCACGAATTATATTATAAGCTTTCTCAAACTTCCCAGCCCCACAAAGACACCGGGCAAAATTGCTAACATTGACTCTGTTCAACGCTATTCGAGCATCAAGCATCTCACAATAAGCCTTTTCAGCAAGTTCTAACATATCCGGGCTTGGAAAGTTGTCATTACCACATATACTCCCGATTAATATATTATAGACTACATAACCAGCTTACACCCACAATCGACCATTTTCTTGAACAATTTATACGCATACGAATGGTCTCCGGTTTTGCAGTAGGCATGAACAAGAGAGCAGAAGATCTTTGGGCTCGGATAACAACCTTCCGCAATCATCATGCTTAGAATCCTCTTACATCTACCCAACTTCCCCTTATTAAGACACCCGCAAAGCAAAATCCTATACGTCACCACATTAGGAAAACACGAATCCACCCGCATCCTATGCAAGAACTCCATAGCCTCTTCAAAGTGAGAGCCCTCACACAAGCCAGTTATCATTTTGGTATACAACAAAGTATCAGGCCGGATTTCTTCCTTCTCGATCAAACTCAGAGCATCCCTCCATCTACCTATCTTGCACAAGAAATGCACAAAGCAGCCCAATACATGCATCTCCAAGTTAAAACCCAAATTCAACACCTCCCTATGAAGAAGTATAGCAGTGTCCAACTTTCTGGCCTCCAAGAAAGCCCGAACGAGCGCGTTGTACGTCGCCCTCGACGGCTTGAACCCTAAATCTTTGAGCCTCCCTAACTCCTCTAGGGCCAAATTCCACATTCCACTACGGCAACACTTCCTAATTAGTACATTGAGCAATCTCCCCAGCACCTCGGCGTCATCTCTCTTAATTTCGAGAAGAAAACGATCGTCGACTCTCTCTTCCCTGCCGCCGCCTAACAACCCTAGTAAAGCATCGTAAACAGCTAATGTATGGCTATACCCTATTTGCCTCCCAGCCCACATGAAAAGCTTAACGCCCAAATCAGGATTTTGCACATTACTCAACACATCAACCATTAAATTCTCGTCGAGTTTCGACCTAAACTTCCTGAGAAATTTCTGTGATTCCTCTCCGAACCCATCGTTGTAACTCTTGACAGTGTTTATAATTGAAAGAGCATCGGTCGAACACTTACCCGCCTCGAAAGCTTCAGCTTTGGCGTCGGAGGTGGATACCTCGAGGAATGCAAGATCTTTTGATGAAAGGGAGTGAGCGGGAGAGTGTTGAGGTGCGTTAATGGCGCCGCCGGTTTCATTGTTGGCTGTTAATCCTTGAAGAGTGACGTCGGCAGAGAAGAATCTGTAGAAGGGCTTACGCGAGTTTAAGAATGGCGAGGAAGAAGATGCAGCATATTTGAGCACCCTTCTGCTCATTCTACGTAAATCCTCTCTCTCTCCAAGGTTTTTTTCCTCGTTAAAGTCCCCGCCGGCGGTGCAGCAGCATTTGGAAGGCGTTTTTGTTTCCCTAACGATTCTTTGGGGAATGAGGAAAATTTGAATTCCTAAAAAGCAAAAACACTAAAATAAATTTTGGTTTTCAAGTAACAAGAATATCGATAATTTATGTGTTACTCACCTAATAATGCTTCACTTTCTGAGTACCATCGTCATTATTTCATTTTGATGGAGTATTATTTTGTTCGATTTTTTCAATTATGATATATTCTAGTAAGGGTGACTATCCGGGAACCGGTTATCCGGGAAAACCGGTACCGGTAAAAACCGGTTCCGGTCCGGTAACCGGTAGTCCGGTACCATCCCACAAAAAATTTCCGGTTCCCGGTAACCGGTACCGAACCGGTACGGAACCGGGAACCGGTTATTATATATTATTAATTATTTTTTTATAAATATATGTATGTATATGTAATTTTAATTTAGTTATGAATTTTTTTTTATAATTATTAATTATTTTTCATATATATTTTTTAAAATTTTCATATATATTATTAATTATTTTTTTATAAATATATGTATGTATATGTAATTTTAATTTAGTTATGAATTTTTTTTAATAAATATATATGAAAATTTTAGTTATCGAAATTTGTTATAAATATATATGTATATATAAAATTTATTATTTTCTGATTTTATTAATTTTTTTCTTTTAAATATATAATTAAAAAAATTATTTTAAAAAAAAGAAGAGAAAACCGGTTCCTTAACCGGTTCTACCGGTTAACCGGTACCGAACCGGTCCGGTACCGGTTACCCGGTAAATTAACCGGTCCGGTAACCGGTTCCTCATATTGGCACTTAACCGGTAACCGGTTGTAAACACAAAATTTTATTTATTTGATAAAATAAATACAAAAGATGTGTACAAATAAATATTTGAAGGACTTGAGTAGATTGTAGGTTGCTATCTCTATGACTCCTCTGATTCTCTCTCCGATTTGCTTCTTGAACTTTGGGTGGCTTCGAGATTTGCGGAGAATTTGGCTCCCCTTGATCTCTTCGAATTTTATGTATGGATTTAGCTATAATCCGAAGGTCTTTTGACTTGTTTCCGGATTAAGTGCTGATTTGGAATGATTTGGCGAAGAACGCGTTGATTCGGAGGACGTCCGGATCTAGCGTAGATTTGAGCAGACTTTGGCGATGCACGCGGAGCTTCAGAGGACGTCCGAATCTAGCGTAGATTTGAGCAGACTTTGACGATGAACACGGAGATTCGGAGGACGTCTGGATCTAGCGTAGATTTGAGCAGACTTTGATGAAGATCGCGAAGATTCGGAGGACGGTCGGATCTGGCGTAGATTTGAGCAGATAGATTTGAGCAGACTTTGGCGAAGAACGCGGAGCTTCGGAGGACGTCCGGATCTAGCGTAGATTTGAGCAGACTTTGGCGAAGAACGCGACGAATCCACGAAGAACGCGATGATGGATGACGACCGACCACTTTGAATATTGTAGAGAAATCGTAGAGAAGAATTTATATTCTTCTCTTTAGAGCTCTCTAACTAATTCTTGTGGTGATTTATGAATGCTCTAAGCACCCTTATTTATAGGTGTAGAGAATTTCAATTTAGGCATATTAGGGTTGGGCTTTCAGGCTTGAGCCCGTAGGTATCGGGCCTAGGGCTGAGGTGGCGGAATCTGATTGGCTCATTCAGATTTATTCCTTTATTGCACAGATTCATTCCATATATTTAAATACCAAATATATATATCTATTTAATTTTGGAATTATATTTAATTTAATCCCAAAAATATTAATAGAAAATATAATTAAGTATTTAATTATTTTCCTTAAATTTTGTGTGCCTACAAATGCCCCCTCGAGACTTGTTCATGAACGACTTGTCGTGGAAATGGACGAGTCTCGAACATTTCAATAGTTTATACTCATATCAAGGAGTTCTTGATTTTCAATTTGTGAATAGTTTATACTCATATTCAAGAGTTCTCGAGCTTGAGATTTGTTAGAAAGTTTATCCTCATTTCAAGGAGTTCTTTGATTTGAATTTGGATTTGGATAGTTTATGCTCATATCAAGGAGCTTTGACAAACTTGATTTGAATTTAGAAAGTTTATACTCGTATCAAGGAGCTTTGACAAACTTGATTTGAATTTAGAGAGTTTATACTCGTATCAAGGAGCTTTGATGAACTTGTTTTGAATTTAGATAGTTTATACTCATATCAAGGAGTTGTTGATTTCAAATTCGGATTTGACTTTGTAAATAGTTTATACTCATATTTAGGAGTTCTTGATTTCAGATTTGGATTTGACTTTGTAAATAGTTTATACTCGTAGTTAGGAGTTCTTCAAGTTGAACTTGAATTTGAATTTGTAAATAGTTTATACTCGTATTTAGGAGTTCTTCAAGTTGAACTTGAATTTGAATTTGTAAATAGTTTATACTCGTATTTAGGAGTTTTGACGAACTTGATTTGAAGTTAGATAGTTTATGCTCGTATCAAGGAGCTTTGACGAACTTGATTTGAAGTTAGATAGTTTATGCTCGTATCAAGGAGCTTTGACGAACTTGATTTGTAAACCTTTTATACTCGTGTTAAGGAGTATCCATTTGATTTGAATTTGTAGACATTTTATACTCGTGTCAAGGAGTATACTTGATTTGGATTTGTAGACATTTTATACTCGTGTCAAGGAGTATTCACATGATTTGGATTTGTAGACATTTTATACTCGTGTCAAGGAGTATTCACATGATTTGGATTTGTAGACATTTTATACTCGTGTCAAGGAGTATACTTGATTTGGATTTGTAGACATTTTATACTGGTGTCAAGGAGTATCACTTGATATCTTTATTTGGAGAATTTAGATGGTTTTGACTCGCATCTAGGAGTTTTATGAACAATTTAAACTCTTGCTTAGGAGTATTCACTTAGTTTCATAGATCGCCATATGGATTGGAAGATTCACTCGCCTCTTCTTCATCTTCACTTGGAGTTTCTTCAAAAGATTTGCCCCCATTTTCTATTTCTCGACTTTCTTGTTGTTCGTCGGGCTTATGTGTTGAAATTTCTTCAACTTCATATAGATTCATGCTCAACTCCATGTCGTGAGCTCTAGTAGCCAATTCCTCAAAGGTTTTTGGTTGGATTCCGTTCAAGATGTATTGCAGACTCCAATGCATGCCTTGGATGCACATCCCAATTGCAGAGGATTCAGATAGTCGATCTTTGCAATTTAAACTCAAGTTCCTCCAACGATTGATGTAGTCGATGACAGGCTCATCTTTGAGTTGACTTGTCTTTGTAAGCTCGACCATGCTCACCGTTCTTCGAGTGCTATAGAAGCGATTAAGGAATTCTTTTTCCAATTGCCCCCAAGTGTCAATTGAGTTCGGCTCCAAGTTGGCATACCAATGAAATGCATTTTCTTTTAAGGAGCGCACGAATTGTTTCACCATGTGATCTCCGTATGTGCCAGCATTGTTGCAAGTCTCAACAAAATGGGCTACATGTTGCTTTGGATTGCCTTGACCATCAAATTGTAGAAACTTTGGAGGTTGGTAGCCGAATGGCATCTTCAAGCGATCAATTCTTGGAGTATATGGTTTGTTATATGTCCATGGCGATTTGGAGTTTACTTCAAGTTTTTCTTTGATCGTTCCCTCGATGAATTCTTTGACTTGATCAACATGGACTGAACCATTAGAATGAATTTCGAGCTTTGTAGCTGGAGGTTTTCCACTTTTCTCCGTTTGCGGCTTTTCGAAAGTTCCATCTTCATGGTCATCCTTTTCTTCTTCGTTGTTTGCATCAACGATTCTTTTTTTCTGCAATTTTGCAATTTTAACATCTTGCTCGTGAACTTGTATGGCGAGCCCTTCAACAAGCTTTGTCAAATTTGCGATTTGTTCTTCCAATGTTGAAGACATTTTGTTGATTGAGCGAAGAGTAGAGATGAGAGGTAGAGATGGTCCCACCGGGCGTGCCAAAATTTGTAAACACAAAATTTTATTTATTTGATAAATAAATACAAAAGATGTGTACAAATAAATATTTGAAGGACTTGAGTAGATTGTAGGTTGCTATCTCTATGACTCCTCTGATTCTCTCTCCGATTTGCTTCTTGAACTTTGGGTGGCTTCGAGATTTGCGGAGAATTTGGCTCCCCTTGATCTCTTCGAATTTTATGTATGGATTTAGCTATAATCCGAAGGTCTTTTGACTTGTTTCCGGATTAAGTGCTGATTTGGAATGATTTGGCGAAGAGCGCGTTGATTCGGAGGACGTCCGGATCTAGCGTAGATTTGAGCAGACTTTGGCGATGCACGCGGAGCTTCAGAGGACGTCCGGATCTAGCGTAGATTTGAGCAGACTTTGACGATGAACACGGAGATTCGGAGGACGTCTGGATCTAGCGTAGATTTGAGCAGACTTTGATGAAGATCGCGAAGATTCGGAGGACGGTCGGATCTGGCGTAGATTTGAGCAGATAGATTTGAGCAGACTTTGGCGAAGAACGCGGAGCTTCGGAGGACGTCCGGATCTAGCGTAGATTTGAGCAGACTTTGGCGAAGAACGCGACGAATCCACGAAGAACGCGATGATGGATGACGACCGACCACTTTGAATATTGTAGAGAAATCGTAGAGAAGAATTTATATTCTTCTCTTTAGAGCTCTCTAACTAATTCTTGTGGTGATTTATGAATGCTCTAAGCACCCTTATTTATAGGTGTAGAGAATTTCAATTTAGGCAGATTAGGGTTGGGCTTTCAGGCTTGAGCCCGTAGGTATCGGGCCTAGGGCTGAGGTGGCGGAATCTGATTGGCTCATTCAGATTTATTCCTTTATTGCACAGATTCATTCCATATATTTAAATACCAAATATATATATCTATTTAATTTTGGAATTATATTTAATTTAATCCCAAAAATATTAATAGAAAATATAATTAAGTATTTAATTATTTTCCTTAAATTTTGTGTGCCTACACCGGTAAATTGGTTCCGTACCGGTTAACCACCCCTATATTCTAGTACCTTATAAATTAGTATTGTTCTCGTACGATACACAGATACTATATATATATATATATATATATATATATATATATATATATATTATAATTACAGTAAAAAATAGATTAATTAAATGAAATAGAGACAAATATAATAAATAATAAATGTATTATGAGTTTGGTACAGTTTCTTATATGTACAGAATAGATAAATTAGTAAAGGAACGAAACGAAAATGTTTAGGAGACAATTTCAATACCCTTTTTATGTTCATTTTGTAATTTCAATACGGCATTCTTAAAATAAAAAAAAAACCTTCATTGTTGTTCATTTTTAATAAAGGCAAATTATTATTAATTCTATTTTAGTATCTATCACTCCAGTTATTTGATATTTGAAGATCACTCAGAAAACATATCCTAGCCTTAAAGACAATGTACGAAGTACTTTTTTATGTTGTAAAGACTAATTATAATCATTTTCTTTGTGTAAAATGTATAAATTCAAATAATTAGTTACATATATGTTAGTGCATGCATTGCATGTACCTCATATGTGTATTGGCATTTATCTTGAAGGCCCCTGCTGCGTTGCTTTGGAATAAATTGCATGGATTAAGTATATATATATATATATATATATATATATATATATATATATACACGCTGCGTATAGAAGAATTATGTATGGCAAGTTGCCATGCATAAAAGATCACTTCAAGATCTTCTTAGGGTTTTCAGTGCTGAGAAAATAAGGAAGAGAAAACCCTATTGCACGCTCGCCGTTTTTGCATAATTTCGATAGTGAGGTGTTGTGTTCTTGCAACTATGTGTTTTGCAAGATTTTGTTCTTGAGTGTGAGCGTGTGTTTCTGAAACAAGTAATTCCTTTCTCTTGTTTCAGTTTTGATCTAAGTTTATACTTAGAACCTTTCTTGAGTGTAATCATCAACGAGTTCATCTCGTTAGTAAATTCAGTCTCATTGTAAGGGAGTTGTAATCGAGACGATATGTGACATAAGATGGAGTCCTGGTGTAAACCCTGTAAGTCTCTTAACTACTCATAGTGGATTGAATCTCTCGGAGTTTGTCCCCCAGACGTGTGTGTTATCACCGAATTGGGTTACCAAATTATTGTGTTCTTTATAGCTTTTCTGTTATTGCTTTTAAGAACATATTTGAGATCGTTTTATAGTTTTGCACAAACTAACACTTTCAATATACATTTATAAAAATACAATGTTGGTCCCCGAAGTAAGTTAGCACACGTAGAGGGAGTTGAATACGTGCGTAGAGAGTTTTTAACTCTTTTTTCATTTCTCAGCATTCTTACAAAGTCGACGTTTTGAAGGTTTTTATTGGGAATCATAATATGAGCCAATAGATTATCACCCTCTCTATAAGTTCGAGCTTTTAGATGAGATAGAATTCTATCATGGTATCAGAGCCTTTGGCAAACGTCGAGGTCCTGTGTTCGAATCCCGCTGAAAGCAACTCCACCCATATTAAAAAGTGTGCACTTGTTGGGCCTCCTACCCAGAGGGTAGAGTTGAAAATCGAGCTCACAAGTGAGGGGGAGTATTGGGAATCATAATATGAGCAAATAGATTCTCACCCTCTCTATGAGTTCGAGGTTTTAGATGAGACAGAATTCTATCAGTTTTAATACTTCAAAGCTTCACGCTCTGAGGGAGTGGCCTTGCGAATATGTGTGCATGCAAGATTAAAAGGGAATAAAATCTTAGTTACCTAGTCTAGGAAAATACTACAAGATTTATATGGTTATGCTTAGAGATTTGGTTGATAATTCTAATGATGAGCTTTTAGGGGACACAATATTTATCAAGATTTAAGTTGGATGAAGAAGTGCATAACCCCCATATTCATAAATCTTCCTCTATTAATTCTCCACTCATGACACCCTTTCATCACTCAAGAAAAACATAAATCTTCTCCCCTTAATCCCTCCTCACACACGTCCCTCCCGTGGAGAAAAGAAGTCATCTTCTCTTTTGTTCAAGCAATCAAAACCATTGTTGAAAGGCGAGAAAACATGGTTATTCTTTAATAATACTCCCTTGCTGAATTCAATTAGTTGTTCTGCTTAGCTTTTCTGTGTCTTGGAAACAGCTGTGTTCGTTTGTGATGGCCTTGTAGTCATTGTTTATGACCAGTGCATTTGCTACATGTGATATGAACTGCATCTTTTCTAATATCTATTTACTTAAGGCTAACTTTCATGATCTTGAGTAGTAGTCGACATGCCTCTTACTAGCATTACAGTATTAGTCTTTGTTACGCATTGACAAATATATAGATAGTAATAGCTACAGAAATGATTGGTCACATTGTTTTGAATAATTTCAGTCTAAGTTTGATCTTGAGAACTGAGATAAATGGCATCATAACAAGATATCATATGAAGTTGTGTGTATTCTTTTAGTACACATCAAGCCATAAATCATTACAGATTTCTCGATTTACGAAAGCATGTAGTATTCTATCTGCTCATTTGCTGTCATCCTAAAGTATATTAGTTATTGTCTCTGTGTTTCTTTGTCATTGAGGCTGATGTATATTCCCTCTATAACTGAAGACATGAAGTGTGAACCTCCAATATTGGAGAGGTGATTTGTTCTTTGAAGTCTATTTTCTTAGATGATTTCAATGCTGGTTTCTTCTTTTTCTCTCTGAATCAGTTAATCACTATTTCGTTTATAAAGGAAGTATAATTATTAGCTAACCAGCTGGTCCGTGGGTAAACATATAACTTGTACATCTATGACATAGTGTCTGATATATATTGAGCTTATTAGTTTGTCTGGTACATCTCACTTTCTATATTTTCTTAAAAATATTAGTTCCCAAGATCCTGTAATGCTCTTTTACATTTGATTCATGCAGTGCTGCGGGCCCGCATACTGTAATTAATGGATTAGAAGTCGTGAACTTCACATCAGCCAATTACCTCGGTCTACTAGGGCACGATAAACTGCAAGTAACAAGAACTTCCCTTAAACCTGGTCTTTGCTTCAATGTTTTAGTGCTTAACATGCAACTGATACTATTAATTAAAAACAGGAATCATGTACCAAAGCATTGGAAAAGTATGGTGTTGGCTCTTGTGGTCCTCGTGGATTTTATGGGACAATCGGTACAATATAACTTTAACATGTAGTGTCATGCATTTCTTCTTAATCTTGGCTAGTATTAAGACCATGTGGTTGTTAATTTATTAATGCAGATGTGCATCTTGATTGTGAGGCCAGAATAGCCAAATTTCTTGGAACTGCTGATTCAATACTTTATTCGTATGGACTTTCCACAATGTTTAGCATCATTCCAGCATTTTGTAAGAAGGGCGACATCGTTGTTGCGTAAGTGTTCTTCGACCTTTTTTTTTCTTATTTCCCTGATACGTGTGCCTTTGTTGGTAGCTTTGTACAATGCAACTCAATATCCTGCGAGTTCCTTATGATTTATGAATAAACTTCATCATTCACAGTTATAACTTTAGTTTACTGATATTATTTGCCAGATACATTACCTATGCTTTAATTTTTGTTGAGTGAATAACAATGGTGGAAACCATCATGCTCTTATGTCTATTTCCGTTATCTCATTTAAGCTTTATCCCCTGGAAAATCACCAGTTTTGGTCCTCAGTGCAACCATGCAAATCCATCACAACCTCCATATATAGGCACTTAAGACCCTAAATTTTAATTTGGACATTCATCATCTCTAGTGCCCGACTGAGTAACCTTACTTTAGAAGTCCTTAGGTCAGAAAAACGTGCAATTAAACCTCAATTTGACATCTGAAGAAACTGTGGCAAGCCATATTATGCCGAACTGCTGAACTATGGTTGCAGCCAATCTGATGCTGCAAACTAGTAGAATCAGCTGTAAAAGATGTTGGTTGCATACACATTGGCAACTGTCGATTCCTCAGCTACAGTATTAATTTGTCTGTGCTGGGTGAATTAGGTCCTTGCCTTGTATTCCATCCTCTGATTTTGTTGGAGTTAGCTCACTAAACGGCGAAAGTTATTGCACACGAGAGCAATGCTTTCTAAAAAAGAATATGCTACAGTTGAAGCTCTTGCTTCCAACTGGGCTGCCAATAATTTTCTTGCCTCTTCATGGTAATCGTGGCCTGACCATCAAGTTTTTGAAAAGGAGACCGGATATCTAACTATAGACTTTCGTCACTTCTAAAATTTGGGGGATGTTGAATATCATCCAGATTAGAAGTTGGTTGCTTAATTGCATTTATTTAATGGTTGTTTGAAGCTGCCATTATGCCCAAAGTTGGTGATTCTTCTGGCACTTGAACCCTTATTTCAAGCTATATTTTCATGTACTATGGTTATGGGTTTCTGTGAAAAGCTTATCCTCTTCCCATATAGTTTTTCAGTTCATGAATATTGTTTTGTGCGAACTAATATTCCCTCCGTCCCACTTATAAAGGGATGACTTTTTCCCGGCACGAGAATTAAGACGAGAGTGATAGTGGTTGATAAAGTAGTGTGAATGAGTTTTAGTGAGTTAAAATATTATATTTAAGGTAATATCCCTATATGAATGGGACGGACGAAAACAGAACTTATCCCTTTATGAATGGGACGGAGGGAGTATATATTATAAGTATTTTCAGTGGATGCTGAGACCATTCCAGATTTATAGGATATATGGCTCTTTTATCTTCTTTTTCCTTCACTTTTTACTTATCGGTGGTTCTGATGATGTTTACAGAGATGAGGGTGTCCACTGGGGAATTCAGAATGGCCTTCACCTCTCTAGAAGTACAATTATTTATTTCAAACACAATGATATTGAGTCTTTACAAAGTGTTCTCGAAAGTGTTACCCATGAAAACAAACGAACTAAGAAAGTCAGACGCTACATCATTGCAGAAGCTGTCTATCAGGTATTTCTTCTCACAGCAAAAGTACTTAACATGGTAATGGGGATTTAGCAGTCATAAAGTTCTACTGTTCATTTTATTTACTTCTAATGCTGAACCACTTCCTGTTTAATCTCTATACAGTAGATCCTCAAAATATTCTATAACTAATCTTATCAAATTTCAGAATTCTGGTCAAATTGCTCCATTGGATGAAATCATCAAATTGAAGGAGAAATATCGGTTCCGTGTTATATTAGATGAAAGCAATTCTATTGGAGTTCTTGGAAGTTCTGGTAGAGGTCTCACTGAACATTACAATATTCCAGTATGTTCCCACCACCTTAATGTTTACTTGTGTATAATCTGCCTATTCTTTCTTATATGCTATTTTTGGCAGATTGAAAAGGTAGATATTGTCACTGCTGCAATGGGGCATGCTTTGGCCACCGAAGGAGGTTTTTGTACTGGAAGTGCTAGAGTGATTGATCACCAGGTATTCATGTTACATTAGGAAGGACTTGAATGTAGTTGGTAGAAGTATACTCCTGTTTCTCAAAGAACAAATGACCTCACCTTAGTTTCTGTATATCTTCATGTAAGCCACTAGTGGGCCAGTGGCAGAGCCTCATATATGGTGCAATTTTTTGATATTACCCCCCCTGCCCCTCATATTAGCGTGGAAAGAGAAACGACACACATTTTAAGAAAAAAGTAGGTGATTTGTAAAAAGTAGGAGAGATAAAGGGTAAAAGTAGGTGATAGTGAAAAAAATAGGTAAAAATATTGTAAATAATATAAAATGTTAAGGGTAATAGGGTAATTTTGCTAAGGGAATCTTTTCATTTTAGTCCATCACACTAATTTGGGGACGTCCCAAACGGGAAATACTCAAAATAATATGGGGGACGGGGGGAGTATAAATTTACAAATTTATGTATACTTTTCAAGAATGCTTAGATCTTCCCACGCCAAAAATTAACATTGGGGTAGAGAGAGAACAAAATATTTTGTCCCCCCTTACCTTACTGATCTAACCATCACAAAATGAGCATTCTAACTTGAGATAAATGTGTATAAAACCTTAGCATCCCTTTGGGATTTTGCTATGCTTTGTTTTCCTCGTTTGTCAATTCCATCATCTCTTATGTTTTGTGTTACATGTGTATGTGCAGCGGAGTGGAGATAATCCGATAATTTAAGTATTCTCATAGTATTTGCACAATGTTTTAAGGACATATATTTCTGGTGTTGATATCATTGTGTACAGTATTTTATTTTCTTAATTATATACTTCCCCTAGAATAGATGTATATGTTTCTAAAGAACATATTGAAGGTGAGGAAGAAAGCCTGCGTTAGGAAGTCGTTTGATTGTTTCTCTTCTTGTTTCAATTCGTTGCCTCTTGAAGCTTTCACGGAGATGGAAAACTAACCTTCGTCGAACGTTCCTCCTTGTTTCTTCCTCTACAAATTCTTTTCAGATTTGGAAACGCATTCGGCAAGTCGATTTCAGAACGAAAGTTCTTTGTACCCTTGAACATTCGAAGGTGAGTTTTCAACGTTTTTCCTACCTAGAAATCTATATTCTAAACCTCTCACCGCACGTACTGTTCTATGTAAATATGATCCTTTTCCGACTCCCCGATATCGAACGCACCTGTAGAATATTAGTAGGGATAGATAAATAAGTATACGAACATGAATTCAGATAATATGTTTAATACTCCTCCTAAAGGATGTAGAAGGATGTAGAGGCTCTAATCTCCTGTTTTCTCACGATTTAGGGTAGACTCATGTTTTTAGAAATAGATTGCATTGAAACCTTAATACGAAACTTTTCTAATTTTCTTTCCAGTATTCCACGTAGGAGGAAAGGAAAACGAAAACATGATAATAAATGTTTGTTTTGTTTTTAAAATCGTTTTTGTATCAGCAAATTAGAACCATGCATGCATATTAGACTAGGTTGGCCTTATATATGTATATATGTATAGTAGTATGTAGAGATTTCCATGCAAACAGACAAGAAAAGAGTTTAGATGGAATTATTTATCTTTATTGATGATTCTGACTAATTATCACAACATTGCATTAATTCGTTTTGGCTTCTAAGTGTTAGACGTACACTAGTTGAGAAATAAGTGAAGGCGGTGGATTTAATAGATGTTTCCGAATTTTATACTACCTCCGTCTCATTAAATTAGCTACAAATGCCGTTTCGGTCCGTCTCAACTATTAGCCCCATTTCCGTTTTTGGCAAATAATTAGCCCTAATGGGCCATCCCATCAAATAAAAATCAGGGCCCAAATTATGGTTAATTAACCATAATTGGGCCCCTAATTGTGTAGCCCAGATTAGGGGTGGGAGAGGGGAGCCCAATATGGAGGGGTCAAAACCCTACTCCTCACTTCTCCGCCTCCCATTTGTGTCATTTATCTCCATTTCTCTCGAATCTTCCTCTTCTTCTCCGCCTCCCTCTTCTCTGCGAAACCCTACATCCCTCACTCGAGCTCTCCGCCTCCCTCTTCTCTGTGAAAAAATACCTCTCCCTCTCCCTCTCTCTCTCCCGATCTGTCGCTCTCCCTCTCTCCTCCATCTCCTCCGATGGTCGGAGCGAAGCTTTCCATCCCTTCGGATGAAGAAGGGAGCCCCCAAAACCTTACCCCTCCCTCGCCGCCGTCTCCCCCCGCGGGAAATCTCCATAAACGCGGGCGGAGGCGTTCTCGTCCCATCCCTCCTCCCAGATCTGACCCTCTGGGTCGGAATCGCCACCGTCTGCCTCGCCGGGAAAGGGGGGCGAAACTGGAGGAGTATCCAGACTCTCCGCCGTCCTCCCCCCCGCCTCGGCGAACACTAGAGCTTGGGCTCCCGTCACCGGAGGCGCCGGCGTTGCCCGTCCCAGCTGCTCCTCCACCTCCGGACAGATCTGACCCGAAGAAATGGAGGCGGCTCCCAGATTACTTCTACCGGTACCGGATTCTCCCATCGTGGGCCACCGGCGGCGGCGGAGTTGAAGCGGCTGGGAACTCCGAGGCGGCGCCGTGCACTGACGATGGAGATGGGGTGATCTGACCACTACTACATGGCGGTGAATCTTTCCTTAATCTCTTTTTATGAACCCTCAGCACATAAATGTTGTACATGGGCTCGAATTTCCTCTTTTCCCCTTCACTGTACTATACCCAATCTGCTTGGTTGTTTTTGTGCAACACTTATGAGCTGAGGGTCATAAAAAGATATATTTCAGTGAGATTTGATGCTATGTTGTTGGTATTTATGCAGATTGGGTGACTGGATTTGGCGCTGTGGAGGAACCATTTGATGGGGTTGTGGAGGAACCATTTGATGTTCTGCTGATGGATATCTACATGGGTTGTATCCTTCCCTGTCTTTATGTGATAGTTGGATTAGGTGTGGTGTTATTTCTGTATGTGTATGTGCTGATGACATACAACGGTCAGATGATGCTCTGTTCTTGACATTCTAACCTGCTGATGCCGTTGTATGCTCAAATGATGCTATGTTCTGTTCTGGTCTATTTATTTATTGAGATGGAGGTAGTATGTGCATGTGAGTATGGTCTGTTCTTGGGCAACTGTGGGATTTAGGGGTCCTAATTAGCTGCAATGATGACATGTTTAAGTATCTATTTATGCTTTGGCCTCTATTGAAGTGGTTTCAACCTCTGTTACATGTTTTGATTGTCTGTGCCTACACTTTATGTGATTTTACATTAACTCATTACTGAGGATACATGAATTCAATGATGTGCATTCAAGTGTTCAATGATTTCAAAAGGTACTGGAAATGGAAAGTTAAACATACACTTTATGAAAACTCACAATCATGTGAAATGTCCAATTTGACTTTCGGGAAATAAATTATGTCCGGTAAGATAAGTTACATAAATTATGTCCAATTTTTGCATTTTCGGACGAAAATGCCCCTAAAAGTTTTGACAAATTTTCACAATTCTCTTGGCTTTCCCCCCCCCCCCCCCCTTCAGCTCGTAAGTTTGAGCTGAAAATTTTGGACAAAATTTTTCGAACTCGCTTCTCTCTTATCTCTCCCTCAGCTCTCCCTCCTCTCTCCCACAACTCTTCTCTCTCGCAGCTCATCTCTCTCTCGCAGCTCATCTCTCTCTCGTAACTCCTCTCCTCTCTCTCTCCCTCATCTTTCTCGGAACATACCGGTTCGATTCCGGCAGAGATTCCGGCGGCATTTTAGGGCACCGGTTCGATTCCGGAAGAATTAGCGCTATTCCGGCGACGACTCACTCCGGCGAATTGAATCTGATTGTTTCCCGAGCTTCCTTCTGGGCAGTTCATTCCCGGCAGAAGTTGCTCTATTCCGGCGACGACTCCGTCGAATTGAGTGTGGGCAATTTAGTTCTTCCCGAGCTTCCGTCTGGGCAGTTCATTCCGGGTTCCAATTGCGCAATTCCGGCGACGATTCCGGCGAATTGGGGGCTGGGCCAATTTTTCTTGAATTGGATTGATTTGAATTGAAGGTATTTGTCTTGTCTTGTTTCATGATTTTATGAGTTTCAGTTGTTGCGAACATGAATTAGTGAATCGAACCAACTGCTGAAACCCTCTCAAAAAAATTGGATTGATTTCTCCGACGAAAATTTTGGGGATTTTTCTGAATAGAAGAACAAGTTGAAACTATTTTTACAAAATTAGTTCCAACTGTTCCAAGTTAGAAGTTTTCCAAACAGTTTCTCCTAGTTCTAAACAATTCCAACAGTTCCATAGTTCCAAGAGTTTCAATTATTTTTCAACAGTTATAAGTATTTTAAGTTTTTTTATTTGCATTTTGCAGATGCCGCATTCTTCAAAGATAGTGATTGTTCATGGAGGGACGTGGACCGGAAACAAACACAGTGGCGGAGATGAACAGTTGATGCTTATACCGCCGGTTGGTCCTATAAAGTTCACATATTTGTCGAGCAAGATTGAACAATGTCTCATGAAGCCTAAAAGTAGGTATGTTTACGAAATCTATGCACTTGTGAGTTCCCCGTCAAGTCAGCCCATTAAACTGAAGATTATGGATGATGTAGATGTCGATCACGTGTTGAATGAATTAGAAAAACCTACCTTCTACATTACTACAACTCCCATAAACGATGAATTATTAGAGATTGTAAATCATCAAGCATCACAGGGGACTAAGGCTAAGGTCACTAATCTGGCAAATAAAGCTTCGTTGAACAAATTCGGCGGTAGGAATTTGGAAACAAGAGAATTGGATCGTGGTTTTGGCAGGGGGTTGGATCAGGAATTGTCGGATCGGGATTTGGATAGGGGGTTGGATCGGGATTTAGACAGAGGGTGGGATCGGGATTTGGACAGAGGGTGGGATCGGGATTTGGACAGAGGGTTGGATCATGATTTTGACAGAGGGTTGGATCATGATTTGGACAGAGGGTTGGATAGAGGTCTGGACCGGGATTTGGATAGGGAGGAGGATGAGACAATTAGACTCGATGATGATGATGATGAAGTTGATAGGGACAGTCTTGATGATATGGATTGTGGCAGCATTCGACGGACTTGGGTGTCTCAAGGAAGTAATCACGTATTTGAGGGAGATCAACAATATACTGGGCAATGGATCATACCCGCTGCATCGTATCATCTTAACGAGCCCACATCAGTAGAATTCCCAGATTCTGAATGCATTTATGATGATACACTCCGCAAGGATGCTATATTCGCAAGCAAGGATAGATTGATAACCGTCTTAGGGTTATATCATGTTGCTAATCACGTATCCTTTATAACGCCGCGGTCGTGTTTCATTCGATACCACACAGTGTGCAAAAACCGTAATGCTAAATGTTCGTTTGTTTTACGTGCACAAGCAATAGGTAGCGCATGGAAGATTCATGAATAGAGTCCACACAGTTGTCAAAAGGATTTGAGATATCAATCTGAACCAACCATATTGTCCAAGGTTTTAGGTGCATACTTTGTCCCAAACTTGATGACTACAGGTGTCGTTTTAAGGCCGATGGATATCATTGCACAAGTAGAGAGGACATTTGGGGCAAAAATCAAATACCAAACCGCCTTGGCTGCAAGGAACCATGCACTAACAATGGTGTACGGCGACGCCATGAAGTCATTCAAGAGGCTTCCGAAGTACCTTTGGATCTTAGAGCATGCAAACCCGGGAACTGTTATAGAATTAAAGGTCGATGCCGATGGGAAATTCAGGTACTGTTTCATGGCTCTTGCTGCGTGTATAAGAGGCTTCAAGGCTTGCCGGCCTGTGATTGTTGTCGACGGTACCCATCTAAAGGGTAAGTACAAAGGTGTGATGTTCGTTGCTGTTACAAAAGATCCAAACGAACAGATTTTACCTTTGGCTTTTGGGTTCGGGGACAAAGAATGTGACGAGTCATGGTCTTGGTTCTTAACACAGTTGCGGAATGCCTTTGGATGTCCAGAAAATCTGTTGATCGTTTCGGACCAGCATGTTAGTATCAAGAATGCGATGGATGTGGTATACCCCGGCATACCTCACGGGCTTTGTGTTTATCATATACAGAACAGCCTCAAGTTTTGGGGAGAAAGTGCAATTGCAATTTTCCAGCAAGCTGTACACGCCTATCGAGAACGAGACTTCGATACAGCAATGAATAATTTGAAATCATTTGCTCCCGGTGCATATGCTAAGGTAATGGGTATTGATCCTACCAAATGGGCTCGTTCTAAATGTCCCGTGCGCCGTTATTGCTTTTTAACATCGAATGCTGCTGAGTGCGTGAATGGATGTCTAAGATGGGCTAGGGCATTGTCGGTCTGTACGCTTTTTGAGTGTGTGCGCTCTCTTATAGGGAAGTGGTTCCTAGACCGACGAGCTGAGGCTGCAGCCCGAACTCACGAGTTAACGGGTTATGCACAGTCTAGGTTGGGTCGATCGTTGGAGTTGGGGTCGACCATGAGTGTTGAACCAATTTCTCTAACTAAGTTCAAGGTGTCGACATGGATGAAGCATCACGTGGTGGATCTTGAAAAGAAGCAATGCACCTGTCTTATCTTTGATTTGGAGCTGATACCGTGTTCTCATGCCGCAGCAGCCATTCGGTAACCGTGTTTTAATAGTTTCTACTTACTTACGTTTTTATTTGAATTATAGTTACTTACGATTTTATTTGAATTATATTTGGCAGTCATACGAAGCAGACTCCATTTGCATTTGTTAGTTCGTACTTCAGTACCGCATCGTTGCGGGAAACTTATGCGGGAGAAGTGATGCCAATTCCAATTCCTGAAGAGTGGAATGTTCCTGCTGATATTGAGGCATGGTCGGTTGGAGCACCGGATCAACCCAAGCAGGCCGGCCGTCCACGCAAGAGAAGACTGAAGGCCAAGTCAGGTTCGTCTCGGAGCCAGAGCCAAAGTAATGGCAATTCGAATTCGTATACCCTCGGTGTAGTAGGTGCTCGCAAACTGGTCACTATCAGAACACTTGTTCTGTTTCTTTACCGATTCCTACTGAGGCCTCGTCTTTGGGTGCAAACAAACGGAGGAAGCAGAAGAAGTGCAGCATCTGCGGTGTTATCGGCCATACTCGCTTAACATGCAAGGACAGAGCTCCTCCTCCATAATTATGTTATCTATTCGCGGTGGTTGACACCCTTTTTTCTTGAAGTTTGGAAACTGTTGTTGTACGGATTGGATATATGACTTAGTGTGGGTTAGGGTTTTTATTTATGTTTGATTGATTACTGAAAGCATGCATGCTTACCTATTTGTTAAGTGCAAAATCACTGTCATATATTGTTAAGTGCAAAATCACTGTCATATATTCCAACTGTTCCAACTGTTCTAACTGTTCCAACAACTTTCATCTGTTCCAACAGTTACAATGTTCTAACTAGTATCATTAGTTCTAACTGTTTCATTTTCTGTATATTCTGTTCCAACTGTTCCAACTTGACGCTATAATCTGTTCCAACTGTTCCAACTTGACGCTGTTCAAACATTACATACGGAGTGAAACGGTGTCGTATGTATGATACTCTGTGGGCCTTGGCTGCCGAAAACGACGTCGTTTTACTGTGTACATCATGTATTTAAACACACTTGTCTCTCTCTAGGGTTCCTCACTTCAAATCTCCTCCCACCGTTTCTCCCTCTCTTCACCTCTTCAGCACTTGCGTTCTGCACCCACACTTCACTCCAGCGTTTTTATTCACTTCACTTCAGTTCAACGAGTAGGCAATGTCGTCCTCCACCCGCTCCTCCTCCTCTGGTTGCCGACCTACACGAATCTCCCGTCCAAGTTGTGTGCACGGAGTGGAGGCTGATATTTTAACATCGCATACGGAAGAAAACCTTGGCCGTGGTATTTTTGTTGTCCAATCAGGAAGATATGTATTTTCTGTTATCTAATTAGGGCTTAAGGATTCCTTTTGTTATTGTTTTTTTAATAAATATTGGTGGCTCGTTTATGCAGGAAGATGACTGCGACTTCTTCCAGTGGCTAGATTGCCCTGAACCTACGAGCTTCTGCCGAAACAATTGTCAACGTCGCATTGGCTTCATGATCCTCGAGCACGGTGAACAAATTTTTGAAGCACAACGGGTGGAGAAATCATTGCTCGAGCATTTGAGGTTGAAAGAGCAGGAGCTTGAAGCTCTTAAAGCTGATTTTGAGGTTGCAGTTCGAGACGAAGTATCGAAGAAGTGGACCGCATTGAAGAAAGTAGGGCTTCTAATGTTGATATTAACTGTTCTTATTAAACTCACATTTGCTTAATAGACTGTTAATGGCAAAATTTTCATAGTTAAGTTGGTACTATTTTGGTTGTGTATGAACTGTCGGTTTTGTTTGTTCGAACAGTTGGAACTGTCGTAGTTGTGTTGTAACTGTATTGTTTCTGTTGGAACTGTAGTTTCTGTTTCTTGGAACTATCGACATCCCATACTTCAAATTAGAACTTGAAAACTTATGACTGCTATTTATATGAAAATAATTAAAAAAACAAAAAAACAAGAGATATGACAAGTTTGACTCAAATAGGAGTATATTACATGAAAAGAATAAATACTTAAATACACTTGCATGCAAGAGGACAAAAACATATTCAATGGTCAAATAATGAAACAACATTGAGTCATGCATGCAAAATGATGTGATTACACTAGCAAGAGATATATGACACTTGCATGCCAATGAGTCACTTTTATGTAGTGTACACACTTGTGCATTCTTTATGGGAGTTGAAATAGGAGTGACTCATGAAAAATGATGTGAAATACACCAACATAATTGTTTCCCACTTATGAGTGCTATCTATATGGGGAAAAAAAAAAAAAAAAAAACATGAATTTTAGCAAAAAAATAGATACCATGCTTATTTTAAAAATAAATTCTAGTAGTAAAAATATACAGTATAAGTATATGACTTATGTGTGATTTCGTCATGCTCTACAATTTTCACAAAAAATGTCCACAATTTAGCCACACATGATAATTGTACTAAAGAATGCATTGAGTTGTCACAAGTGCCCCAAAAGTGAATGCAAATGTGAATGACATTTGCATGCAAAATAGTATGACACTTGCATGCATTGTTTTTAATTTCATGTATTTTATGTTGGTTAGTGTTTATGTTGTTTAAGTTCCAACTGTTCCAACTGTTCGAACTGTTCCAACTGTTTCAACTACGAGCAGTTTAAGTTCGAGTATTAACACAAAATACAAATAAGCTTAAAGGCTTAATTCTATTAAATTAAGACTACAGATTTAAGGTTCGAACTGTTCTAACTGTCAGAACTGTTAGAACTGTGCGTAGTAAAAACTAACTGTCCGTTTCACACCACCAACAGCAAAAAAATTTACATGCATTGTTTGTTTCATACACCAGATCGAATAAATTGTTTTCAACTTACTGACATCACCTCCCCTCTTACCACTCATTTCCGTAAATACGGGCTTTTCAAAGCCCCAGAAGGTTTCCTCTGCCTCAGTGTCCTTCTGATGTAGGTCTGCAACGGTGTTGGTGCAGTTTCTGCCTCCACCACTGCATCTGCTGAAGGGGCGTCTGGAGCTGCCTCTGGCTCAATCGGTGCTGGATCGAGGAAAGGATTGGGGAGGGGCCTTGGCTCTGTCGGAGCTGCATCGAGGAAAGGATTGGGCATGGGTGCATCGGTCATGTCCCTTTCGAACCGTTGCAACTGCTCACGCTCCGTTTCCGTAAGGGGGGCATCGGCGTCGATTGGCTCATTGACCTGTTGACAATGAAATTGCTCATTATATTAAAAATAACTTTAAAATAATTAAAGAAAAGGTTCGTTTTATTACCAGATGAAATCTGGATCTGAAACGCGTCTTAGGCCCTACGGACACAGCAACAGTTGATCTAGATCTGACCGCCGTCTGCTGCCCGACGGACACGGCACCCCTCGATCCCTCAACATCGTCCTCCTCAGCCTCCTCAGCCTCCTGCCCATTGTGTAATATAATAAACTAAAGAAACTGATGAATTGAGTTTATTTATTGAAAAGAGGAGGAGTTTAAACCTCTTCTTCTTCTTCTTCATCTTCATCTGCTGCATCATCACCCTCACGCTCCTCGTCTTGCATTTCCTCGTCCTCCACATCCACCGTCTCATTACCTTCTCCCCGGCCACTGGAACCACCTGCCTCCACATGCCCGGATTGGTTGAAGTTGAACGCTTTCAACTTCTCAAAGACCAACCCGGCCACGTGTTCGGCGAACGACCCCATCAGCTCCTGCTTGACCTCCTCCTTTACTTTCCCAACTTCCCTCGCAACAAGATCCTTGACCTCCTTGGCCCTCTTACCACCCCTGCTTTCAGTTGGGACTTCGGCTTGGACTTGGGCTTCAGCCTCTTCTTCATTTCCTTCTTCAGAAGTCCCCCTCCTCCTCTTTGCACGGGGTGCACGGGCTGCACGGGCAAGGGATACGCGGGAAGGATCGTATTGGAAAGTGAAGGGGGTTCTCGGGGGCTCGAGGGTGGTCATGTAAGGCTCATTCAGCTCCTCGGGGTCAGCAGCCAACGAGGTAGGTACCTTCAAAAAAGAGTACAAAAGACTTGTTCAGAAAAAGAGTACCTTCAGAAAGTTGGATCAGAATGTTGGAACAAAAAAAGTTGGAACATAAACAAAAGTTGGAACAAAAAAAGTTGGAACTTAAAAAAATTGGAACAAAAAAAAGTTGGAACATAAAACATTATCTTCATGTAAATCACCTACCTCTTCTCTCAGAATCTTTGCATATGAAGCAGCTTTTGAGTAGGCGTACCGGACGCCTCGAGGACGATGACCCTCCTTCTCAGTAATCCGTCCCCCGATTGATTTCCCCATTTCGGGGAATGCCTCGTAAATCCAGCCCTAGAGATAAATGAATAAATTTAGTATATCATACCCAATATCCAGAAAATGAAAAAATGAAATCTGGAATTATAATTACTGCAAAAGGTACGTACCATGAAAGCGAGGAGGTTGCCGTTCAAATGGTACAATTTCTGTGGAATGGAGTACTTGACTGACTTTAGGTTCTTTAAAAGAACCTGGAAGGAGACGCTCCCCCACGGGAAGGCATTCCAGACCGGTTGCTGCTCAATCAAGGCCCACACCCATTCGGGGACCTTGTTGCTGGACTCCAAGCCAAGCACTGTGTGGACAGCAATCACAACCTGCCCCAACCTCAAGGTGTCCACCGCAGTCATCTCCTTGAAGTTCGAATCGTCTGTGAAAAAGGCCCACAACTCATCTGCAGTAACGACCTGCTTCCCGAAGAGCCTCGCGTAGATGGAATGCGATGAAAATTCGAATATGGCGAAGGGATCGAATCCAGGGGGACAAGCTCCGAACTTCAGCCCTGTCACCAAGGCGAACTCCGTCCTTCCGAAGCGAACAACTTGATTGTTCACCCGGAAGAATATGGCCGTTGGATCAGGGTCAGGGACACCAACCACCTCCCGTGCGATTAGGTAGTGCATCAGCTTGTTTGATCGTATTACTTTGTTGGGATAACGGAGGTAGTCCCCGAAGGGTGTAAGGTTCATGAACTGTTGAGGGTCCCCGTGAACTTCCAGCCGATTCCAAAGCAATTCTCGTACATTTTCCTTCCCTGCCAACAGGAGCTTATACTTCCCGCTCTGCATATCGGACCTTGGATACGCCCAACGAACCTAGAAAAAACAAGTACATTTTAGAAGCCAAGATTTAGAGACCTAAAATTCAACCTAAAATTCGAGCAGCAAAACAATCAACTTGAATGCTAAATTTGCAGAATTTCGAGCAAATTCAAGCAAGAAGCAAGAAGCAAGAATGAAGAATGAAGCAACCAGAATTCAAGCAAACAAATGAAAGGGTTTCGCACACAAGATAATGTTGTTCTTTCAAACTTTACTCCCCTAATGAGCAGGTAAGGAGTTGTAGGGAACCAATACGCAAATTTGAAAACTCGAGCAGTGTATTTATTCAATAAATCAACCTAAAATTAGAGCAGCAAAACAATCAACTTGAATGCTGAATTTGCAGAATTTCGAGCAAATTCAAGCAAGAAGCAAGAAGCAAGAATGAAGCAAACAAAATTCAAGCAAACAAATGAAAGGGTTTCGCACACAAGATAATGTTGTTCTTTCAAACTTTACTCCCCTAATGAGCGGGTAAGGAGTTGCAGGGAACCAGTACACAATTTTTAAAACTCGAGCAGTGTATTTATTCAATAAATCAACCTAAAATTCGAGCAGCAAAACAATTAACTTGAATGCTAAATTTGCAGAATTTCGAGCAAATTCAAGCAAGAAGCAAGAAGCAAGAATGAAGCAACCAAAATTCAAGCAAACAAATGAAAGGGTTTCGCACACAAGATATTAATTCCGTCACATAACTACATGATGATGTACAATACTCACTTGAATAATACCTTTGGATTCCAATTTTCCAACTTAATCTCAGAAAGTTAAATCAGTCACTATCCCCAATCAACAGCCAAAACACACGAAAACATAATTTTCTAAGATACAAAATGCAGAATCGTCGAATCGCACGAATCAAAACTCCAAACAATTGCAAGTTTCAAAATGAAAAAATCTTAACTTTCTCCGTGCACACGAACCGAAACCCTAAACCCTAAAAACCAAAAATCAGAAATTAAACACACATTCACCTGCTGTTCGTCCTCGGCGGCACGATTCGAACTAGAAGCGGCCATCTTGAGAGAGAGGGTTAGAGAGAGGGGGGGCGAAGACGGTGTGGTGTGAGAAAAACCAAACTTGAAGGCTGGACAGCGACCACGGCGACGGCGAAGTCGGGACAGTGACGGCGACCGGCGGCGAATGCGAAGGGACCGATGACGACAGCGAGGGTTTGAGAGAGAGGGTTTGAGAGAGAGGGTTTCAGTGAGGGGGTTTGAGAGAGAGGGTTCGACAGGGAGCTATGGCGACGACGAGGGCGGAAGACTGACCTCGCGACGACAACGGCGCCGGCAAACGGCTGGGCGGCGACGCGCGAACAGAGCTAGGGGAGGGAGAGGTTTTGAGAGAGAGAGGGTTGATTTCAGAGGAATTGTGGTTTGAGCCGCCCGCGTGTGGGAATTTTGACAAAAAAACGCAATTCAAATTGAGGGGCAAATTTGTCCTAAAAAATAAAAAATGGACATGATTTATTGAACCTTATCTTTGTGGACAAAATTTATTTTCAAAAGCTCAAATTGGACATATCAAATAATGCCCCTTATGAAAACCTAAAGCTACTGCCTTCTGTTGTTGTTCTTCAATCTGTCTTCACTCTATGCTTCATGTTTACTTTCCCATTTCTGTCTTCACTCTATGCATTCAAATCAAACATTTCACCTAAACCTTGTGGGACATTGATGCCTAATTCTTCCATCAAAATCTCTAATCCTTCTGTTCTTTCTTCTGCAATCAAGTGATCAATGCATTCCCTCACTAGGTATTCTGGTACATCTAGGTTTTGAGGTAGTAAACCCTGCCTTAACAATGAATCCTTGGACATATGTGGCAATTTGAAGTTGTTCTTCCCTCTGCATTTCATCACCTCAAGTAATACACATTGCAATGATAAAAAGACCTTGTTTAGTGTCTGTGGCTCCATTATTTGGAAACTTTCTTGCACTGTCTTGATGAGTTCTTCTGGATTTTTGCACTTCATCCTCTGCTGTAGACTTTGGATTGCTGTGAATAGGCCTAAGTCATTTGCATTACAATCTGGACTGTTTGATGGCTGTTATACTAGCTGTATGTTGAAACCATCTGCATTAGCTGCTTGTTGGAAGTCAGGATCAGTGTTGTTGATGTGTGCTCTGCAGTTGTCTTGCTGTATATGTATTCTCTTGCTCATACTAACTGGCCATTTTTGTTTGATGACAGGCAGAATCTGTGAGATTGAGCAATGTGTTAGGGTGTTAATATGAGTGTTCTCAAATGATGGAAACTGATAGAGATTTAAAAAAGGCTACTTACCTCTTTTAATATGCAATCCTTGACAACTGATTTTGTGATGCTTTGAATGGGTTTTAGCTCCACTGTGCCTGCTGGTCTCTTGCTGCTGTTTCTCTTTGCTGTATACTCCTCTACAAATGGCCATATACCAATCTTTCCATCAAATAGAACACTCCCATCCCCCCTAAAAACTGGTCTACTTACTGCACACATAAACATGACCTTAGGGATGAAATTTTTTGACTGTGTAACTCTTAGGGGGTCTGCCTCCATTGGGGTCAGGTAGTATCTGCAGTTTTTCCTTTGTAAGTAGAACCACTTCTCATCTATGTGAATGGTATTTTCCATGGGCTTAAATGTTGGAGTGTTCCTAGTAAAATCGAAGTGTAAGGCTTGTAGACTAAAACCTAACCTCCATAACATGTTAGGAGCTGTCAATAGGGGCCTTATAGCATTACTATGATGTCTGAGCAATAACTTAGCCCATCTTCCCACTGTTGCTCTTGAAATGAATGGACCTAATGCATCACTAAGTGAGGAAATGGTACCTCTTTTACTGAGGTCTATTGCCTCAATAACTGAATAGTTGATTGTGTGCTTCTTCTTTCTGCTTCTGCCCTCTCTATTTGCAGCAACATTAATGGCCTCACCCCTCTCTCTTTGTTGTTTTGCAGATTTCCAGATTCTGTGCACACTCCATCTGGAAACTTGGAACATGCTTGCTGCTTCACTGAAGCTCCCTTTGCCCATCTTCCCATTCTTCTCCAACTGCAGCAAGTGCTGCATGATCTGTGTCTTCCTCTCTGCTGGAACATCTGCCATCTTCCCCATCTTCTCCTTCTTCTTCTTCTTCTGTTTTCTCCTTCTTCTTCTTCTTCTTCTTCTTCTTCTTCTTCTTCTTCTTCTTCTTCTTCTTCTTCTTCTTTTGTTTTTTTTCTTCTTCTTCTGTTCTTGAGAGAGTTTATATCCAAATGATGCTAAGCTGATGGATATATAGATTGTGTCTATTGAAATGGGGGGAAATTTAAATGTCAAATTTCCCCCCCTCACCCGAGTATGATCAGCTGCTGCTGTTCTTCAATCTGTTTCCCACTTTCTTTTTTTTTTTTTAATTTTTTTATTGTATGAACAGTAAAATGATGTACAGTAAACCCCGCTACAGTATTATATGAACAGTAACATCAGTTTTTAATTTTGTGCTTAATCTCCACTTTATTTCCCTAATTTTTTTTGTCTTGGTTTTTGGTCCAAAAGCATTTGTAGCTTATTTAGTGAGATGGAGGTAGTATATATCTACGGGTTTTAGATGTTCCAACTTCTTATAGCAAATAAATTACTAATATGCAATAGTAAACCATAAGATATTGAACCCAATGGATAGACCCGATGATGGGTGGGCACAGACTAGGACAATGAAGGCTTGATCTAGTTAGGGTTGTCCAACTCATAAAATATGCGAATTAGGCTAAATCTTTAGCTGTCCAAAATATTTTTGCTTCATGTCACAAAAAATATTTGGACCCGGTTGTGACAAAAAAATAAAAATGAGACAAATGGTATGAAGAGATTATCGGTAGTTGAGTTAATGATTGATGTCAATGATTTCTCAGGTTCTTAGTCATTTGAAAGTAAGTTATGTCGAAATTAATAATTAATATTATATTTATTACGATATGGTTTATAAAATTTTATAGTTTACGATATGGTTTGGTTATATAATTTTAAAAACCAAACCTAAATCGTAAACCATAATTTGTGAAAATAAAAAACCAAATCATATTTTTTAAACCATAAACCAAATCAAACCGTAAAACGGTTTGATCCGATTTCGTTTACTGTTTAAACCATATTATGAACACCCTTAGAACTTTTGATCCTAAAGCTTAATCATATACAACTAGCCCAACACACGTACACAACAACAAGGAGGTTTTTCTGTATCGCTAAGTGAGAAATTATTGAAAATTATACGCAATTTTTAATTTTAATTTTAATTTTCTTTTGAAAAAAAAAAAGAAATATAGTACCGCCAAATCCAGTGGCCAAGTAAATTTTCTCTCATCTCTCTCTCTCTCTCTCATGGAGAACGACGATGGGCGCGGCAAAGAAATGGCGGCATTTCTGATTCAGCTTCACTCGGACCAACTCCGGAGCATTATCCTCTCTACCGATCCCCGCCTTCACTATCCTCTCCACGTTGAGTATGATTGTCCACTCACGCCCTTCGCCACTGATTTTTTTTTTAATTTTCGTTACGATTTGTACATGTAAAGTATTGTAGATAGCTCGTGCTGATGGGGGCCTCTTATTGTTTCAATTCTATTTTTGATTTAATTGCAACAGTTTCTCTGAATTGATGGATGAGAATCCGCCATTGGCGCACCTCATTTTCGCACACCCTAAAGAGTATCTACCTCTCTTCGATGAATCTGCTGTCTGGGCTCAGGTTCCTTGCAGATTTATGTCGTATTTACACTCCCCCGTCCCAAAAGAAGCGCAACCCTTCTTTGAAAAGCTCTCACAGATTTCAGACAAGGGGTGTGTTTCGTTTGGGACCGAGAGAGTATTATACTGAATGAAATGTGGTCTAATAAGCTTTTTGTTTGTTCATATATTAATGATTTTGATTTCGAGCAATTTTTTCCCTTTAGTAACTTGTATTGCTTGAACTGAATACATAGAAGGTTATCTTTCGGGATTTTAAGAAAATGGAGAATGCTAGCATAAAGGCCTACATACACGTCCGGGTAAATGTCTCCGGTTCTCCTCTTGAGTACCCTGGTTAGTCGTTTGCTTCCCGTTAGTTACATATTTGGTTGTTTTGGACTAACCATTCCTCTTGTTTTGGAAAAATGTATTTTTGAAATCTCTAACTTTGCCCAGAAACTTTTCCAAGTATTGGACGTGTGAGGGTAAAGCACCGTGGGATTCTTCTCACACTAAAAGGCACAGTGATTAGGACTAGTGCAGTCAAGATGATTGAGGGCGAAAAAATTTATGAGTGCAGAGTGTGCAAACACAGGTCTGATTTCTGAGTTATTATATACCCGACTTCTTCTAGACTAAATTAGACTAAATTTTGAGTAGATCAGTGATAAAAAAAATACGTCAAATTGATTCATACCGAACTTTACATCATGATACTATCTATTTAGATGTGGAGGATGTAAAACATATGAATAGACTTTGGTAAAAACATCATTTCAGTTTCATCTTTTCTGCTTCGTTTAGGAATTTATATCAGGATATATGGTGCTTAAAAATTACCTATTTTATTGCCTTACAGTAGGAAACTTGATGCCTTAGAAGTTCTAATTTCTTGCCTACCAGGAAACTTGAAACATTCTAGCTTTTTTGCTTTCACAGCCCTCAACTGTTCATTTCATCTTTTCTCCATTTTTCATGAAGTATCACTGGACGATATGTTATGTTATGTAGCTTACAGATGACCTGTTTTAATGTGGATTGTTTTGAGTCAACTGAAACAAAAAATTGTCTGTAGGTTCAAAGTTTATCCAGAGGTGGAAACCAGAAATTCCATAACCCGACCTACCTTTTGCCCTTCTCAGGTATGTTCTAGAGCCAGGCTCAAATGAACTAATAGCAAAAGGCAGCTGCACAATTCTAACACTTACCAATTACCATACAGCCAAAGAAGAAATATGTTTGTGCTAGTATCTTTTCCATGATAAGAATCTAGTATTTGTCTAAGTTATTTTCTGGTTGAAGGACCTTATCAGTCAACAAGCATACTTTCTCGTTTTTAATCTTTATTCAAGCAACATCTTAGAACATGAATAAACATGTAGATCTCTTGCATAGTTGCTTATGGCTAGAGCAAAGCATAAGATAAAATTATATTCTTAATATGTAAATATGAGCCTTAGTATAAATCTACATTATAATCATTTCGGGTATGCAAAGGATAAGAAGCTTGTAATTCTTGGAAACAGTTCAGTTTGCATCCATAGGGATTGACTTTGCCAGAAATTTGTTTGTGCTCTAAATGTTGCTTGCTATATCTTATGAGCACAATGTCCGTCCTTGTAGAATTGTGAAAGCACACGGTTCCAGATGATCGAAGAAAAAAGCATATGTCATGATTATCAGGAAATTAAAATTCAAGAAAGCACACAAGTTTTAGGTGTTGGAGCTATCCCTCGTTCCATTCCTGTTATTCTGAAGGATGATCTTGTTGACATTGTAAAGGCTGGAGGTACTTGTAGAGACAATCACATGTTCTACATCCAGTTAAGGTATGCACCTATAATCTTGTGTATTCATGTTTCAGATGATGTGATTGTTACTGGAGTTTTGACAGCCAAATGGTCCTCAGACATGAAGGATGTGCGCTGCGACCTTGATCCTGTATTGGTTGCTAATTATGTGAGGTAACATACTTATGTCCTCTCACTTTCTCCTATTTTTCTCTTTGACTGTAAGTCTCACATAACTTGCATAGTTAGGTAAATCCTAAAACAATTGAACCCTAAGTCTTATTCTCTGTCTATGTAAAGGTGTTTACTATGTTACTTGAGCATGAATGGTCATTTGTACTTTCTCCACAATCCTGTGGGATGCAGTGTGGTAGTGCCTCTTATAAGCTTGTCGGGGTTGGGGAATGGAGGGTATCCATATAGCTTGTGGTTGAGGTTGGGTGTTTTAGCTTTTACCGAATATATTGATAATGATTTATGTTGACATCCTAACCAGTATCTATGTTGCTGGCGCGAGATAATGATAACATGATATGGGAAAATTGGAACTCGGTGACCATACATACTAAATTTTTTTAAACCAATTTTGTAGCAAGATCCAAGACCCAAAGAAGCTACACTCCTCATGATCATGTGGAAGGATCTAATGATTATTAAGTCTTGCTTGAGGGTGTATGAGCTTATGCACTTTGACATTCTGAGCTTCCCGATATTAACCGTGTTAAATTCAACATTTGAAATAATCTGCTTTACTTCTTATCTCTTCTATTGCTAGTTCACAGTGATAAATATATTTCTTCCATAAGATCCTAATAACCACCACTTTCTCCTTGTTTTACATGAAATTTAACAAACAATAACACTTCCTGGTCATATAACAATCATCTAATCTTTGTTTCTCCACTCTTAAGCTTTTTCCTGGTTTTAAGGGGTAAGGAAACAGAACCACTTTTTTCTGCAATGCATATCAGAATGAATCCATGCTGATGCCAATTCGTGAATGGAAATGACCAGATATTTTCTATTCTTTTTCTCATGTGGAATAGAAAAGTCTATTTATTGTATGTTCAAAACCATAAGTTTTTGATGTAAGTAATTATGGTTGTCGGGCTATAGTTTATTGCTGAGCTGTAAATCATGTAATAGACTTTGATTCGGCAGGCCTTTGTGTTCCTTGTGTCCAGTGACTTGTTTGAATACATAAGATGCCTTCTCTTTATCATTAAAACCTTAAAAAATAAAAATTATATGCTGGCCATGATTTTCAATTTTAAATTTCCCTTTCAAATCAAAACTCCTGGTGAAATTTTTTGGGCATCATTACACATGCTTGACTGAATTACACATCTCAGGAGAATGAATGAGTTAAAGTTGGATATTGATATACCTGATGACATCGTCGCGAAATTTACAAACTTCTGGGCAGATTTCAAGGACACCCCATTGAAAGGTAGAAGATGACATATTCTCACTACTTGAGTTCTGTATGTGTGTGATAACTCCATTATCTGTTTAGGAAGAAATGCCATTCTTCGAGGTATCTGCCCACAGATTTTTGGACTCTTTACTGTGAAGCTTGCAGGTAATGAGTGTTGCATTAGTCCTTTCAGTAATCGCAGCATTTTACCCTCATAAGATAAAAGTTAGCTGCTTCAAATATAAGACATACCCCCTGCTGAAGTTTTCAATTTCATTTAGTTGCGCTAACGCTTATTGGAGGTGTTCAACAAGTTGATGCCTCTGGAACAAAGGTTCGAGGAGAGTCTCATTTGCTTTTGGTTGGTGATCCTGGTAAATATATAATTTTTTATCTTTGATGTATATTCTTGTGTCTGCCAACTTACATATTGGCTTCTGATCTTTCTACTTAAACTGTTATTTCCTGTTGAAAACTCACTGTTCACATTCTTTTTGAATTGTTGGATTCAATAGTTCTTATTGTTGTTCGGAATTGTGTGGATGAACCTTGGATAGAGATAGTCTCTGAGTTTGAAATGTCCAATTCACTTGATTTTACCAGGCACAGGAAAGTCTCAGTTCCTAAAGTTTGCTGCCAAATTATGCAATAGATCCGTAATTACCACTGGGCTTGGGAGTACTAGTGCTGGACTGACTGTCACTGCAGTCAAAGATGGAGGTATTGCACACTTTTGGGATTTTCTTCTTCTTAAAGCTTTCTTTTGCTTTTCCTGTGTACCTATAATTAACTGGATTTTCTGAGGGCATCACCTTCTCAGAATGTATGTATATATGTGTATATAACATTGCCTACCATGCTAAATCTTTATATGTAAAACTATTGTCAGGGGAATGGATGTTGGAAGCTGGAGCCTTAGTGTTGGCAGATGGTGTTCTTTGCTGTATAGATGAGTTTGACAGGTAACACTTGCGAGATCTTTGGCGTGGCACTTTCTCACTATTAGATTTCTTCATTTTTTTCTTTAACCCATTTCTGTTGAATAAATGTGAAGACATAATATCCCTCAACAACCTGTATATATTGTACTGCTACATGACTATGGTGCAGGTGCACCCTACATGTGCAATCGATCGTGATTTTTGATTACATGAAAATACATTCTCAGTTTCAAACAAAAATGAAAAAAAGTGACAACAAATTTTATGTCCAATCAACACTTAGGAGTTCAAACATGTCAAGGCTTGTATTTATATTGTCACAACTGAGTTATTTTAATTTGGTGGATTCTGGTTGAGAAGGGACGGGAGGGTGGCACCATCGTATAGCTTAACAACAATTCAGACTGGTGGGGGGGGGGGGGGGGGGGGGGGGGGGGAGGGATTTGGGTTTTCTACATCTCTTTTTCTTCAGTCGTATAAAGTTGCTTTTTTTGTGTTTACTATAAACACGTTTTCACCATCCAAAATGGCTCCATGTCGATACCTTTCTTCTTTTTTCTGGAGGTATTAAGCTTTTTTTCTTAAACTGCCTTTTTGTATCAAAGAACGTAGATGAATTGCTGCCATATTCATTCATTGCTTGATACCTAAAAAAGGAAGTGGGTAGTTTAGTTCAATTCATTTTGCTTCATTTCTAGAATAAGATTTCAATGAAAGTCACATTTCTATTTAAACTCGGCAAAATTTTGAATGTCTTTATCTGTAATGAGATTACCTTTAGGTCTTTTTCTTTCTCTTTTCCTGCAAGACAAGTTGGTTCTAGATCTATAATACTAACATTTTCTGTTATAGCATGAGGGAACATGACAGGGCAACTATTCATGAAGCTATGGAGCAGCAAACCATAAGTGTGGCCAAGATATATGTAAATATCATATATGAGATGTTGAACATGCAACCTTCATGCATGACCCCAACTTTTTTTTTTTTTTTTTTTTTGTGTGTGTGTGTGTGTGTGTGTGTGTGTGTGTGTGTAATTTCTACAATCTTTTTTCTCTTCTGAAACCATGTGATGACTTCAATTTTCTACTAATTGATATGATGCACATTCTCAAGAATTTCCTAAAACCTGATAGTTTTCTTGTTATTTTTAATCCAAAAAGAAATTAAATATTATGACCTTCATATTTTAATCAATGCATATGATGACTTAATATATGACCATCTAGACTATTTTAAATCTCAGGCTGGTCTTGTAACAACGCTCAGCACAAGAACAATTGTTTTTGGTGCAACAAATCCAAAGGGACAGTACGATCCAGAACAACGTATCCTCATCCTTAAGTGGGTGCTTGATAGTGCATATAGAGAATCATATTCACATTTTGTCAACGTTCGTTGTCCTGCTACTTTAAATGCTTTTTTAGTTGATTTTGAAGATTTATAGCTGAGAACTGAATTTTTTTGGTTGAGTAACTTGTCTTCATTCTTAACCCATCCTAGCGCTGTGTGTCAACACTGCTTTCTCTGGACCTTTGTTGAGTAGGTTCGATATAGTTCTTGTCCTCTTAGATACAAAGAACCCACAGTGGGATGAAGTTGTTTCATCTCACACACTCTCTGAGGTAATAAGAGTCATATCAGTTGCTTGTCAGGTCATGAAGCAAATAATTGTTTGTTCTGAATTGTGTAGTTCCTCCTTGAACTTTATTTGCAGTCTGAACCTCAGAAGGGCAATCAAGATGAGAGCTTATCTGACTTATGGTCTCTTACAATGTTTAGGAGGTAATTTTAGTCACTATGCTTAAATTTCTATCCTCTTTACCTCCTTTTTAATTTTAGGACACTGTATTGTGGATTTGTGGTAAAAATGTTCTCAGCTATAGGCGCTTTTTATGAACTATAAAGTCCACATCATTTGTTACCTTGCGGTTTGTGCTATGTAATAGCTGCACCATATTTCTTTTATTCTCATTTATGCTTTTTCTAATTTCATCTTGAGCATTGTGTTATAATATTTTTTTTGCTTACAATTCACCTTCCGAACGTAATACAAAACATATGTAATATTTGAGCAACTTCTGTTCAATACTTATGCATGACTTAACACCTGATTGAGTGAGGCAGTGAATAGAGCCACCTTGCTTTCAGGTATATTCATTTTGTTAAAGGATATTTCAGACCGATCCTTACAAAGGAGGCTGAAAAGGTCATATCGAGCTATTATCAACTCCAAAGACGGTGTGCCACTCAAAATGCAGGTCTGGATACTCAATCGTATAGGTAACTGTATGGCATCACTTCTCATTATACTTGTATTTAGTTTAACTAGAATACTGTTACAGCCAGGACAACTGTCCGGATGCTGGAAAGTCTGATTCGCCTTGCTCAAGGTAAGGACCTGGTATATTCTCAGCATCCAATCTATCTATCACTTCAAACCATTTCTCAAACTTGTCAATGTTTGTAGCACATGCAAGGCTGATGTTCAGAAATGAGGTTACTCGGTTGGACGCAGTCACAGCTATATTATGTATCGAATCATCCATGACTACTTCAGCAATTGTGCACAGTGTCGGGAATGCATTGCATTCCAATTTCATGGACAACCCCGATCAAGAATGTATCCTTAACTTCTCCTACCACACTTCCATATGCATGAGAGAGACAATATTATATATAAACTATTAAGAATCGAGATTTTCACACGGTCACTCGTGAAACATACGTTTATGAAAGAACATGCATACTAGTTTTAAGTGTAATTTGCAGGACCTAATGCAAATCCTTGTTTGGTTTAGATTCTTAAATGAGCCAGGTAACACGGGCATGTGCTATAATATTTTTAAAGTAGCACTCCAAATCTATGATCATATTCAACTTTGTTCGTCTTTAATTTGGATATTGAGAAGCAGCTCCTGTGCATAACACTCCCTTTGTCCCGTCTAACTTGACACACTTCTTGAGTATATGTGGAGTATAAGATTCTAAAGTGTATCAAGTTGGACGGGACAGAGGGAGTACGAGCTATAGATATCCATGTTACAATAATTTTTGTTTCTTCCTGACTAAAGCACTATAGATGCCAAACAAGAAAGACTCATCCTTCAGAAACTGCATTGCATTGATGATTTTCCTGATATAAGTACTGCTGAAGGGTGAAGTTGTTCATCAAGCGTAAACTTATATCGTACCTGTTCAGATTTTGGAGAGAGTGCGAGACGGCACAGAAACTTCATCAAGGTAAAGGGTTACTGAGAATTAATGTGCATATTTGTACAGGTATCGATTCACTGGAAGATCTGGTTATCACTGCTCTCTGAACTGTATATTCTATTATTTTTCAAAAAAAATGACTATTGAATAGTATGATTTAGGCTACTTAAATACTAGCTACGTCTCGTTAGTGATGAGTTCATTGATTATCATAATAGATACATTCTATTCTAATATAAGTGAACTCATTATTAATTAGACAACTATAGTTTGTGCTGACTTTTGTCTCACTAGTCCCTCAGTCCCTGTATATTTAAGAGATGGGCAATGTTTTAAAATTTATGATTCTTTAACATGCTTCGATTATTTTGTTTTCAATTTTTTTCGATCTTTGTTTGCTCACTATGAATCTCAAAATTCATCACTCAGAATTAATCGACGCGAGCTCATAGCGATTTCCTTCAAATTTAGTATTACCTACTCTTTGTATCTTGGCTGTTCGAAAATGTTAAAGAATCATGCTAAGCTTGGTAACTAGTGTTGTACTTGTGCGATGTACGGAAAGTAATTTAATTTGTACAACTATTGACTTTTGTGCACGACGTATTTCAAAGTTCTTTTCAGTTAAATCTATAATTTCTAATGTTTCAATGCTTCTCAGATGTGTTGGAGCTGCCCTTGAACATATGGTACTTATTAACTTGGAAAATATTATTGCGAGAGAAACTACTTCCAACAACTGTAACAAAATCATAATATGAAGTATTATATACAATAAATATAGTAAGGGGCACATTCATGTGAGTCCGGCCTCACTGTGAGGTTGGATCTTGATTGACACTTTTACGAAAAATACGTTAATAGTGAATATTAATTTTATTTTGTAGAAATAACTAATATGTATGACTAATATATATATATATATATATATATATATATATATATATATATATATATATAATAAACCATAATATCTAATAACAAGTTGATAAAAAAATATAATAAATTTCGATGTCACATAGATTGACACTTTTGCTGGAGAATTATATATCTTAAATTTCAATTATAATTCATATTTTACCTTATAAAATTGAAATTAAATACTAAAAAAATAATTATAAAACCCTAAATTGATATGTGAACCTTGTAAAGTAATTGTAAAATTACAATACACATACATATTACATACTCCCTCCGTCTCGCGATTTCTGAGCCCTTTCTTTTCGGCACGGGAATTATGGCAAAAGTGTTTAGTGTTTTAAGTGTATTGTTTAGGGATGAAATGTGGTTTAGGGATTTAACATTATTTATATACCTCAATAAATTTATAAAAAATATTTTACAGATTTAAATTTAATTTCTGAGGTTAATTATTTTTTTTGTGGTTAATTAATTTTAATGATATAATTAAAAAAAATTATTATTCAGAGAGAGAAACTTGCGATTGCTATACCAAACACAAAGATTGTGGCAATTCTTGGGAAAAAAAACAAACATTCACATGAATAATAAAAAAAAAAAACTGAGATAATGAGAAGAACAAAGCCATCATCCAATAATTAGAGAGGGAAATTAACCTCACAAAATTGGGCGCCATATTCAAAACTCAAAAAGAAAGCTACTCTACTTAGTATATCTAGCTCCACACCATTCTCTACAATAAAAAAAAAAAAAAGAACATCTCTGCCGAGAAGGAGAAGAAGAAGGTGGAAAGCCCAGAAGAAGAAGAAGAAGAACAGATTCTGCAGCAGCTTCGCCATGGTGCCGAGGCCAAAGAATCTCACCGAATCGGAGAGGAATGTGGTTGTGCAGTTTATTCTTCAAGGGTCTTCTGGTGGAAAGCCCATGAGAGGAAGACTTGTTGAAGCTCGAACAAGATTTGGAATATCAAAGTCCACTGTGACTAGGCTGTGGAAACAGGCAAGAGATCAACAAGCAAAGGGGTCAGCAGTTCATCTCATTTCAAAAAAAAAGGGAAGAATTAGAGATCATAACATGAAACCAGATTATGTGCAGTTTAAAGCTCTGAATGTGCATGACAGAAGCAGTTTCAGAGCAATGGAAGTTGTTCTTGATGTCAGCAAAGCTACATTACAGAGATGGTGGAAAGCTGGGCTGTTTAAAGCTTGTTCATCATCCATCAAGCCCTCACTCACAGCAGCAAATAAGTTTCTTAGGATGAGATTCAGTCTAGAATATCTAGAGCTTGACAGAGTAATGAACACTTTGAGGTACTCCTCTATGCATAACATAGTGCACATGGATGAGAAATGGTTCTACATAACCAAAGAGAAAAGGAGGTAAAGGTTCATTTTTTGGCTTGAAATCTGACCTCAGTTCATAGTGTTACATCATTGGTCATGAAGAAAGTGCTTTAACCTTGCTAATCATTCACATTATACAGGTATTACCTTGCACCTGATGAGGAGGAATCATATAGGGCATGCAAAAGCAAAAAATTCATTGGGAAGATCATGTTTCTGTGTGCAGTGACCAGACCCATACTAAATGAGGATGGGGCAGTCTCATTTGATGGAAAGATAGGATGCTTCCCTTTCATAACTCAGGAAGTTGCAAAAAAAAAAACAGCAAGTACAGACCCAAGGGCACTCCATACATAAAAGCAATAGAATCAATCACAAGAGAGGTGATCAAAGAGTGTATCATCAATCAGGTACCCATTAGGAATGTACTGCTGCTTTTATGCCTTCATCCAGAGTACATACTTACACTTGTTTCCAATTAAACAATGCCATAAGGTTCTTCCTGCAATCAAACAGAAGTGGCCATCAAATGCATCCAAACATATATGCATTCAACAAGATAATGCAAAGCCACATATTACAGATTCAGATCCTGATTTCAGAATAGCAGCTAGTGCTGATGGATTCAACATAAGGCTGATACAGCAGCCACCAAACTCACCTGACACCAACATCAATGATCTTGGCTTTTTTAATGCCATTCAATCCCTACAACATAAGAGATTGTGCAAAACAGTTGATGATCTAGTTAATGCAGTGCAAGATGCATTTCAAGAGTTGCCAGCAATGACCCTTAACAAAGTATTTCTAACACTGCAAGGAGTTTTAACAGAGATAATGAAGGTGAAAGGCCACAACAACTACAAAATCCCTCACATGGGAAAGGACAGGCTCATAAGGGAAGGAACACTGCCAGTCAGCCACACAATTCCAGTGGAGTTGGCAAGGGAAAGCATCCACTATCTAGTTCAAAATGGCCAGCTTAATGGAATAGATAACTTGGTTCAAAGGCTTGGGATGCAGCAGTTAACAGGTTTGGAATCAGCCTTTGCAAACACATCAATAATTTAGAAGCAATGCTCATGCAGAGGTAGCAGAGAAGATGAAGATCACTGCATTTTTTTGGACATAGGCAGTATATATGACTCACATTTTGTAATTGCATGATATGCAGTTAACCATGTTTGCATTTTAGTTTTCAAAAGACTTGTACTTATCATCTTTTGAATGGGAAAATGCATTTTTCATATATCTCTACTAAAGATCATCAAGCATGCATTAATCAGGGGGACACCAACATCACACCACAAACATCAAGTAAATAATGGCAACAATCCTCATCAATTTTCGTATCAGCAACCATCAAAACAATTTTCCACATATTCATAAAGCATGCTATAATCAGAGGGACACCAACAAGCCAAAGATCAGTACTACATCAAAAAATCAACAGAGGGAAGCCATCAAAAAAGGAACAGAGGGGAGCCATGAAACCAAGCCAAAGATCAGAAGCCATTAACACCAAGCCGGAAGAAACAGAGGGCCTATATCCTCCTCCTGACCCGAATCCCCTTTACAGAGTTCATCTGTAAAGGGGATTCGGGTCCAAGGAATCGGGAACGAAGGGGATTGGGGTCGAAGGAACATCTCTGGGCCGCTGCTTTCGGGAGACTCTTCATCTCCGATTTCGGTAGGCCGGCGGCGGCGTTGAAGAGCCTCCCGAAAGCAGCGGCGGCGGCATGCGTGGTGGAGGAGCACCAGTTCGCCGCGGGGCGGATGAAACAGAGGGCTCAAAAATCGCGAGGCGGAGAGGGGGATCTGTGAGATGAAGGGGACGCACAGCTCCACCGCCGGGTGCCACCCGCGGCCTGCGAGCCCGCCGCGTCGGCGATTCTATGCAGCGGGGGGGTTGCGGGTTGAAGACCACGCCGACGGTGGAGAGGGGGATCTGTGAGATGAGGGATTTCGGCCGGAGCTCTCCAGATCGAAGATGAACAACGAATGAATTGGGGGGCTAGGGTTTCCAATTCATACCGTCAGATCTGGTTGAGGGAATTAATGGTGGGGGAAGTAAATGATGGTGGGTGTGTTTGTTTGCTGGTTCGATTTTTAGTTTTTTAATTTTTTTTTTTTTAATACATAAATGGATTTTTAAAGAAAAGACTAATTGTAATAAGGAGAAACTAATTGCACCATTAGTGGCTTAATTATTACCCAAAAAGGAAAGGGCTCAGAAATCGCGAGACGTCCCGAAAAGGAAAGAGGCTCAGAAATCGCGAGACGGAGGGAGTATAAAATTTTATTAATAAGATTGACACTTTTATTAAGGGAAAATTACACTTTATATCCTAAACTATTGTCACTTTAACAAATATATCCTAAACTATGAGAAATTACTATAAAATACATGAACTATGTAAAACTTAACAAAAATACCCCGCATCCCATTTCCGGCGTCAGAAATCTGACGTGTACCACAGGAGTCCGTGGAATTTTTATTCTATTTTTTAATTCTTCCTATTAAATGATGTGGCATAATTCCTCCTTTTGACATTTTTACAAACACCCTGTGTGCATCAAATAACTGGAGGCGCAGCCGTGGTTCTACTCGGGGAACTCGAACGTTTACTACATGAAGAAATCAGCTCCGGCGTCCAGAACGGTCGTCCAGGGTTCTCCGGCGGAGCCGGCTTACGGCTACTCCGATTCATACTGGAATTCTCCGCCGGGATACAGCGGTAATTACGGGTTCTATCGGATGGGCTCGGCGGCGACGATGGTTGACAGAGAGGCTGAGTAAAGGAAACCGGGGAAGGAGGCGCCGCCGCAACCATTAGACTATCTTTATCAGCAACCCCAACCATCCAACCTTCACATTATTATATTAATTTCTCTCTCTTATATTAATTCACTATTCATCCAACCTCAATCACTTCTGTTTTTATTAGTTTATCTATGACCATTCAAAATTATCCAACCCCAATATTATATATAAAATTTTGATATAATTTTAATAATAATTTAATTATATTCGAATAATAATTAAAAATAAATTAGAGAAATGAGAGAATAAGTATTTTGCAAATTTAGAAATAATTATACTAAATTCAGTAATTATTTTTAGAGAATGGAAATGAATAAGTAAAAGAATAAAAAGAAAAAGGAAAAGAAAAAAAAATGGAAAACTGCTTAAAGTTAAACGAAAAGAACAAAAAGGAGAGGTTGGAGGTTGGCAAGGAGCGGTTGGAGGTTGGCATGAAATGGACCGCCCACAACTCAAAAACTCAAATTTTCATTTTTATTTAAATACCCAGATGTTGGGGTTGCCTCTCCATGGGCACCGATAAGCTCAGTCTTAAAACACTGCTTAAGAAACCCAAACCCCTTTTCACTTTAACTTCCACAAAAGCTCCAAATTTCACGATTTTGTTGCTTCGATTCCTCATCTTCTTCAATCAATCCCAGATTTCTGTACTTTTGTTCCTCTTAAAGTAGTGCTCTGCTTCTGCAAGTATGAAGATTCGGCGCTGTACTTAAAACAGTAATCGTGTTCATACCATCAATCATTGATTGAGGTTGTTGATTACTTCATCCACATCTCTGTCTCTCTACACCGTCAATTTCCGACCAATTCCCCAGAAAATCAAAATCCCCAATCGAAGCAGCAGAGCGAAATCACAAGCATCCATGGATGCTAAGTAACTGAGGAAAGAGGCAATGCCGATCATCTGCGGCTTGCCTCTCCTCAAGTGCGTCTACTGCCTCGCCTGCGCCAGGTGGGCGTGGAAGCGCTGCCTCCACACCGCCGGCCACGACAGCGAGTCATGGGGTTTCGCCACCCCCGAAGAATTCGAGCCGGTTCGCCGTTCCGAGGCTCTGCCGCTACATTCTAGCCGTCTACGAGGATGACCTCCGCCGCCCGGTGTGGGAGCCGCCACGGGGATACGGTATCGACCCGGCTGGAGGAATTATGCCACATCATTTAATAGGAAGAATTAAAAAATAGAATAAAAATTCCACGCTGGACTCCGGTGGTACACGTCAGCTTTCTGACGCCGGAAATGAGATGCGGGGTATTTTTGTTAAGTTTTGCATAGTTCATGTATTTTATAGTAATTTCTCATAGTTCAGGATATATTTGTTAAAGTGGCAATTAATAGTTTAGGATATAAAGTGTAATTTTCCCCTTTTATTAATAAAGATTGACACTTTACTTGAACGGGTCGGATCAACACGAACTGGGTCGGGTTGATCCGAACCGGAGTCGGATCAACCAGGTCAGTTTGACCTCATTCGGGTCGGATCATGCAAGTCGGGTTGGGTCGGGTCGGGTCGGGACCGGCCACATAGGAGTTTTTGCCATATAGTAATGTCATTAACATGTATGATGCCAATAAGAGATTTTACAATTAAAGACAAAGAAATAGGAATCAATATTAAATTCGAAACAAATAAGAAATAATTGAGGGAAAATAATTGAATAAATTTAAAATAAGTACAAAATCATGATATTATAATTTATCTATTGTTAGAACTTTTTTAAATGCGCACTAATGTTGTTGGGAATTGTTATGGACCAATTTGTTAAGGGGGAACTATGTGGGATACTTGATAAACGAAGTCATTTGTTTTGATTGGATCCCAAAACCCCAAGTGTCCAACTCCCAAGTGACCCACTTTGATGTAGTTAATAGGTTAGAATTTTCTAAGCCTACTCTGTTAGGATGGCTCTTTAATTTTTGTTTAGATTATAGGCTTCAAGAGTTCAAGTGAAGGCCACTCACTTGAGTGTGTTTTCCAAAGCGAAGCAAGTCTAGCAAACTGAAGTGAAGCGTGCCGAAGAACAGTGTAGCGAAGCGATCGCTACAGTAGATTCGAAGTGAGTCAGCCAAAGCGAAGCATAGCGAGCGCTACAGTTCAAAGCCAAAGCGAAGCGAAGCAAGCGCTACAGTGTAAAGTCAAAACTAGTCAACTCTAGTCAGCAATTTCCAAAGTAGTCACTAGGGAACTTTATCTCCCGAAGCGGCTCACTACAGAATGACTAAGAAGTGACTCAACTAAAGCGGACGCTACTACTTCAAAGCGAAGCGAGCCACTACCTACCAGAAAGCGACAGCACACTTCCCGCTCCAAATTTGAACTCCAGTCAACTGGGGATCTCCGCATTAATTACGAGATCTGCACGTGTCGAAAGCGGAGAGGAGCAGAGGAGTTGACTGCCAGGCCGACAAGGCGCCGTAACAGTGCTGGGTCGCTCCAGTTACTGTTGAAATTGGATCTTAGCCATTTTCGGCAAAGAGCCAAAACTGCGCGTCTGAAAAGCAGCCAGCCTGTGCAAGTACTGTTGAGAGGAGGAGGGACAAGGCCACCAACCAAGCAACGGATCTCAGCCAACCCTCCGCCTATAAATAGTGAAGGATCACAACGTGAAGATGTAGAACACTACTTGAGCATTCGAGCGCATACAACAAACAAACACTCCCAAGCCTTCGAGCAAATCTTCGAGTCTTTGTTTCCAAGTGTTCTCCGAGTTTCCAGTACATCGGAACTCGTCTTCACAACCTTCACACATAGAGTCTAAGCCCACTTCAAATATCCAAGCTTAGAAGAAGAACTCTAGCCATCTTTGCATCTACTGTAAAGAGTTCTTCATTAGTGTGTTCGTCAACCAAAAACCCTAAACTTTGTCTGTTAGGTTTTTGAGTGTTGTCGTTAGGTTGTTTCGATCCAAGGCCCTTCTTTCATCGATTGAAGAAGCCTCGATCATAGAGTCTAGATCCAAGCTTGCACCTACATCGTTTGTGTGAAGCTCGATCGAAGCTAGGCTGTAAGGAGAGCCCGTAATCTCCCTGTCGGTGTTGTGACTGAAGCAAGTGAAGCTTCCAGTCCTTGTTAGGTTTGTGTAGTGAACCCGCAATCACTACGTCAGTCGTTTGATCCAGGCGAGTGAAGCCCGATCCCGACCAGGTTTTTGAAGGACCCGTAACCTTTAAGTTCTTGAGTGAAAAGAACAGTTGCCGTCGTGCAACAAGTGGACGTAGGAGCTTTATCTCCGAACCACTATAAATCTTGGTGTCGTATCTCTCTAACCCTAAACTCTTACTTGTTTGATTATCCATTGCATTTTGCATCTAAACAAACTTAATCTGAAAATCTTAAATACTTAGGAAAGACTTAGCTCACCAAATTCCGCACACACCGAGTAAAGACTCCCTCTTGATCAAGTACTCACTTCGGTCAAGTAGACAAGCTACACACTGTTGATCTAGCTTCAGCTAGGTCTTAAGTTTCTAGTGAGCTCTTTACTTGTTACTCTGAGTTAAGGGATTTGAAGTTGAAAAACTTCAAAATACGTATTCACCCCCCCCCCCCCCTCTACGTATTTTTCCTATTAACAAACCGGGACCAACAAGTGGTATCAGAGCAGCGGTTCTTTCGAGCCTCTGCTTTGCATATCCGAAGCGAGTCCCCACTCGCTTCACGTTGTCTCACTGAACCGGATCCTATTTTCCTAAGTGCATCAAAACCTCACTCACGCATATTGCATTTACTGCTGATAGTTTGCTATGTCTACATACAGTGCATCAAACCTTCCACAGTTCTCGATCGAAGGATACGAGACATGGAGTTTCCGAGTCGAGAGCTTCCTATGCTCCATCCACGACCGGATGTGGGAAGTCATAGAAGACGGACCAATCGAAATCAAGAAAGCCATATCTGTGAACGTACCAGCTGCTGAAGGACGCGAAGCTCATGTCAGACAAGAGTACGTCGAGAAGGACAAAGATGAATACAATCCCAACGACTTCAAGATCGCCAACCTGGATAAAATTGCACGTCACACGATGCAGAGCACCGTGTCTGATGCCTACCTTTCTAGGATCAGGAAGTGTGCGACGGCGAAGGAAATATGGGAAACTCTAGCCCTCATTTCTCAAGGAACAGACAAAATCAAAGAGAACAAACTCGCCGTTCAGATGCGGGAGTTTGAGAGTCTGATAATGAAGCCAGGAGAGTCCATCGACACCTTCGAGCTGAGAGTTACAAACATCATTGCAACTCTCAACTCGCTTGGGAAGGAACTCACAGATAAGGAAGTCAACCTGAAGATTGTCCGAGCTCTCACAAGGAAGTGGCAGACTATGAAGGAGCTGTATCTAGCAACCAAGGATCTATCAAAGCTCACACCGGAGATTCTGTTCTCCGAACTCAAAGCTCATGAATTCGATCTGAATCGAATGAACCTCGACGAAGAGGATGAAACGCCCACTACGTCAAAAGGAGTAGCTTTCAAAGTTGCTGAAGGGCCAAGCGAGCAGTCGCTAACCAAGATGACGAGGGAAGAGTTGGAAGAACACATTGCGTTCTTGTCCAAGAACTTCAACAAAATGAACTCTCGAGTGGGCAAATACAAAGGATTCTACAAGCAATACAAAGGGAGGAGCACTGATGCTCGAGAAGGAAAAGGGAAGAGAGAAGAGACGACAAAGCCGATCCCGAGAGACATGATGGAAGTGGAATGTTATCATTGCCACAAGATGGGCCACTACAAATCCGATTGCCCAAAGCTGAGTGCGAAGGAGCGAGAAGAACTGAAAGCAAAGAGGGACGCACCAAGGCGAGCGCTCGTAGCAAGTGAAGTGCCGGTCGCTTCAACTGAAGAAATCTCAAGCGACTCGGATGCATTCACAGATCCCAACTCCAGTGAGGGTGAGGATCTTGGACTCATGGCGCTCACCGATGAAGAAACAGGAGAGGTATTCATCTATCCCTCATCTAGTTCAATTACACTCACACACACGCACCAAGAGGAACCCAATTCCTCAACATGGAGTGAATTGCTTGACAAGCACGTTAAATTGTCAAGTGACCACGAAGTGCTGCAACAAGCTTTGTCTCAAAGCGAGAAGGAGAACCGAAAGCTAGCCACTGAGCTTGACCAAGTCAAACTTAATCTAAGGGCTATGACTAGTGTTGGGAACCCCTTGCAGTTTGATTTTGATGATGTTTATCGAAACCACACTTAGGCATATTTTACTTGTTTAGGGTCAAGGCCGATAGATCGACCTGCTACCTGTTAGTGCAGGTCGATGCCCCTAATGTTTAGGATCAAGTTCGATCCACCCTGTAAGAGAAAGGTCGATGTATCGACCTGCCTCAATTGGATCGAGCTGGATCATCAGCCTGTCTATCGACCTTCCTTCTCAAGCTTCCAGCTCGCTTTGACTTAGAAGATTTCAAGAGCTGGATTATCAATCAAGGTCGATGCTCCGCCTTCATGGAGCGTCACGACCTGATCCTTGCCACGTCGAGTGCCAGCAAGGACGAATATTCCCAACGGCTAGAAGTGAGTCAGCTTCCAACGGCTAGTGCCACGTCAGCCTGACTCCAACGGCTAGTTTTTCAAAACTGCCTATAAATACTTCAGCCATTACCGGATTCAAGTACGGGAAACATAAGCTATCAACGCCATATCTCTGCCCAAATCTCTCTCAAAGTTCATATCCATTCAAGTGTTCGAAATCCGATTAGTTTCCCAAACACTTGACGAAGAGAGGGTTCCGATTCCGATAATCACCACAACGACGAAGCGTTCACTGCTGCTTGTCGATTGTTCAACAACTTCTTCTCCGACTTGTTCGAAGTTAGAAAGCTTGTTTTTTATTTTCGCCATTATAGAGTTAGTCAAGCTCTGTAAAAGCGTAAGGTTGTTTGTACGTTTCAGTACGAAGGTGGTAAGGGTCACGACCCAAAACTCGTGTCTAGATATTTTTCAGGTTAGATTGTATCTAGAACTGATACTCAGTCAGTATAAATAAGAGAGAGGTTGAATCCAAAGGTAAAGGGATTCTCAGGTCGAGTCGACCTGACGTGGACGTAGGAGGGTTTCTCCGAACCACGCTAAATCGCGGTGTCTCCCTCTCTCTCTCTCTCTCTATTTATCGCCCTTATATTTGTTATCAAACTGACTTGCATCAACCTGCATATCTGCATCAACCTGCTACTGTTCACCAGCCTTAAGATTTTTCAAAGAGTAATCAACCTCCACCAACTTCCGCATTAACAACAGTTTGATAAATCAAGCTTGATACCATACGAGCTTGATAGATCAAACTGCCTCTGATAAGGTCGACCTTGACAATCGACCTGCAGATCGACCTGATTTTATAAAAGTAAAAAACGGTTGGTAATTGGTGTATTCCCCCCCCCCCCCCCCAATACACCAATTACTCTTTCTCGGGACCAACAAGTGGTATCAGAGCAGTGGTTCTTTTGACCGCTGCTTTGCATACTAAAAGTTCTTTATCAAACTTTTGGTCATTTTGAACCGATCCTTTAGAAAAATCTTTTTCATTCATTCATATCATATTATTTGCTATGGAGGCTTCTCTTCTCAGGGTATGTGAAGACTTCTCCATTCAAGGCTATGAAGACTGGAGTTTTCGAATCAAGATGTGTCTCAAGGCACATCACGTCCTCATGTGGGATATTATCGAGAATGGCCCCTCCCCCATATATGCAGCGAAGATTATTGTGGATGGAACATCCCCCGGGGAGGCTACATACGAGAAAGTCCTCAAAAACCCTCGCGACTACTCAACCGAGGAAAGGAAAGAGGCCGGCCTCGATGATTACGCAAAGGGACTCATCTCCAGCACCGTGAAGGGCGTCTACCTGGCCAAGATCCGAAATCTTGAAACGGCCAAAGAAATGTGGGACACCCTCCGGTCCATCAGCCTTGGCTCAGAGGAAATGAAGGAGAACAAGCTGTCTATGGCATGCAGCAAGTTCGATGACTTCAAGATGGTTTCGGGTGAAACCATAGAAGCGATGAAAATTCGCTTCACCGAAATTATTCTCGAGGTCGCTGCAATCAACCCGTACAAATATACGCAGTGCGAGAAGAATCTCAAAGTTATACGTGCCCTTCCTGCAAATTGGCACGTATACGCCGCCATGCATCCAGCCCGATCGGATTTCAACTCCCTCACCACTGAAGATCTTTTCGACATTCTTGTCGGAAACGAATATGAGATGATCCGCATCCATGAATCAACACAGCCTTCCACCAGCAAGAAGGCTGATGAAAAGAACAAGGAGGTAGCTTTCAAGGCCGACTCAGCCTCTACTGCTACCCCAAGTCCGATTGACGAATCCATCGTCAAGAAGTTCGAAAAGATGACTCTCGATTATGCTCTAGCTGCTAGGAGAAATGAGAAGCTCCTAGGGAAGGTTGTCAAATACAAGAAATTCTACCGTGACAACAAGCGAAACTTCTCAAACCGCAACCACGACCGCCCTGACAAAAAGGGAGAAGGTAAACCCTCAACCTTCAATTCTTCTAACACACCCGAGGGTGGTTGTTTCAATTGTGGCAGGCCAGGTCATTACAAGACCGACTGCCCGGATCTTACCAAGGCCGAGAGAGACGAGCTCCGTGCAAGGCGCGATAAGAAGCTTAAAGATCAACGAGCTGCCATGATCGCCGAAGAAACAAAGGAAGCTCATCTCTCTGATAGCTCGTCAAGTGATGACGAAGGTTACATCGCTTTCGATGAAAGTGATGATGAAGAATGTTTCGTTGGAGAGCACCAACAAAACGAGGGATCTTCAAAGGTAGATCTTCAACCCATTTCACTTTCTTTTTCTGACGATGATTGTGCAGAAGAAGGTGATGAAGACCTATCCGAGGCTGTGTCTTGGGAAGAAATCAAGAAACAGCTCGACGACTATGCCGATCTCGTGGATACACTTAAAGAGGTCGTTGAAGATAATGCTGAGCTTATGAACAAAAATGAAAAATACAAGCTAGCATTAGAAGAAAGATTCTCTCCCTACGATGAAGAAAAGGAAAGGGAGATCGAAGCCCTAAAGTCAAAGGTTGACGAATTGACTTTACGGGTCAAGGAGTTCGATACCAGGGAGCTCGAGAAGGACGAGTCCCTCAAGACCAAAGATGCCGAAATACACAGCCTTACATCAAAGTTGGCTGACTTGGTAATTCAACACGAACTCCTCGTGAAAAAGGAAGAAAAACTTCAACTCACCTTGAGTCAGTTGAAGAAAAGCGGAAAGAAATTAGAAGAGGTCCAATCCATGCAACGCAATCCGCGCGATCACTCTGGGATTGGATTCAGCGGAGAATCCAAGAAAAACAAGGATAAAGACTGTGAGGTCAAATTCGTAAAAGCACAGTCAAAATCAAAGAGTGTTCGGAAAGCCCATCAAGCTCTCCCTGACAAGATGGTCAAGCTGAAGAATCCAGTTCGACAGCCCCAAGCCATCCTATTAAAACAGCAAAAGAAGGAACAGCCCGCTCCTCAAAAGAAGGAGAGTCGACCTGCCCAGCAACGTCGACCTGCCTCCACCTATAAAAATCAAGCTGTTCAACCAGGGCGATGCCAAGGCCAGCACTATCAAAGGCCGTATCATCCTCAGTTCTTCTACCCGGATTATCAAGGGTGCTACTGCCACTATCCTCAACAGTCAAATTTTCAAGACTGGCAGTATCAACCTGGGTATTATGAAGAACACAATTATCAGCCTCGTCGCCCTCGCTCGAAGAAATCCAAGGCTCCCAAGCCCAAGACCGCTACTGCCTCGTCCTCAGCCTCGGATAGAAGCAGACCGGTGAAGCAAATATGGGTTCCAAAGGCCGTTCCCGCAACCGATGTAGCACCCAATCTCAAATGGGTCGCTAAGTTTAACTAATTGCAGGTTGGGAAGGCTCAAAGAAGGAGCCAAGCAGCTCATGGAGCTGTATGGATCATTGATAGTGGATGCTCGAAGCACATGACGTATGACAAAACGCCACTTTCAAATTATCAAGAACGAGACGGGCCACTTGTAACCTTTGGAGGAAATTCTAAGGGTCACACACGAGGCCAGGGCGATCTAAAAGTTGGTAGAACAATTATTTCTAACGTCTCGTATGTTGAAGGTCTTAATCATAATCTATTCTCTGTGTCGCAATTCTGCTCGAGTGGTAAACGAGTAGAATTCACCGCTAACAAATGTCTCGTGAAAAATGAGGAAGGAGAAACACTTCTTACCGGAATTTTGCAGGATAGACTCTATATTGTTCAATGGACAGATTGGATAGGGACCTGCCTGGTCACAAAGGCTGATTCCGAGACAAGTTGGCTATGGCACAAGAGGTTGAGTCACTTGAACTTCAAGGCCATCAACAAGCTCGCACGCAACAAGCTGGTGAACGACCTGCCAGATCAAGTCTTCGATCGTGATCACATCTGCAGAGCCTGTCAAGCTGGAAAGCAAACAAGATCATCCTTTCCAAGTGTGACAGCTCAAACTTCAAATCGAATCCTTGAGCTTCTCCATCTCGACCTCTTTGGTCCAGTCACTCCCTTGAGTATAAACGGTAGAAAATACGCTCTCGTTATTATAGATGATTATTCTAGATTTACGTGGGTTATTTTCATGTACAAAAAGAAGGAGACTTTGGAGAAGCTACCTGCGTTGCTGAGCAAGCTGAGCAATCAAAAGGAGAAATCCATCATCTCCATTCGATCAGATCGAGGCACCGAATTTATCAATGCTATGATCGAAGAATATTGCACAAAGAGTGGGATTCATCATCAAACTTCAGCTGCACGCTCACCTCAACAAAACGGCGTAGTGGAACGCCGTAACAGGTCGCTGAAGGAAGCAGCTCGTACCATGTTGGATGAAACCAATCTTCCAAAGAAGTTTTGGGCAGAGGCCGTCAACACAGCCTGCTACACCCAAAATTGGTCGATCATCACGACCCGACATGGAAAGACTCCATACGAGCTGTGGAACAACAAGCTCCCCAGGTTAAAGTATTTTAAAGCCTTTGGGTGTTTGTGTTACATTCATAACAATGGGAAATCTCAATTAAAGACTTTTGATAGCAAGGCCGATCCAGGAGTATTTTTAGGATACTCAGAGGTTAGCAAAGCCTATAGAGTCTTTAATAAGAAAACCCTAGTTGTGGAGGTAACACCTCATGTTGTGTTTGATGAATCTACTTGTCTGTACAGAGAATCAAGTACAGGAACAGAACAGCCCGCTGCTAACAGGCCGTCTAACTCCCCCATTGACGACCTGGTAGTATGGACCCCAAATGATTTGGAGGAAGAGGATCAATCTGATCCTAGGGTCACACAGCAAGGGGGAAGTGATGCAAATGATACTCCGAGCTGTAATACATCAGCCGAACTTAACCAGGCTGATCCCCCTCCCTCAGTCCCCCAGACTGATGCTGTTCACGACCTTACATCTCAAATCGAGCAGCTCGACAGCACAATGGAGCAGCTCAACATTCAGGCCGAACAGCAGCCTGATCAACAGCTTGTGCCCACTGATCAACCTTCAACTCATCCGGAGTTTGACGAACCCATTAATGAGCCCGAGCCAATCATTTCAAATGAAGAAAGAGCTCAACGCAGACGTTGGATCGATGCTCATCCAAAAGAACTCATTGTTGGGAACCCAAACCAAGGAGTGCGAACAAGAAGGACGATTGGTGAAAGCGCACTGCTAAGTTGCTATCTCTCTCGCATAGAACCCAAAGATGCCATTGAAGCTCTTCAAGATGCTGACTGGATTGAAGCCATGCAAGAAGAACTCAATGAATTCAAAAGAAAAGAAGTATGGTCTCTAGTTGATCGTCCTTATCATCAGGGCGTAATTGGAGTCAAATGGGTTTACAAGAACAAGAGAGATGAATCTGGAGAAGTTGTCAGAAATAAAGCCCGATTGGTAGCAAAGGGTTACTGTCAACAAGAAGGAATCGATTATGATGAGACGTTTGCCCCCGTTGCAAGATTAGAAGCTATAAGGCTGTTTCTAGCTTATGCCGCTCATCAACGATTCAAAGTCTACCAGATGGATGTTAAAAGTGCGTTCCTGTAACAGCCGCAGTTTTTCTTAGTGAGTAATAAAAACTTCGGCATTATTTTAAGAAATAATGGTAATGTTGGGAGTATTATTATTATTATTAGGAGTAAAATAAATTTTTTTTTAAAGAACTACTAATAGTAGTGTCACGTTAGTAACATTAGAACTTCTCGAGACGAGAACCGAACTAAATAAGAAAGGCCGATTAAACGAATCGGTAAAAGAAAAATTCAGTATTTAATTTCTGGGTCGAGACCCATTTGATAAGTACAAGGCCCACTTAACAATTATACGGCCCAGTTAATTGTACAAGGCCCAATTAGTGTTCAAGGCCCAGTTAGTTGTACAAGGCCCAGTTAATCATCGAAGCCCATTTCACGAGTAATTACTCGAATTGTTTGAATTTATTAGCCAAGAGAGAAAGCCCATTCAGATTTAATACCCAACAACAATATATATAAGGGGCCCAAGATTAATGGCTCTAAGCCCACAATAATAATCCATGCATATATATATATATATATATATATATATATATATATGTATATTATTACAACAAAATAAAAGAAAAAGAAAAGAAAAGAATGAAAACAGGCGGCTGCAATTCCATATATAAATCTGTATTACACTCACTAATTCCTCCTAATCACAATTAGAAAACTATTAACACTCCATTCTTGAGAAGAGCCACACGTGTTACCCATGCAAGCCCTCTCTCCATTTGAATCCATAGTCCCTACACAAAACCACCCCAAGTTAGCACACAATCATTCACAAGCAAACACTCACCTAAACACACAAGAGAAGAGTAGAGAGCAAGTAGAGAGAGAGAGAGAAGCTGCCGAGTTCTGCAGCCAAGGATCACCGGAAAACCAGCCGGCCGGCAACCTTCAAACACACCACACACACGGTAAAGACCTCCCTCACCCCTCTCCAAGACTTAGAATATACATGCACTAACTCTAAGATCAAATCCTCATCTATAGAATTGAAGGAGGAGAAGAGAGAAGGCACTCAAGCAAGAATTAGAAGGAGGCAGCCTCTATTTGGAAGCTAGAGATCAATTTTCAGGTAAGATAGAACTCCATACTCCTTCCCTAGTACAAGGATCAAGTTTTAACCTATAGAGAACCAACATGCAAGTGTAGGAAGGAGGAACAAGGGGAAGAAGGCAACAAGGAGGGGGAGGACAGCCAACAATCTTGCCAATAACCCAGTTTTCAAGCCCCACAATCACAAGTAAGATTCATATCTCATCACTCTCTCTAAACACTAGCAAGCTTAAGCATGTTTACACACTCCCTAGAAGAACCGAAAAACAGCATACAAGACTTGATCTAAAAGCCTAGATACCATTCAAGCATGATAAACATAATCAAGACTCAAGAACCAAAGCATGAACACTTAGATGAACCAACCTAGCAATGCATGTGTATAGGAGCTCAAAAATCATGAAATAGACTTGTTTATAACCCCACACATAACCATCTAACAAGCCACATTCAAGAGATGAACATATATGCATAAATTGAGCCTCTCAATCCAACAAGAACACCAATACCAAGCATACTTATAATCTGGAAAATCCCCTCAACAAACACCAAGAACATAATCACAATTTATTGCCCAATCTACATCATAATCCTAATCTAATCAAGCATAAATTAGAGAGGAGAGATTAGAGAGAAAACACCTAAATCGGCACTGCCGATGGTAGAGTAGAAGCTGTCGAGACGAAAAAGAAGGCGCCGACGGCAGCATTACCGCAGGCGTCGGAAGGAAAAACAGAGAGAGAGGCAAAGAGAGGAGCGATGGTGATCGCAGTAACAGACCCTAGCCATGAGGGCTAGGGAAATGGGTGAACGGAGCTAGGCGAAGGCAAGCCACGGCCGGGAGAAGAAGCGCCGCCGGCAGACGCCGTGGCGACGCGCGCGGCAACAGCGCAGCAACGACGGCGAGGGTAACCGCCTCTGGCCGGGAAATTGACGGTGAGGCGAGATGAGGGACGTTGCCGGCGAGTCGCGTCGGAGGGACACAGAGTCGATGGGAATTTTTCCCCAAATTTCCGAATTAGGGATTCACCCCAAACGAGTTCAATTTCAAGGGAAAAAAAAAAAAAAGCACAGATGGGGCGGACGACGGCCGAGATTCACCGGGAGAAGGTAAAATCAACGGCGGCGACGCCGCCGAGCAAGATGACGGTGACGGGGAGCCATAGAAAGAGAGAGAGATAGCTCAGAAAGAGAGAGAGACCGCGTAGAGAAGAAGAGAGAGAGAGACCCGGGTTGGGTGTGGAGTTGTTGGATCAACACTTTGTTACTTGGGCCGAGCCTCATAGTCGAAACGGGCCGGGCCACTAATTCAGTTGGGCCGAAGCTCCAAAGTCATTGGGCCAGGTTAAATATTCAGTGGGCCGAGAATTATCATCCAGTGGGCCGAGAATTGTTAATTAAGATGGGTCGATAAATATTTAAATAAGCAGATAATTTAATCAAGAAACGAAAGCCAAACGTAATAATTTATCGGGATTGATGTAATAATTTCCGAGCTTCAATAATTGGGCTTAAACCCTTAATAATTCTATGGGGCCTCAAGTAAATTATAAACCTCAGATTTAATCATAATATTAAGTTCAGTAATATTTATCTTATAAGTGTAGACCACTTATATCTTTAACATTAAATTTAGTCCAGTAATATTTATCTTATAAGTGTAGATCACTTATATTAAATCAAGTCTAGATATGTTAATATTATAAGTGTAGACCACTGATAATGTGTAGTAAAATCACTAAGCCTCATTAATGGTTTAATCGAATATCCTACGATTTCTGTCGAGGATGAAAAGACTGTAAGACACAAGAGTCGATCGAAGTAATCGATTTCAAATGAGAATCGAGAAACTCTCGATTAAAAGAATAACCATGATAACGTTATCAGTAAAAGAGATCTATCAGTAAAAGAGATCCATCAGTAAAAGAGATCTATCAGTAAAAGAGATTTATCAGTAAAAGAGATCTATCAGTAAAAGAGATCCATCAGTAAAAGAGATCTATCAGTAAAAGAGATTTATCAGTAAAAGAGATCTATCAGTAAAAGAGATCCATCAGTAAAAGAGATCTATCAGTAAAAGAGATCATAACCTCGATAAAAGACAGCCTTCGCATAGATCGATAAGATTATCGATTTCATTTCCAGTTTCTCATATTACGTTCTTTGAACGAGGTTAGGCGAAGGAGCAAGCCGAGGCTAAGAAGCACCTCAGAGTTACAGTATATTCAGGAAAGCAATTGAGGTGGGCTTTCAAACTAAAATGTTTCCTTATGTTATAGTTCTTTCTTTAAAAGCATTGTCATGCCATAAATGCTTTGTTTTGTATGATGTCTATCTGAAGGGCTTCGGCCATAGTTATCAGAAAGAATTCGGGTCTATCGGGGTCGCACCTCGATGGACTTAGTGCACTTAGTTATGTAGACCGTGAGCTACGTAGTGGCCGGTCGAGGTATCCGGAGGAGTGGCCACTCCTTCCGGGTACACCAGAATCAGTCCAGATATGACGGATTACACCAGAAAATAGCCTGCAGGCACTCTTTTAGATTAAAATGTTTTTGTGAACATAGGTCTTTTCCTAAAACCCCTATGATTCACTTGAATGGCTGGCAATTAAAATGTTTTGGCACGTGTCCACTGAGTACTTCAAAGTACTCAGCCCTGTACATATTTCCCATGTGCAGGTTGAACAGGATGAAGTGAAGTTGCCGGAAGGAGCTTTTGTCGAGCATAGAAAGTGTTGAAGCCTCTTGGTGGTGCATGTCTCCATACATGCATCTCACGTTCTTCCGCTGTGAATCTTATATAGTTAGACTAAACCCTCTTTTGTGTATCGTTGTAATGTATCAGCTCCATTATAGACATTGTCTTCTTTTCATGAACAATGCTTCCGCTCATTTCATGTAAAACGCTTCCGTTAATGAACAATACCTTCCTCTATTCATTCTCGACGAATGATAGGGAGTTTGAATGTAATCTAATGTCATGTCTTCACGTCAAATCACCTCCTGTCGTTCGTTTATTTTATTTCGTTTTTCCCTTTTCTTGCGTCGCGACCTCGCTCAGCTAGTTTAGCGAGGGCGGGTCGTGACAGAGTGGTATCAGAGCACTTGGTTCGCTCTGAAATCCAAGAGTCTTCTTCTTCCAGTAAAGTCTAGACTTGATTCGCTAGACTTGTAAAGTCCTTCGACAAAAGCTCGGCACTTCACGACATCCTCACATGCCAGCATGAGAACATAGTCAAGATAACATAGAGCTCACACATAGTTGAAAAGCCAAGGCCTTTCTAGAGAACATAGCTCGCTTGAATTAAGTGCTTTCACTCTATCACATACTGGGATAGTGCATGGGCAAAGAAATTATACTAACCTCAGTTATGGCACAAGAATGATGGTGAGACGAGGAAACAAGAGAAGCTCTACACGAAATGCCAACTCAAAGAAGCAGTGATAACTTCCCAAAAAGGGTTAATAAATGAATAAAGAATACGCCATATCAAGAAAACTAAGTCGAGGGGTACAAAAAGATCTGGACGAGCATTGTTCGAATCAATGACATAAGTCTCTAACTTTTCCGCCTCCGTGTGGCAAGTAGCGAAACGTAATTAATAACGTTCCCTAAAGATAGTAAGAGATGATACCAGAACCTTATCAAGAATAAAAGTTTTATATGGTGGCATAATAAAGATAAGTCCACTAGAGTTTCCTGGATGTTCCCGCATCCATAGTTAAAAGAAGAAAATGTTACTAGCAATTAAAGATAGAAGTCAAAGAAAGGATTAAGGTCTTGACCAACATAGAAATCCCGGGCAGACAAACGTTAGAATTCGGATTTCCTAATGTTGTACTCATGAGAATAGTTCCGTTGGAACCCGATAGCCTCTACTTTCCTGAGTAGAGAATCAAACTTAAAGAGTGTAGTAAAGTGAGACCGTTAGCATGATTATTGATGAATTCGTAGCATTGGATATTGATATCCAATATAAGTTTAGAAGTTAAAGCAATATAGTATGCTTGATTTTCCACGGATGATGGGACTAGACAATACGATAAAAGGGGCTAAGGCGTGGTATTAAATGACGAAAACAATGAATTATTAGCATGTTTACGTTTCAGGTATGGCTTGAAGAGATGTGATTGTCCCTAGAAATAACTTTACGATACTAACGTTAACGAGTAAGTCGTAATTCCATATGTCAAGGCCCTCTACGCAAGTGCGAAATATTAGAGTGATCACGGAGGTACGTAGACTAGAGAAGACCCTACGTTCTAATGCATTGTATCTACAAAACCCTCTCTTGAACCTCTCGAAACCTGAAAGACCTTTGTAATACACGTAGAGCCGAGGAATTCCAAATCCAAAGAAATGTTTACTAAGCCTTGTACGATCTTTTGTATTCTTTTGGATCAAGAGTCACCAGTGTATGAGAATCAATCTCCCTTCATGTGACCGGAAGGATGCTTATGTGGGACTGGCCACCTCACATAATCCCTTTCTCGGTAGCGTCACCAGCAGACAAGAAAATCAGATGGGTATCGACAAAGAGGGGTCCCCCACCCCCCCAACCCCTGTCAATTCATTTCTGCCCTCTGGTTATTTTTTCTAAACTTGTCTGATGATTCCTCGATGAACTATTTCGGATAATCGACATTCCAACTTGGATCCTTGTGCGATCGTTTTCCAGAGTCAGTCTACAATATTCTTATCTCATCTTGATCATGTTTTCCATCCTAGAGCGACGAGACTGTGGGGATTAGTTCAATTGCAAGTTATAAAGTTTGACTTAAGGTATCACACGAGACTCGAGTTGACAATGCGGTGCTAACTAGTTTTACAAGCGACGGTAAAATAGAAATTCCACCACATCCCAAGGAAGATTTTGTAAACTATAATTCAGAGGAGGGAAGTTTAATAGTGAAATTAAGGGATACGCTGGGCGAAGATAGAATTCAGGGGATAGAAACCAGTATCGCGACGAACACAACAGTAAGTGACGTAAAGCTAGTCAGACTCCCCAACAAGTCCAGAAACAGAAATACAATGACAAAATGCAAAAACTCATAAGTTAAATACTCTAAGGAGTTCCCCAAGAGAAGTGCACTGATGGTCCATAAGTCCGACACTAAGAGCTAACAATATTAGAGTCTAAATTAGAGCAGAAGTAGTAAACACTTGAGTAGAAGAAGCTTGAACAGACGAGATCCTTGCGGATATGAAAATTTGGAATCCGCTGACAGATTGAAAATAATAAGAATACCAGAACATAAACGACCCAAGGTCGAGTACTATACTGGTCAAATATACGACATGTTATCATTCCTAAGATCCAGATTGAACCAGCAACTAAAGGAAACACAGTGTCCCATGATTGAGGTGACCTGACGTTAATTGGGATTTCTCCCAGCTCGAGGATCAGAAACCTCTTAGAATATTGACGTGGACCAGACTAGAATATAAATTCTCACTAGACATAAGTTATGTGAAAATAGTGCGACCTAAATTATTCACCCAGAGAGGAATAATTATAATATGACATTAGTCGGCCAGACATAGTAATGAATTGTAGCGGACTACGAAATACGAGATATTGAAGGATGCTAAGGGAGGTAATGTTGGAAGAGATTTTCCCATAGAAGGTAATATGAAACGAGAAAGCCTTGAAGAAGTCAGAAATAAAATTGGTGTAGAGCACGAGTTAGGAAAAAGTTGTCAAGAAGAGTACAGAACGAGACCACCGTATGTCTCATACCTTTGAAAGAATCAAAGGATAAGTGCACTAGGATCGTGGCCACCGAGACTAAACCACAAGTAAATCAGGATAAAGTTTTTAACTGTGTAACCATGCATAGACATAAGACCTTGAAGCACCACAGCAGTATGAGCGATGCTCGTATAATATATATACACAACCATAGGTTCCACCTTCGAGTAAGTCATAAGCTTTGTTATTATTGCAAAGTTGGTATAGTTCTCTCCACGAGAAGTGTGCAAGATAGACAATAGAGCAAAGGAAATGCGAGTGAGAATAAGCATTGAATGAGGCGTAAGTCTAAAGGGTCTAAACATGGTTATGGGACGCCTAAGGAACCACGACTCAATAACAGAAAGGAGTGAAATGTACGCCGATAGTAATGACGCACGTTGGAATCAAGATGTGCGAGGACTAGTGAAAGAATATACTAAACAATATAGAAATGACCCGATAAAATATATGAGAGACAAAATTCTTTTAAAGAAAAGCCATGGTTGTCTAAGAAGTCGGTAAACTCAGATGTATAATAGTTTGGAATATAACTTTAATCATTAACCAACGAGCTATAAGGGACAATAAATTGAGACAAACCTATATTAATTTTAGGGAAACTAGACCGCATTATAAGAGAAGATGTTGAAAGACGAGAAGTTTCTACTAAAATCCTCATATTATGAGAGTCGAACGAAAGCCATCTAGATCAAATTCATAACCAAGAATGAGTATGAGCACTCGGCGTGCTAAGTCATCCACTGTATATTGCAAGTTTGAGGAGATAATTAAAACCATAGTATTACCTTCGTAAGTCTCTTGAGTTAATAAGAATCCATATCTTAAGTGTCTTAGGAACAGAATTATTGGTATGTGAGGTACAAACACATGAGAATATTAAAACATATAGAAGGAATGATAATCGAGTGAATGAAGAAGTGTTTTATTAGGTAGAAAACTATACGACTAAAACATTTGACTTCATTACAGAAGGTAATTATTAACACAATCATCAAAGCTTACTAAATAAGACAGTGAGACCACCTAACTAGAACTTCTAAAATCTCTAATAGAGATGTAAGTTAGCCTCGAGAAGGATAGTAATAGAAATGGGAACTTTTGGTCCGCAGTAACATCAAAGAGCACTAGTGCATACAATAGACGACTAAAGATAAAAGTACGAGTCACGTATATCATGAAGCTTGAGTATGAGATTATGTTCAACCCAGAATGTCCCGCTAAAAGGAAAAATCACAGTCGTGTAGTGTATTCACGATAATGAGTAGAGACCCTATATGGGTTATGAAATTGACTCAAGTAATCATCTAAGCAATATGAAGGGAAACAGATGAGCTAAAGCCCTAAAATGAAACCTTGAAAGCCTTGAGTAACACTTAGAAAGGAGGGAACCTACTATTAATCGAAGATACCTCTTTACAACTTATGAAAGATAAGATGATGCATTAAGAAGGGAAGACAATAGAATCCATGAGATCTCCCCAGAAACAAACACCCACGCATGATGCCTTAAAGGTGTTATAGTTATATGTGGATGAATGACTAATGAGCCGCTATCACCTTCGTTGCCAAGATTAATTGACCAGTTAAGTATGACACCAGCCAGACTCGTGAGTCGTTACATCTAGATACACTAGATTCATAAACGACTGCAAAAAGGAAATGAAAACACTTGGTCTCGCGTTAGTAGAACGACACCCAGAACCAACAATCAGTAGAAAGAACTACGTAGGCCGAAGAATGTATACTACAAATTCTCAAGAGAGAAACGACTGATATATATATGTACCATATTCCTGCAATAAGAAATAGTGATAGTGATACCTCTATAAGGAGTATCGAGATTATCGATATAACACGTATGGCAGGTATAGACATGATACGTGTCTCTACCTTACACAAACAAGTGTGAATAAAGATGCACAGTACTACAAGTGGTCCAGAGATGATTGACCTCAACCAACGAATTTAAGCAGAAACATCTAAGATGACGGGTGTTAATACCGCGACTTATGAGTCGACTATAGTACGTAGAGCAGGTCATAGCTACGCTAGCGTAAGGACCAAAGAGAAAATAAACTCGAACGGAGTACACATAGTGAATCGATAAATATTCCAGCCCCAGTATTATTGGTGACACATGGTTACACTCGCAAATGGAGTGGATAGAAGGGTATCCGGACTTAAGTATATGACTAAGGTATATTAAATGTGGGAAAATGCCTAAAGCCGACGAAGGAGGTCTAGACACTAGTAGATTAATACTTTCACCTAACAATTGGATGAGCTTATATGGTCCACTGAGACGTTAGTGCTCTAATGCAGAAAGCAACTTGTGAAATCGTAGAACGCCTAGTATCTATACAGATTATATCAGTATATCACGAAGATATTTATCCCCATAAACGATGAGGATCATGACAAGCATATGGTCTAAGGGTAACGGGGCTAGCTCAGACCGACCAAATAAACATAGTTACTTGAAAGGCTAGTACATAGGATCGATTGGGGACGTAATAGAAGAATCGTAAGATGAACATGAGTCACTCGCTAACACCGACAAGTCGAATTACAATCCGAACTAGGAGACAAGTCTCCCCAGAAATTCCACATTTTATACAATAGCTATATTTAGTACAAAAGGAAAACCAACAACAGTTCATATGGGCCCCACGAGTGTCTAGAGAAGATAAGACTAGCATCGTGAAGGTTAACATACCAGTTCCGTCAAACCTCGAAAATCTTTTAAGGAGATAGGTACCCGGTGGAGGTGGAAACTGGAAAACAATATTACCCAAGCTCGATTACTTAAACCCACCATACACCGTAGACACGGTATCGTGCAATGCACCGCAAAGGATAAGGTGTGGACCACCACTCTACTGAGATGAGGTGGGAGAAGAGAAAGAATTAACATCGGTGTATGATCAAGGAAATGGTTGAGAAATGCAACCAATTAGAGATATGATAAAAGAAGCTTGTAGTAGATAGAAGTTTTTACGATGACAACATAAATTCGAGTTACACCTCGAATTAGAGGAAACAGTTATAGAACCCGATTTGAGCTACGGGACAAAACCTGAAGCCATAGTAGAACGGAAAAATTCAAACAGCTTAGGGATAAGCAATTCCCTCTAGTGAAGGTGCAGTGGGAAGCACCACAGACAGGAGGAAACCCGTGGGGGTTGGAAGACAAAGTGAAAGAGAAATACCCGATTTGTTTATAGAAGGTAATTAATTTCGGGACGAAATTTTTCGTAAGGGGTGTAGGATGTAACAGCCGCAGTTTTTCTTAGTGAGTAATAAAAACTTCGGCATTATTTTAAGAAATAATGGTAATGTTGGGAGTATTATTATTATTATTAGGAGTAAAATAAATTTTTTTTTAAAGAACTACTAATAGTAGTGTCACGTTAGTAACATTAGAACTTCTCGAGACGAGAACCGAACTAAATAAGAAAGGCCGATTAAACGAATCGGTAAAAGAAAAATTCAGTATTTAATTTCTGGGTCGAAACCCATTTGATAAGTACAAGGCCCACTTAACAATTATACGGCCCAGTTAATTGTACAAGGCCCAATTAGTGTTCAAGGCCCAGTTAGTTGTACAAGGCCCAGTTAATCATCGAAGCCCATTTCACGAGTAATTACTCGAATTGTTTGAATTTATTAGCCAAGAGAGAAAGCCCATTCAGATTTAATACCCAACAACAATATATATAAGGGGCCCAAGATTAATGGCTCTAAGCCCACAATAATAATCCATGCATATATATATATATATATATATATATATATATATATATATATATGTATATTATTACAACAAAATAAAAGAAAAAGAAAAGAAAAGAATGAAAACAGGCGGCTGCAATTCCATATATAAATCTGTATTACACTCACTAATTCCTCCTAATCACAATTAGAAAACTATTAACACTCCATTCTTGAGAAGAGCCACACGTGTTACCCATGCAAGCCCTCTCTCCATTTGAATCCATAGTCCCTACACAAAACCACCCCAAGTTAGCACACAATCATTCACAAGCAAACACTCACCTAAACACACAAGAGAAGAGTAGAGAGCAAGTAGAGAGAGAGAGAGAAGCTGCCGAGTTCTGCAGCCAAGGATCACCGGAAAACCAGCCGGCCGGCAACCTTCAAACACACCACACACACGGTAAAGACCTCCCTCACCCCTCTCCAAGACTTAGAATATACATGCACTAACTCTAAGATCAAATCCTCATCTATAGAATTGAAGGAGGAGAAGAGAGAAGGCACTCAAGCAAGAATTAGAAGGAGGCAGCCTCTATTTGGAAGCTAGAGATCAATTTTCAGGTAAGATAGAACTCCATACTCCTTCCCTAGTACAAGGATCAAGTTTTAACCTATAGAGAACCAACATGCAAGTGTAGGAAGGAGGAACAAGGGGAAGAAGGCAACAAGGAGGGGGAGGACAGCCAACAATCTTGCCAATAACCCAGTTTTCAAGCCCCACAATCACAAGTAAGATTCATATCTCATCACTCTCTCTAAACACTAGCAAGCTTAAGCATGTTTACACACTCCCTAGAAGAACCGAAAAACAGCATACAAGACTTGATCTAAAAGCCTAGATACCATTCAAGCATGATAAACATAATCAAGACTCAAGAACCAAAGCATGAACACTTAGATGAACCAACCTAGCAATGCATGTGTATAGGAGCTCAAAAATCATGAAATAGACTTGTTTATAACCCCACACATAACCATCTAACAAGCCACATTCAAGAGATGAACATATATGCATAAATTGAGCCTCTCAATCCAACAAGAACACCAATACCAAGCATACTTATAATCTGGAAAATCCCCTCAACAAACACCAAGAACATAATCACAATTTATTGCCCAATCTACATCATAATCCTAATCTAATCAAGCATAAATTAGAGAGGAGAGATTAGAGAGAAAACACCTAAATCGGCACTGCCGATGGTAGAGTAGAAGCTGTCGAGACGAAAAAGAAGGCGCCGACGGCAGCATTACCGCAGGCGTCGGAAGGAAAAACAGAGAGAGAGGCAAAGAGAGGAGCGATGGTGATCGCAGTAACAGACCCTAGCCATGAGGGCTAGGGAAATGGGTGAACGGAGCTAGGCGAAGGCAAGCCACGGCCGGGAGAAGAAGCGCCGCCGGCAGACGCCGTGGCGACGCGCGCGGCAACAGCGCAGCAACGACGGCGAGGGTAACCGCCTCTGGCCGGGAAATTGACGGTGAGGCGAGATGAGGGACGTTGCCGGCGAGTCGCGTCGGAGGGACACAGAGTCGATGGGAATTTTCCCCCAAATTTCCGAATTAGGGATTCACCCCAATCGAGTTCAATTTCAAGGGAAAAAAAAAAAAGCACAGATGGGGCGGACGACGGCCGAGATTCACCGGGAGAAGGTAAAATCAACGGCGGCGACGCCGCCGAGCAAGATGACGGTGACGGGGAGCCATAGAAAGAGAGAGAGATAGCTCAGAAAGAGAGAGAGACCGCGTAGAGAAGAAGAGAGAGAGAGACCCGGGTTGGGTGTGGAGTTGTTGGATCAACACTTTGTTACTTGGGCCGAGCCTCATAGTCGAAACGGGCCGGGACACTAATTCAGTTGGGCCGAAGCTCCAAAGTCATTGGGCCAGGTTAAATATTCAGTGGGCCGAGAATTATCATCCAGTGGGCCGAGAATTGTTAATTAAGATGGGTCGATAAATATTTAAATAAGCAGATAATTTAATCAAGAAACGAAAGCCAAACGTAATAATTTATCGGGATTGATGTAATAATTTCCGAGCTTCAATAATTGGGCTTAAACCCTTAATAATTCTATGGGGCCTCAAGTAAATTATAAACCTCAGATTTAATCATAATATTAAGTTCAGTAATATTTATCTTATAAGTGTAGACCACTTATATCTTTAATATTAAATTTAGTCCAGTAATATTTATCTTATAAGTGTAGATCACTTATATTAAATCAAGTCTAGATATGTTAATATTATAAGTGTAGACCACTGATAATGTGTAGTAAAATCACTAAGCCTCATTAATGGTTTAATCGAATATCCTACGATTTCTGTCGAGGATGAAAAGACTGTAAGACACAAGAGTCGATCGAAGTAATCGATTTCAAATGAGAATCGAGAAACTCTCGATTAAAAGAATAACCATGATAACGTTATCAGTAAAAGAGATCTATCAGTAAAAGAGATCCATCAGTAAAAGAGATCTATCAGTAAAAGAGATTTATCAGTAAAAGAGATCTATCAGTAAAAGAGATCCATCAGTAAAAGAGATCTATCAGTAAAAGAGATTTATCAGTAAAAGAGATCTATCAGTAAAAGAGATCCATCAGTAAAAGAGATCTATCAGTAAAAGAGATCATAACCTCGATAAAAGACAGCCTTCGCATAGATCGATAAGATTATCGATTTCATTTCCAGTTTCTCATATTACGTTCTTTGAACGAGGTTAGGCGAAGGAGCAAGCCGAGGCTAAGAAGCACCTCAGAGTTACAGTATATTCAGGAAAGCAATTGAGGTGGGCTTTCAAACTAAAATGTTTCCTTATGTTATAGTTCTTTCTTTAAAAGCATTGTCATGCCATAAATGCTTTGTTTTGTATGATGTCTATCTGAAGGGCTTCGGCCATAGTTATCAGAAAGAATTCGGGTCTATCGGGGTCGCACCTCGATGGACTTAGTGCACTTAGTTATGTAGACCGTGAGCTACGTAGTGGCCGGTCGAGGTATCCGGAGGAGTGGCCACTCCTTCCGGGTACACCAGAATCAGTCCAGATATGACGGATTACACCAGAAAATAGCCTGCAGGCACTCTTTTAGATTAAAATGTTTTTGTGAACATAGGTCTTTTCCTAAAACCCCTATGATTCACTTGAATGGCTGACAATTAAAATGTTTTGGCACGTGTCCACTGAGTACTTCAAAGTACTCAGCCCTGTACATATTTCCCATGTGCAGGTTGAACAGGATGAAGTGAAGTTGCCGGAAGGAGCTTTTGTCGAGCATAGAAAGTGTTGAAGCCTCTTGGTGGTGCATGTCTCCATACATGCATCTCACGTTCTTCCGCTGTGAATCTTATATAGTTAGACTAAACCCTCTTTTGTGTATCGTTGTAATGTATCAGCTCCATTATAGACATTGTCTTCTTTTCATGAACAATGCTTCCGCTCATTTCATGTAAAACGCTTCCGTTAATGAACAATACCTTCCTCTATTCATTCTCGACGAATGATAGGGAGTTTGAATGTAATCTAATGTCATGTATTCACGTCAAATCACCTCCTGTCGTTCGTTTATTTTATTTCGTTTTTCCCTTTTCTTGCGTCGCGACCTCTCTCAGCTAGTTTAGCGAGGGCGGGTCGTGACAGTTCCTCAATGGCGTTCTCGAAGAGGAAGTCTATGTGGAACAGCCTCCTGGATTCGAGGAGGGTGATTCAAGCAAAGTCTACAAACTGCACAAGGCCGTCTATGGTCTTAAGCAAGCTCCTCAAGCTTGGTATGAGACGCTATCATCCTTTCTCATCGAATCAGGATTCAAGCGTGGTTCAGTCGACAAGACGCTATTCACTATCAAAGTGAATGAACATATCCTTTTAGTACAAATATATGTTGATGATATCATTTTTGGATCTAAATCTCCCATTTTATGCGAAAATTTGGTAACCTCATGACCGAAAAATATAAAATGTCTATGATGGGGGAAATGAATTTCTTTCTAGGGTTACAGGTCAAACAGTCCGATGAAGGAATCTTCATTAGCCAAACAAAGTACGCACACGAGCTGGTTGACAAGTTTGGTGTCAAAGACAGCAAGCCTGTCAAAATACCGATGCTCTCTGGTGGGAAGATCGACCCGGATCCCGAAGGAAAACCTGCCAACATAACACAGTACAGGGGTATTATTGGTTCATTACTTTATTTAACTGCTAGTCGACCTGACATCACTTTTGCAGTTGGAGTGTGTGCTCGATTTCAAGCTAATCCGAAGGAATCACACTTGGAAGCAGCAAAGAAAATTCTTCGATACATCAAAGGAACCACAAATCTAGGTCTTTGGTATCCTTGTGATGATAATTTGCAGCTTACAGGCTATTCAGATTCTGATCATGCAGGGTGCAAGCTCGATAGGAAATCTACCTCGGGTACTTGCCATTTTCTCGGAAACAAGCTGATTTCGTGGTTTTCAAAGAAGCAAACTTCAGTAGCCACCTCCACCACAGAGGCCGAGTACATGGCCGCAGGAAGTTGTTGTGCACAAATCTTGTGGATCAAACAACAACTTAAGGATTATGAAGTTGAAGTCAGTGAAGTGCCAATATTCTGCGATAGCTCGAGTGCCATCGCCATTACTCAGAATCCCTTTCTTCATTCAAGATGCAAACACGTGGATATTCGACATCACTTTATTCGTGATCATGTGGAAAAGAAGAACGTGGTTATTGAGAAGATACACACTGACATTCAACGAGCTGATATTCTAACCAAACCTCTAGCCGAAGAAAGATTCAAAATGCTATGTGGAAAGCTAGGGTTATTAAATGTTGAATCATCAGGCCGATCGTAAACCTACAGGCCGTTATCTCCTCATCAGCCTGACACATCTTTCAAAAGCTTGTGTGGGACCAACAATCGGGACCAACAGGCAGATATTAAGGGGGAACAGGCCGTCAACTCTCAACAGGCCGTTATCATTTGAACAGGGAGTTACTATTTGGACAGGCCGTGTCTATCTACAGGCCGTGCCTATCTACAGGCCGTGTCTGTCAACAGACTGTGTCTGTCAACAGGCCGTGTCCATCATCAGGCCGTCGACTATTCAACACATCGACCTGTATTCCTCAAATTGAGGGGGAACATTTTTTTTTAAGTGATCCATCATTTGAGGGGGAACAAAGGCCGATGAATACCAGGCTGATATCGTAAGTCCAGGCCGTTTCAACTCGCCAGGCCGATATCACATGTCCAGGCCATTTATTTCGCCAGGCCGATGCCTTCCCCCCCAGGCCGTCAACTTCGACAGGCCGTTCTATACCACAAGGCCGATATCGACAGGCCGATATCAACCTGAATGCAACTGCATTTATGAAGGAAGAATCAAAAGGGCAGTATCACCCTTTTGTCTTATAACTTCTTTAATACGCATTGATTTCTTCATTTATTAATGTTATTTATTTCTCAATGTGTTTCATTATTTAAGGGTCTGATAATTTGCAGAAAATGAGGAAAAAGGGAGTAATGATTACCATTTTTGTAAAACATCCAGTCAAGTGTCAAATTTTGACACATTGACCGAGGCTGCATTTAATTCCCTGCCGTCTCTCTGCAAAAGTGCAAGGTTATCGCACGTTTTCAATATCTCACGCGCGAATGTGTAACGTTTCACATTTCACGCGCACACATCGTGTGGTTGAGAATTAAAGAGAGATTTTTACCTTTTCAAATTCGAACGATCACAACCGTTCGAAATCTCTATATATATGGCATGCAGTTTTCTCTCATACTTACTTGCCTTCTTCATCTTCTTCGAAAAACCTAATTTTTCTCTGCAAAAACTAAAACTGCCGCCGTCGTGTTCTTCACTTTTCTGCATTCTCACTATCTGCATCAAATCACTCGCCGTGGTTTGTACTCTTTTCACCGATTATATTTTACATTTCTGTCAAGTTCTTTACAGTCTTTATTTTCTAATCTTTCTCGAAAAACTTGCAGAAAAATCAATGGCAGAAAAGGTTTCCACCTCCGGTCGAAGGGAACTGCAGTGGTCGGAAATCGAGGCCTATTTGACCGCTCGCATCAAGTTCGAGCCGTACATGGTGCGCGAAAACTACGGTTTTCGCGATCTAGACTCCATGTTCGCCCTGGTGGAGAAGTGCTTCCCATTCCATCAAATTATCTCTCACCGGCCGGCGAAGAGTCTACCCAGGCTTGTTTGTGCCTTCTTCTATAACTGGAACGAGGGTGAGTCCGTGTCTTCCCACACAGTCTCCCTCGGAACCGAGAAAGCCATAGTCACCATCAACATTCTTGACGCGGTGATGGCTGCCTTCGGTATTGGTCAAGGAGGGACGTTGCAGCTCTCGGAGATTTCTCGAGATCATCTGCAGCAGGTTGCAGATCGAGTGCTGATCGAGCAAAGGCAGTACGTTCCAGTAGCCTTCAAGAGGAACGAGCTCCGTCCCAAATACCGCCTCCTGATGGACTTCGTGCAGAAGTGCCTTCTAGGGCACGTCGGGAATTACGACCAGGTCACCCCGTTCAAATTTCAAATTTTGACGGCCGTAATCCTCGACCTGCCCATTAGTTGGGTAAAATTGATGGTTTCCCTGCTCTGGGAAGAGGCCAGACAGATCGTCTGCGAGACGGAGGGAGAGAAAGTTGTGAAAGTGTCCCTCCACAACGAGAAGAGGCCGATGCGCCTTGGGTCGAAGGCCACCTGTATTATCATTTCCTTCTTCAAGAATAGGAAATGGTCCAATGATCCGGTCTTCCCCCCTCTGTTTATTCCAAAAGATCTCCACCAACTGGAGATGGCGATAGGAGTGGCGCCGCAAATCTTTTACAACTCCCCGGACTCAGTCAGGGAGCATCTCGCCATTACCGGCCAATCCAAGACTGGTTGGAGGATTCCAGATCGACCCGCCCAAAAGAAGAGGAAGGCCGATGTCGACCTGGTTCCCTCTCGCCCTGCCAAGAAGGGTCTACCTGTGAAGACTCCTCCACGGAGGACACAGTCGGCCTCCGGTGAGCCCCCCAGGCCGTTTCACAAGATCCTCCCTCTGGATTTCGAGGTTTCTGCACCTCCTCACAGGGAGACTTCGCCCGCCTCATCGCCCTCCTCATCAGCCGAACGGACTCCATCTCCAGTCCGTTCCGCCGCCGAGCCGTCCGCCTCGCAGCAACGCCCTGCATCCTCTCAGCAGGTCGTTGCCCCCTCTCCTGTGAGGCCTCCCCCAGTCCAACGAGCTGGATCTGTTGAGATCCAGGATCTTACTGCTGAAGACTCTCTGTCTTCGCCCGTTCGGGACGCGCCCGTGGAGGAGGACGTCGTGCTGCCGATCCAGCTGTTCTCTGAGCAGCCGATGTCTGCTGCTCACTCCCAGGTCGCCGCCTTGAAGGCCGAGGCCAAGCTGAAGGTCATTGACCTGATGCCAGGGATAGCCCATCTCCCAAGTCCCTCGACCTCGCCACTCGCCTCCAGTTCTATCTGGATTGTAAGTCGAGTTATTATTTCGTCTTCGAGGCCCTGCTGCAGGTCGTTACTCTCAACGACCTGAAGGTCGAAGAATTGGCGCTAGAAGCGGAGTTTGGGTTCTTCAATGTGGGGGATGCGGCCTCAAACTTTCGATCTCTTGTGCTGCGCCGCATGAAGGTCGAGGCTAAAATTCTGGGCATCGACCTTCGCCCCCACTACATCAACTCTCGTGCTCTCTACAATTCCGCCGCTGAAGCTGGAGACGAGTTTGAGTTGATTCAAACTCCGGAGCAATCGCCATCCAGGAATGAGGGTGGTGATAAGCTTCTTGAAGCTGCTGCTCCGTCTGCCCAAATTTCAAAGGCTGATGTGGAGGTCGTGCTCTGCAAAGCTCGAATCCATCATCACCAGCCTTCCCGAGCAGATCAAGCAGGCCGTAGCAGAGGCCCGGGCCGATATAGTTAAAGATGCCAAAGCCCAGGCCGATGAAGTTGCCAGGGAGCGTGTCACGGACTTTGCCGTGAGGCTGCTAAAGGAATATACTGACAAGCTCCTGCCTGGCCAGCTCGAGGAACTGAATATGGCGTCCCGCGACCAGATCGGGGATGTGTTGGAAGATTTGGCCAAGGTCGAAGAGCGAGTATCAAATCTGACTTCTTCAGTCTCCAACTCGGCATCGACCTCCAATGACCAAATCAACGCCATTCACGGCACCATCTCCTCCCTTCTCAATGGTCAACAGGAGTTGAAGGATGCCGTGACTAAGCTGCAGGAGGAGGATGCGACTCTTCTTTCCCTCATCAAAGCCCTTTCTGATGATGTCAAAAAGGGGGAAGAAGAAAGAGCTGCCGCCGCCGCGAAGAAGAAGAAGACTCCCAAATCCAAAACTCCTTCAACTTCCGTGGCTCCTCCTCCGCCTCCTCAAAAGAAGTCTGCCTCCCAGGCCGTCTCTTCCAAGGCCGTTGCCTCCCAGGCCGATCCAATTGCCCAGGCCGCTGCTGCCGAGGCTGCCGCCGCCAAAGCTCGATTGGCTGCCGAGGCCGAGCTAATTTCTGCTATGACTCTGGCTGGTGCAATGCCGGAGCAGGCCGCAAATCCAGAAGAGCAGCGGCGTTTCAAGGCCGAATGCCGGGCTGCTGAAGCAAGGAGGAAGAGGGAGATGGACTGGATCAGCCAGTCCTCCCTCGTTTTGAATGCTGGAGTCCAGCAGCAGGTCGTTGAATGGCTCGACGAATCTCAGAACAACCTGCTGCGGGAGCTCAACTCTTGTTTCATCCTGCTTCACTACTGGATCCAGGACCCCTCACTTCCTGCCGATGCCGATGACGCCTACGCAGCTTACATGCTCAAATTCCCTTACCAAGACTTCATTGGTGAGCTAAGGAAGAAAGCTGCTGAGGCCGGTGTGATGATAAGGGCGCCAGCAAAGCAATATTTTGCGCCCTTGCGTCTTGGTGATTCGGGGTATTTGGATTACTCCCGAGTCGACCAATACATCGCACAGACCGCCATCGGCCTGAACGTCAACGTGTCAAATTCCGATCCCGCCTTTCGCCGCATCAGGGATGGAATTTACGCTAGTATGCAGTCGAAGTCGAGGGAGCAGGTCCAGGAAGAGAGAATCGCAGCCCGTGCCAAGATCCAGGCAATGTAGTTAGATGATTTTGTAATTTTTGTTTTTCATTTATGCTCTCAGCCTGTTGTAAATTCTCTATGTATTCTGCTATCGAGCTTAATGAAGCAAAATCATCTTTCGTCCTGACGACAATATCTCTTTGTCCAGGCATCTGCCTTTACTGCTTTATTTACTTTGCTTTATTATCTGTCTTTCATTTAATTCCTTATCAACCTTAATGGTTATCGATCTTTCATTGTTTTAAATCTTAGGAATTATTTGTAAAGTGTATGGTTTCGACATCATCAAAAAGGGGGAAATTGTTGGGAACCCCTTGCAGTTTGATTTTGATGATGTTTATCGAAACCACACTTAGGCATATTTTACTTGTTTAGGGTCAAGGCCGATAGATCAACCTGCTACCTGTTAGTGCAGGTCGATGCCCCTAATGTTTAGGATCAAGTTCGATCCACCCTGTAAGAGAAAGGTCGATGTATCGACCTGCCTCAATTGGATCGAGCTGGATCATCAGCCTGTCTATCGACCTTCCTTCTCAAGCTTCCAGCTCGCTTTGACTTAGAAGATTTCAAGAGCTGGATTATCAATCAAGGTCGATGCTCCGCCTTCATGGAGCGTCACGACCTGATCCTTGCCACGTCGAGTGCCAGCAAGGACGAATATTCCCAACGGCTAGAAGTGAGTCAGCTTCCAACGGCTAGTGCCACGTCAGCCTGACTCCAACGGCTAGTTTTTCAAAACTGCCTATAAATACTTCAGCCATTACCGGATTCAAGTACGGGAAACACAAGCTATCAACGCCATATCTCTGCCCAAATCTCTCTCAAAGTTCATATCCATTCAAGTGTTCGAAATCCGATTAGTTTCCCAAACACTTGACGAAGAGAGGGTTCCGATTCCGATAATCACCACAATGACGAAGCGTTCACTGCTGCTTGTCGATTGTTCAACAACTTCTTCTCCGACTTGTTCGAAGTTAGAAAGCTTGTTTTTTATTTTCGCCATTATAGAGTTAGTCAAGCTCTGTAAAAGCGTAAGGTTGTTTGTACGTTTCAGTACGAAGGTGGTAAGGGTCACGACCCAAAACTCGTGTCTAGATATTTTTCAGGTTAGATTGTATCTAGAACTGATACTCAGTCAGTATAAATAAGAGAGAGGTTGAATCCAAAGGTAAAGGGATTCTCAGGTCGAGTCGACCTGACGTGGACGTAGGAGGGTTTCTCCGAACCACGCTAAATCGCGGTGTCTCCCTCTCTCTCTCTCTATTTATCGCCCTTATATTTGTTATCAAACTGACTTGCATCAACCTGCATATCTGCATCAACCTGCTACTGTTCACCAGCCTTAAGATTTTTCAAAGAGTAATCAACCTCCACCAACTTTCGCATTAACAACAGTTTGATAAATCAAGCTTGATACCATACGAGCTTGATAGATCAAACTGCCTCTGATAAGGTCGACCTTGACAATCGACCTGCAGATCGACCTGATTTTATAAAAGTCAAAAACGGTTGGTAATTGGTGTATTCCCCCCCCCATACATCAATTACTCTTTCTCGGGACCAACAACTAGTAAGTTCGAGGATCTCTTCGCGAGACATCAAAGCTTGGAAGGAAGGTATGAAGCCCAATCCACTCTAGTCGCCAACTTAAACAAAGCTTCATATGCTAGACGGGCACTAGAGAGTTCTCTTCTACCTTTTGGTAGAAAGGAAGGACTTGGATATGAGGGTGGACCTTCCAAGCCGACTGTCTTTGTTGGTGCTTCAAACACACCATCAGTCACTTTGGAAATGCCCACTGCATCCAAAGCGACCACTAACAAAGACAAAGGCAAAATGGCTGAGAACCCTAAGAAGAAGCCAATGAAGATGTCTATATCTTTAAGGACTGAATCTAAGGGTAAGCAAAATACAACTATCCCTAGCACTCACAATGCTAAAGATTACCAATCCAAAGGTAAAGGGAAACCAGTTGTAGCTTCTAAGCCTCAAGCCAAGACACGAGAGACAAAGGATCTCCCTTTCAAGAAGAGGAGTAATGTCTATGTGTCACGTTATCCGGACTGGAGATGGTCCAACCGGACTAACGTTGAGGGGGAAGAATTCGAAGCACCAAAGAGGCCGCTTCGAACTCCCAAGGTTACTCAAGCGAGTTGGGGTCAGAACCCTAGTTGGACCGCTTCAAGAAAACCAAGCGAGCCGCTTCAACAGACTGTAAAACCCAAGTCAGTCTCTAAGCCCATAGCTAATCCGAAGCGAGTCGCTTCAGGATACAAGCCAAAGGGTAAGAGCATGGGTATGCCTGAAGCAAGCCGCTACCCCTCTTGCACACACTGCTGCACATGTGAAGCTGCTTCAAGGCAGAAGTCACTGTTTTCGAAGGTCGAGAAGCCCAAAGCACAAGCTTCCTTTCAAAAGAAAGTGAAGCAAGTGTGGGTACCTAAGGGAACTAACCTGCAAGGACCCAAACTGATTTGGGTACCAAAATCTGTCTAATTGCAGGTGAGCGCCGTGGATCCCATGCCATGTGAGGGTCAACAAATCAGGTACTTGGACAGTGGATTTTCAAGACACATGACCGGCATGAGAGCTCTACTTCAAGATTACATAGAGAAGAAGGGTCCACACGTTACATTTGGTGACAACTCTCGAGGAAGCACCAAAGGGTACGGCGCACTGAAAGTTGGAAAGCTCACGATTGAAGAAGTCTCCTACGTGGAAGGACTCAAGCACAACTTGCTATCCATTTCACAGTTTTGTGACAAAGGATACAAGGTGGAATTTATTTCCAACAAGTGCATAGTAAAGAGCAAGCTAACATCCCAGATTGTGCTTACTGGAATCAGACAAAGGAACGTCTATATAGCACAATGGGATAGCTGCAAAGTGGAGACGTGCTTAGTAGCAAGGAGTGCTACAGAGATAGGATGGCTATGGCACAGACGCTTGAACCATCTCAACTTCAAAGCGATCAATCGCTTAGCTCGTAAGGGTTTGGTGCAAGGCATACCAAATGAAGTCTTCATCAAAGACCATCCATGCTCACCATGCCAACGAGGGAAGCAGACGAAGAAGCACTTCGCCAGTCTCGAAGAAGCCTCATCAAAGCGAGTGCTCGAGCTGCTTCACATGGATCTGTTTGGTCCAGTTACTCCAGTTAGTGTGAATGGAAGGAAATACACTCTAGTTGTAGTCGACGAATTCTCTCGCTACACTTGGGTCGTATTTCTCTACAGCAAGAAGGAGACTCTGACCAAGCTACCACAACTGCTCAAGCGATTGGCTGTGGAGAAGAATCAAGCGATCGTGACCATCCGCTCCGACAAAGGGACAGAGTTCTTGAACTCTACCATCGAAGCTTACTGCACGGAGCATGGCATAGCACATCAGACCTCCTCAGCACGCACACCACAGCAGAATGGAGTTGCTGAAAGAAGAAATCGTATCATCAAGGAAGCAGTTCGAACCATGATTGCAGACTCGAAGCTTCTAATGAAGTATTGGGCTAAAACAGCCAATACAGCATGCTACACGCAGAATCGAACGCTTCTCTGCACATGACACGACAAAACACCATATGAAATATGGACAGGAAGAATTCCTAACATATCTTATTTCTATATCTTTGGTTGTAGGGTCTTCATCCATGACAATGGGAAGTCACAGTTGAAAGCCTTTGAAAGCAAAGCTGATGAAGGAATATTCTTAGGATATTCCACATCAAGCAAAGCTTACAGGGTGTTCAACTGTAAAACCCTGATCGTGGAAGAATCACCCCATGTCGTATTTGATGAATCTTCTTTAAGTCATCCACAGGAACAGGATCTATCTAAAGACGGAAAGTCAAGTGAGGAACCCATCAACACTCTTACTTGGGACATACTTGAGGATGAAGAAGAGATCAAAGGCTCAAGCGAGCAGAATGTCCAAGGAAAAGATGAAGCTGCCCCCAAGACTTCTGAAGCGAGTGCAGGCCAAGCACCCAATCCACTTGCTTCAGATGGTGAAGCAAGTAACCAAGAAGAAGATGAAGACGAAACTGGCGGGCCCAAGCGCGCATGGCTCAAGGATCACTCACCAAGTCAAATTATTGGGGATCCATCCAAGGGTGTAGTGACCAGAAATCAAGTGTTTGGAGAAAGTGCCATGTTCAGTTGCTTTCTCTCAAACATTGAGCCGTCATGCGTGGAGGAAGCCCTAGCCGATTCAAACTGGGTGATCGCCATGCAAGAAGAGCTGAACCAGTTCACCAGAAACGACGTATGGTACCTCGTGGATCGTCCCAAATTCCAGCATGTTATTGGCACCAAGTGGGTGTTCAAGAACAAGACAGACGAGGACCACAACGTTGTAAGGAACAAGGCGCGTCTAGTCGCTAAAGGCTACTGCCAAGAGGAAGGAATCGATTTTGATGAGACCTTCGCTCCAGTAGCACGACTTGAAGCAATTCGACTCTTTCTAGCCTATGCAGCGACGAAGAGATTCAAAGTATATCAAATGGATGTGAAGAGCGCGTTTCTCAACGGTGAATTGAAGGAAGAAGTGTATGTGGAGCAGCCACCGGGTTTCGAGCAAGGAGACAAGGTGTATCGCTTGAAGAAAGCTCTATATGGGTTGAGGCAAGCTCCCAGAGCTTGGTAAGATACACTTTCTCAATTCCTAGTGGATAATGGATTCCACAAAGGAAAGATAGATCGAACCCTTTTCACAATCAACCATGGAGAGGATATGCTATGGGTTCAGATCTACGTAGACGACATCATATTTGGATCGCCAAACCAGTCGCTTAGCGAGAAGTTTGGAGAGCTGATGAAGACCAAATATGAGATGTCAATGATTGGCTTGATGAGCTGCTTTCTAGGTCTTCAAGTGAAGCAGCAAGATGATGGTATCTTCATCAATCAAGCGAAGTACACAAGAGATATGCTTGCTAAGTTCGGTATTCAACATGCTAAAGCTGTGAAGATCCCAATGAATACCAACTGGAAGATGGAGCCAGATGAAGGAGGAAAATCTGTAGATCCTACAGATTATCGTGCCCTAATTGGGTCACTACTCTATCTCACTGCAAGCAGGCCAGATATTTCTTTTGCAGTCGGAGTCTGCGCTCGCTTCCAAAGCAACCCCAAACACAGCCATCTTGAAGCTGCCAAAAGAATTCTTCGATATTTGAAGGGCACTATCAATATGGGACTGTGGTATCCAACGGAGGACAACCTGGAGCTCACTGGATGTTCCGATGCTGACTATGGAGGATGCAGAGTTGATAGGAAATCAACGTCTGGCACGTGTCAGTTCTTGGAAAGCAAGCTAATCTCGTGGTTCTCAAAGAAGCAAACAAGCGTAGCTACTTCAACAACTGAAGCTGAATACATGGCCGCAGGAAGCTGCTGTTCTCAAATCCTATGGCTTCGTCAACAGTTGAAGGACTACAAAGTTGAAGCGAATGAAATTCCGATCTTTTGCGACAACAACAGTGCCATATGTATTTCGCAGAATCCAGTGCTTCACACCAGATGCAAGCACGTGGAAATTCGACACCATTTCATTCGAGATCATGTCGAGAAGAAGGATATCAAGCTCGAGAAAATTCATACCGATCTCCAGTGAGCAGATATTCTCACCAAGCCTCTAGCTGAGTCTCGTTTCAACCAGCTATGCATTGAATTAGGGTTATTAGACCCTGGTGAAGAATGCTAGATCCAGGATGCACGAAGGAGTGATCGCTAGTTTTTCGTAGCGTCACTCGCTTCGGATCTTCACCAACTCAAGCGAGTCACTTCAAAATCTCACTCGCTTGAAGAAGGAGAAATAAGGTGGAGTAAGGTGGAGTGTTGGAAGACGTTCCCTACCCGCTTACAGGAATTGTTAAGCCATTGGTTAAGGGGGAACTATTGTTTGCTCCCGGAGCAAGCTACTTCCAAAGCGAGCAAGGAAAGCTGCTACCTAGCCTAGGATTCCTAGCGAGTGGGTATAAACACTCGCAAGTGCCGTTTCTAGTAACGGTTGTGGGGTCTTGTATCGGGCCTTCCCACGTAAAAATGGTGAAAGCTTAGGCAGGGCTGGCACCTAGACCTTGTGTCCTCTTCCCATCTTTCCGCCGAAGAGGAGCAAGTCTTCTCATCTCCTTCATCGTGGATAAATGTCCATTCCTTACTCACTCTTCACTGAGTTGAGCTGCCGGATGTCTATCCATTCCCCTCTCACTTTGAATTTTGCATCGCTTCAATTTGCCCAAGCTTGAGTCAAAGCGAGTCGATTGCAAGTTCATTCTGTAGCTTGTAGGAGGAAGCTTGAAGGTTTACCTTTTTCTACAAAAGGTTGCAGGGCTGGTGACATGCTTCTGCGTAAAATACGAGATTGTCTTGTCAGAGCATTCTCATTGTCATCCTGTCCATTTCTACTCTGAGATAAGGACTTGTACTCATCCCCCATTCGTCGTGAATATGTACACTTACGTGAAGCTCCCCTCTGGGTAGTAGTAAGCTTGTGTACTATATTCATTTCCTCCCTCATTCACTTCGATGGAGGACTCTCTAATTCGTAGAGGAAGATGAATGCCATGAAGACAAATGCCAAGAAGTTGAATTACCCAACAGGTAGTATCAACAAGCTTCAAAGCAAACAAGTGGATTCAACAATCTGAAGTCCAAATCAAATGAAGTCTTCAAATAGTGGTATCAATCTCCTACGAAGTGAGATTGACTGGTAAGCGTTTCAATTTTAAGTACACTAAGTGAGCTGAAGCGTGCTAGAAACCTTCACTCGCTATGTGGAAAATATGAAATGAATCTGACACAAATACAAAGAGGAAAACACTCTTGTTTATCCTCGAAGTATGTAGTCAGAAACATTTTAAATTTAAGTAAAGAAATTCAATTTCTTATTCCAGTCGCTTCAGATGGCCAAGCGAGTGCTACGTCACTCAAAGCTAGCCATCGCAAGCGAGTGCGGAACAGTCACGTGAAGCGAGTACTCCGCAAGCGAGTGGATGCTGAAGCGGCTACACTCGAAGCAAGCGGATACGTAGCGAAGCGTATGAGCTGTCAGCACTCGAGTGCCTATTTCACTTTCTGCCAAGCATTTAATGCAGCGGCGCGTAGAAGAAGAAACGACAGGCGCGTGGACGTCAAAGCCGAGGAAAGCGGAAAAAACCGCACTCAATCCAGCCGTCGAATCTGAACCGTCTCTAAATCTCAACCGCTGGATTGACTACTATTGGAAGAGACGAATCAAAAGCTGCCACGTGGCCACGTCAAGCCAAATTGGCGGTTCACTTTTCCAGTAATGACGCCGGACACGTCAGATCCATCACCGAAGGACCGCCGCCCCTGCACAGGATCTTGGAAGATATTACTGTCTTGCCCCTGCCTCGTCAGCCGAACCCTAGTTCTATATATATGTAACACCAAAGGCTGCAGAAAAATTTTACAAGTCTCAAAACTACCATTTTAGTGAAACCTCTGCACCTCTGAAATCTCAAACCTAAAATCCCTCAAAGCCTTTCACAACCTTCAACATTAGCCATTCTCGTGCTTAGATCTGCAACCTCTGCGACTCACGAGTCTCAACCCCTACACTGTTAAAATCTCGTTTCAAAACCTCCCAAATCTCACCATGGGCAAAAAGCTGAGTACAGAAACGATGGAGCAATTCATGACGGAGGTAGACAAGCACATCAACATCGAGCCCCATCTCGACCCAATCGTCATCGAGAGAAAGGGCCTCTTCCATAGAGCCGTGACCACGGCCGGTCTTTGGAAGTTTGTAACGTTGATTCCGACGAAGGTCTTGGCAAAGGCAGTGGGAGAGCTCCTTCTGAACTTGAAGAAGGAACAAAACACAACATCATTTATAGATCCACAAACCCGGAAGCCGGTGGAAGTGGACTTGAACGAGCTCATCAGCGTGTTCGATTTGCTGAGGGAAGGAGGAGATTCCCTGTTGGATTTGGGATTCTCGGCCGAAGACCAATATGGTCGTTTCGCCGTCGACAAAGCAGAACCAAACTTCAGAGTGGCCAGCATTCGTTCAAATTTGAAGGCCCCTTTCAACCTCATCTGCGAACTCTTTACGAAGAGCATCGCATGCTATGTCGGATCCCTAGAGACGCTGTCGGAAACAAAACTGATCGGTACCACCATGATCATCGACAGCCTCACTGGAACTAAATTCAACTGGCACGGGTGGTTTCTCAAACAAATCTACGAGGCTGCTGAAGATTTTGCATTTGTACCAGGAACTGCAAATAAGATTCTCCGCAAAGGGAAGTTGAAATTCTTCTCAAGACTATCCGTCGCGTTGGAGTTGAAGTTCCCGGAGAAAAGATGGCCGGATTCCGACACCGCCATATACAACAAGCAGACAATCTTCTACGAAAAGTGGAAGAAAACAAAGATGCCAATGGATCAGGGACTTCTAGTTGTAGAAGTGCCCGCAGCAAGGCCAGTTGTGGAAACACAAGCTGAAGCTTCCCAAGCAAAGCGAGCCGCTTCACCTTTGAAGCGAGCGGCTGCAAAGCGAGGGAAGAAGAAATTGAAGCAAGTCACTTCACCTGTCCAAGAAAGCGAGGCGGTGGAGAAGCCGCTTGAGGACATTGAAGTTAACAAATCCCAATCCTCATCTACTAAAGCTATCCAAATCCCTGAAACCCAGCAAACACAGCCAACCACAGAACCTATCCATATCCCTGAAACCCCTGAAGCTACATCATTCCAATCCCCTTCAACATCGGCAGAAATAGCCGATACAGCCCATACATCCATAATTCCCCAGTTCCAAATCCCCAAAACCCCCTCACAGGTGGATGCTCTCAAAAGATACAAGAGAGACAGAGAGCAAGCAGCTGAAACCCTCAGAACCCGCTATCCCTCAGTGCCTATGTCAGACGACTTCTTCACCAAGATAGTCGATTTCTTGACATACGTCACCTACCGCAGCACAGAGTTTTACAAAGTTTTCAAGCTCCTGGAGGCCTTCTCAAAGGAAGATCTCATCCAAATGGAAGGAAAGCTCCTGGACTTCATCGGTGAGAATGGCTTTCATGCATTTCTCACTGGAACCAGCTTCTGGGATAAGCTGGACGCAAAAGTAAAGCGTGCCTATCCGGACACTAAAGTCCCTGAGCACACCCCGACCATTCATGAGAAGAAGCTAATGAGGGAACACGAAGAGGAGGTGGAGGTTAAGGATGCGGAGATCTCAAGTATACAAAGCGAGATCACCAAAAAGAAGATGGAGTTGGAGGAGAAGGAGAAGGCGCTGGAGGCGCAAGTGAAGCTAGTGAATGATCACACAAAATCAATCAACGAACTCAAGGGCTCGCGTGACGCAGAAAGGAGTCGCTTGAGAGAGGTGAATACCAAGCTTGTCACAGTTGGTAAAGAGAAGGAGGCGTTGGAGAAAGAGGTGAAGAAGTTGAAGGAAGCAGTAGAGAAGAGAGATGAAGAAGTGATAAGAAAAGGGAGTGAGCTGATAAGCACCAAAAAGACCCTCGACTTACTTCAAACTAAACTAAAGGAACTCAAAGAAGAGAGTGACATTGACAAGAAAGAATTGGAGAGTCGAAGGAGGAGTGCTCAAGCTCTTGATTTACAGAGTGCCGAGCTCTCAATTCTGCTAAAGACAGTCAAAGAATTGGGAGAATTATACACCGAGAAGGTAGCTGCAGGTGCCGAATTCCATCTCTCTCTCAATCAGAGAGAGAGATCGCTTGAAACCTTGGAGGCAGAACTTCAAGCGGCACAGGATTTCTGGTACTTCAACCTGCAAGAGCAAAAGAAGGATATGAAGAGAGAAATTGAAGCGGAGCTGGAGGCTCGCTTCAGAAGACTAGAGCCATTGGAAAGAATGATGAGATCTATAGTTGAGAGAGAAAAGCAATGCGAATATTTGCTGGAAGAAATCTCGATCAAAACAGCAGGAATGGTACTGTCGGAAGAGCAAGTCTTCGCGACACGAACGGAAAGTATGCTTCACGCTGTACTTGATAAGATTGAGGAACTTTACAAGTCTCTTGCTGGAAAGACAATCGTCCCAACCCCTGACAGTGATGATGCCAAAAAGGGGGAAGGGATGGTATTGAAAGGGATGGTACTGAAAAATACCAATCTTTTGGAACCACAATGTGGAGTAACTGGTGCGTTTGAAGTAGAAAGGTTGTTGGAAGAAGGTAGTGGTACCAGAGAAGAGGAGAAGGAGGCAAAGCTTGCCAAGAAAGGCAAAGAAAAGCTCACAGAGGAAGAACTAATGAAGAAGCCCGAGGAACCTCGCAGGCCACTTGAAGAAAAAGTGCTTGCTTCTTCTATCGCATGACATCCTCCAGTTACGGTGTTAACCAAGGAGGAAAGGCGGAAGCAAGCGGAGGAAAACGAAGCCACAGCTAGGCAGTTGGAGCTAGGAAGGTTAACTCTTGCAGGTGCTTCGAGTTCCAATGCACATACTTCAGCCGCCGCGCCCACTTCAAGTGCTGCACTCACCTTAGCAACTGCAGAAGTCACTTCATCTGCAATTGTCGCTTCAAGTGCAACCACAAAGAAGGACATGCCGCCTCCTCCATCACCAAAGCAAATAGTGAAGCGAACTGCTCCAGAAACTAAAAGAGATGATTCAGCAACCAAGCGCCAAAAGGTCGAGAAGGCAGTTGCTTCAAGGGCAGAGAAGGATGAGAGAAAAGGGAAGAGAAGAGATGTAGGAAGGGATGAAGCAGGGAAGGAAAAGAGGATAAGGGCAAAGCGACTGCAAGTCATTGACGACCGGATTGAGGAACACTTCAATGAAGTGAGACTCATCCAGTCTGTCTTAGTCCGAAGTGCTTTTGTTCCAATCATGCCAGAGGAGTCCGATGCATGCCTAGCTCAGGCTATGATCGATACATGCCACGAGACTGCTAAAGAGATGATTAACTCTGGTCGCTACCCTCTCAAAGAGGAACGCAATTACATTCGCAAGCAACTCAACCAGAAGCTTCCTATCTGGAGCGGCGAGTCAGGAAAGAAGTTCAAAACGGTCATGGCACAGATGTCCAGCCGGTCGGAAGAGGATCGGAAGAGGAGTTGACTGTGCGCAGAAATGAGCACCCAGATGCCCGTGAGATTGAGCAATTCATCCTTGACGAATTACTCGAGCAATGGCTACATTACAAGGAGAAATTTATCAAAGCATACTACTATTGGGAGGTAGTGCCATTGCAGACCGAATGCTCAAGGGTCAGTGCACTCAACAACTTTCTTAGTGCCTATGATGAGAAGTTTAGGCGAGAGGTCTTCGCTCTTGCACAGCTTGCAGAGCCCACGCCTTTAATCATCAAGGTACCAGCCAAGAAGGAATTCCCTATGCCATTCCTACCTGGCACCAGTGTCCCCAATCGCAGCATCATCGACGCTGAGGTGGATGAAGCCTTCCAACTGGAAGAGACTTGGAGGAGGCCAAGTATCCACAGTGTTGATTCGCTGGAAGCAAAGGTTTTCAGTGCATACACCATACCAGAAGAAATGATTGCAAAGGATTTGGAGGCAGAGGAAGAAGAGAAGGAAATGGAAGTGACGGAGGGAAAGGAGGATGACAGGGAAGGAACTGCAGGAAACCTTTGAGTTTCAAGTTCCTTATATATTTTGTGAACTGCTTGTTCATCTATCAAATTTCAATTTCTGTCAAATATGTCATTTACCTGCTTTGTGAATGACCTTACCTTTTGCTACAAACTCAAATAATTTAACCGAAAAAAAAAGGGAAAGGAACTTAAAAAATTTACAAACGAACCTGCAAAGGAAGCAGTCGCTTGGAGTTCCCTTCACGGTTAGATAGGCTGGAACTTTCTAAGTCTTAGCCTTTGGGTTTTGGCATCATCAAAAAGGGGGAAATTGTTGGGAATTGTTATGGACCAATTTGTTAAGGGGGAACTATGTGGGATACTTGATAAACGAAGTCATTTGTTTTGATTGGATCCCAAAACCCCAAGTGTCCAACTCCCAAGTGACCCACTTTGATGTAGTTAATAGGTTAGAATTTTCTAAGCCTACTCTGTTAGGATGACTCTTTAATTTTTGTTTAGATTATAGGCTTCAAGAGTTCAAGTGAAGGCCACTCACTTGAGTGTGTTTTCCAAAGCGAAGCAAGTCTAGCAAACTGAAGTGAAGCGTGCCGAAGAACAGTGTAGCGAAGCGATCGCTACAGTAGATTCGAAGTGAGTCAGCCAAAGCGAAGCATAGCGAGCGCTACAGTTCAAAGCCAAAGCGAAGCGAAGCAAGCGCTGCAGTGTAAAGTCAAAACTAGTCAACTCTAGTCAGCAATTTCCAAAGTAGTCACTAGGGAACTTTATCTCCCGAAGCGGCTCACTACAGAATGACTACGAAGTGACTCAACTAAAGCGGACGCTACTACTTCAAAGCGAAGCGAGCCACTACCTACCAGAAAGCGACAGCACACTTCCCGCTCCAAATTTGAACTCCAGTCAACTGGGGATCTCCGCATTAATTATGAGATCTGCACGTGTCGAAAGCGGAGAGGAGCAGAGGAGTTGACTGCCAGGCCGACAAGGCGCCGTAACAGTGCTGGGTCGCTCCAGTTACTATTGAAATTGGATCTTAGCCATTTTCGGCAAAGAGCCAAAACTGCGCGTCTGAAAAGCAGCCAGCCTGTGCAAGTACTGTCGAGAGGAGGAGGGACAAGGCCACCAACCAAGCAACGGATCTCAGCCAACCCTCCGCCTATAAATAGTGAAGGATCACAACGTGAAGATGTAGAACACTACTTGAGCATTCGAGCGCATACAGCAAACAAACACTCCCAAGCCTTCGAGCAAATCTTCGAGTCTTTGTTTCCAAGTGTTCTCCGAGTTTCCAGTACATCGGAACTCGTCTTCACAACCTTCACACATAGAGTCTAAGCCCACTTCAAATATCCAAGCTTAGAAGAAGAACTCTAGCCATCTTTGCATCTACTGTAAAGAGTTCTTCATTAGTGTGTTCGTCAACCAAAAACCCTAAACTTTGTCTGTTAGGTTTTTGAGTGTTGTCGTTAGGTTGTTTCGATCCAAGGCCCTTCTTTCATCGATTGAAGAAGCCTCGATCATAGAGTCTAGATCCAAGCTTGCACCTACATCGTTTGTGTGAAGCTCGATCGAAGCTAGGCTGTAAGGAGAGCCCGTAATCTCCCTGTCGGTGTTGTGACTGAAGCAAGTGAAGCTTCCAGTCCTTGTTAGGTTTGTGTAGTGAACCCGCAATCACTACGTCAGTCGTTTGATCCAGGCGAGTGAAGCCCGATCCCGACCAGGTTTTTGAAGGACCCGTAACCTTCAAGTTCTTGAGTGAAAAGAACAGTTGCCGTCGTGCAACAAGTGGACGTAGGAGCTTTATCTCCGAACCACTATAAATCTTGGTGTCGTATCTCTCTAATCCTAAACTCTTACTTGTTTGATTATCCATTGCATTTTGCATCTAAACAAACTTAATCTGAAAATCTTAAATACTTAGGAAAGACTTAGCTCACCAAATTCCGCACACACCGAGTAAAGACTCCCTCTTGATCAAGTACTCACTTCGGTCAAGCAGGCAAGCTACACACTGTTGATCTAGCTTCAGCTAGGTCTTAAGTTTCTAGTGAGCTCTTTACTTGTTACTCTGAGTTAAGGGATTTGAAGTTGAAAAACTTCAAAATACGTATTCACCCCCCCCCCCCCCCCCCCTCTACGTATTTTTCCTATTAACAAACCGGGACCAACAAATGTGCCTCACTCAACACACACATCTATATCCAGAATGCATTTTTCATCTAGATTAAAAACGTAAGTCAACATTTATGCGTGCAAAATCCCTAAAAATGTTTTTACAAAAATCATAGAAAAGTAGACATAGATCGCATATAGAAATAAGAAAATACAAGCTTTAATTTAACTTATGAACTTACCTGCACTTGATTGAAAGTTCTGATTTTGCTTTCCAAGCGCAGTGGACTTGGTTATCGATACGAGTAACGTATCATCAAGAGAGAGTGAAGACACGTCACGAACGAATCAAGAGATCGAGCCAGCAACGTATGAGACGAGTGGCAAAGACGAGGATGGGCGTGAAGAGGAAGGAAGAACGAGCTGGCCCCAGAGACGGGTTCGTGGGCCGAGGAAGTATGAAGATTTTATTCCCTATCGTTAATTTTATTCGTGTAATTTAGATTATTCATTTTGGGCTAGCCCAACGTTATTATTTTGGGTCGAGCGAACTTATAAGCTCCTTTTCGGGTTTTCTTGTTGATTCTTTCCCGAATCGTAGGTCGAATCAACCCTAGGGTCCTTAGTTTATAAATAGAGGATTAGAGTTGTATTATCATTATCTCATAATACAAACCCTAATTTTTTTACGTTTTATTTTTCTTCCTTCTTTGTTGCATCCCGACACGTACGACGAGGCATCCCTTGCGTCCATATTTGTCTCGATAGGTGTTAATACCTATCAACCGGTGTTTTTATCCCGAACCATGGCGAATCCGAAAATTAACAATATCGTTTGAACGGAGGCGTCGTCAAGCAACACGGCGTTACAGCTTGTTGGAACTCCGCCGGTGTCTCAACCCATGTCGACGACATCTATGGAGAGCATCATGATGATGCTACGCAATTTGGAGGCTCGGCTAGACGATCGCGACGGCCGTGGGGGCCTAACTCAGCCACCGCCGAGACCGGACCCCGACCCGCCTTACGACATGCCGTACTCTTGGCAGTCCTCGGCGCGGGTGCCGGGGGGTCCAATAGCATCCAGGGTCGAACCAAGTTACTCCAGCCCTCCGTAAATTCAATTCACGTTCGCCACGTCAGGTTTTGCAGAGCGATCGACTCTAGGTTTCCGGCAACCTCCATCCATGTCGCAGCAGTTCACGCCCCACCAACCCTCTTCCTCGTGGGATGTTGCCCCACCACGATCCGTGTGGGATCAGTCGTCCCATCGTTTACCGCCGATGTCGTCCGGACCCGACCCGACTCGCCCCATTAAGATGGACCCTCCCATCTTCGATGGCTCGGACGCGCATAGTTGAATCACTCGGATCCAATATTACTTCGACCACATCATGTTGTTGGACGACCAACGTTTGCATTACGTGGTGATGTTGTTCGCACCTCCGACAACGGATTGGATTTTCTCATATCGCGCCAACAATCTGATAGTTACGCGGTCTCGTTTCTTGGAGGATGTTCATCGCCGTTTTGATCCTCATTACTTCGTGAATTACATCAAATTGATTGCGAACTTGACGCAGACGGGATCGGTGGCGGGCTACAATAAGGAATTTGAGAAGATGATGAATCAAATTCATGGTGTGGCCGAATCGACATTGCTTCCCATTTATTTGGGCGGATTACGTAACCCCATCAAAAGTCACGTCCGTTTTCAGCATCCAACATCGGTGGCGGCTGCAATTGCGTTAGCAACAGAATTTGAGACGGCGGGAGAGAGAGGAAGCGCGGCAGCTCGTCGTCCTTGGCAAGGACGGGATTTCAGATCAGCCTCTGGTAGCGGGCTAAGGCCAACACCAGGAGCAGCAGGTCCATCGCAGTCAGCCAACCATTTGTCCAGCAACGCTAAGCAGCGGGACTATTCGAAATTACCGGTGGTTCGTTTGACGGCGGCGGAGAAGGCAGAGAAGACTCGGCTTGGCCTATGTTGGTATTGTTCAGAGAAGTGGGCAAGTGGACACGTGTGCAAAGGGAGATTTTTGTCCTGTATGGGGTTGGACGAGGAGGAGGGTGACGTTCCGGACCCGCTGGAGTCGCCGGCGATAACTTCGGATATTATCACAACAGATTTGACACAAATGTATAGCATGGACGGTCTCCCTCGCACAACAACGTTGGAGTTCCACGGCTTTCTCGATGCAGCAGAGGTATTTATCTTGGTGGATACGAGTAGCACCCATAATTTTCTGCATCCTCGCATCGCTGAGAAGACCAGGTTGTCTCTGACTGAAATTAGGCCCTTCCGAGTGTACGTGGGCAATGGGCAGTCGCTAATTTGCTCCAATATGGCGTCGAAAGCAGAGCTACGGATTCAAGGGCATTCAATGTCATTAGATCTTTACACCCTTCCGATCCATAGCCCTGACGTCATTCTTGGGTTAGCAAGGCTCAGTTCGTTGCATAAGGTTACAAGCGATTATGACGCATGGACGTTAGAATTTCATAATCGAGGAAGGCCGGTATGCTTGAGAGTGATGCCACGCAAAGCCCGCCAGGTGTCGGCTCACATGTTTGCATCGGTTATGCTTCATCAGGAGTCCGTTGAGTGTTTCGAGATTGTGCCGTTTGTTTCACTAAAAAGTGTTCGCAATAGACGAAATCTATCGTAGCACTAGCAAGTAAAACCTAAGTATCGAATCTCAAGGAAAACTTAACAGGGCAATTAATTATGTAGTAAACCTAAAACTAAGAAAGCAAGTAAATAAGAATTTGGGGTTTTGGTTTTTAAATCCTAGGCAAGAAAATAAAATAAAGCAATAAATAAAAGCAAGTAAATAACTAATCTAAGAACGAGGAAATAAATCTAGAATTAAACTAAAGAAAAACGATTAATCTACCTAGGCAAGAATCGAAAAGAAAGCAATAAAGGAAGCAACGAAGAAAACGAAAGCAAAGAAAGAAGCATAAATAAATCTAGACATGATGAATTGAAATCTGGAAATTAAAAGCAAATTAATCTAACTTGAAAAGTTTGAAAAACGAAAGAATTGAAAGCAAGAAAAACGAATCTAAACTTTAAACTTGAAATCGAAAGAACGAAATTAAACTAAGGAATTTAAACGAAGCAATTAAGAAAACGAATCTAAAAACGAAGCAAGCAATTGAAACAAGTAAACGAAAGCAATAAAAGAACTTACGAAAATTGAGACGAAGAACGAAGAACTTGAATTAAATAAACGTCTTGAATTAAATTGCAATAACGAAGAACGAATCCGGATCCGAACAATAGAAAGCTAATAAAAGTGTTTGAATGCTGAAAACTAAAGCTAAAGTATGATAAAAGATGATAACAATTCGTGTACAAGGATGATATATATATACTAGGTAAAAACCTAGATGAAAAAGGAAAGATTTGCTGGCCGCCTAAGTTGGACGGCGTCCAACTTATTCTGGACGGCGTCCAGAATCTCGTTCTGCATGATTTGCTTCATCCCTCTCTCGCCCGTCCAGCTTTGGACGTGGACTTGGACGGCGTCCAACATCATCTGGACGGCGTCCAACTTCATCTGGACGGCGTCCAGAACGCGATTCTGTCCTCGTTCGCTCGATCGTCGTCTTTTCTTCCTTTTCGGCCCGTTTCCGCTCCTTTTCATCCAGAATCACCTACAAGTCCCAAAAACTCCAAACAAACGAATCATAGCCATAAACACACACAAAGACACGAAAACACTACGAAAACGGACTCGAAAACACTACGAAAATCCTAACATTCACACACCAATCAAACTCCCCCACACTTAGACCTTTGCTTGTCCTCAAGCAATACAAAAACGAAATAAACAATAGACTCAAGTATTGTGAACTATATAGGCCTCAAAACTTTTCGAAAACAAACTCTCATGATCATAATCAAAACTATGCACACAACCTTAGCATCAATCAACACAATCTATTCAACTAATTCAAAGTATGCTAATCCATCAAAGAACACTCTCCAACGTGTGAAATTGTGTATATGAAAGTGAACACTCAACTCTCTCAAAGAAAAGATGTAATATAATGCACATCAAGAGGGTTCACTCAACATCAATGCAATGCAACACGTTTACCATAAGCTTGCCTTCAATCTCAACATCTCCACCTAATGTAATACTTACAAACTAGGATCAAAAAGGTCTTTATATAAGCTTGTAATGTAAGGACATTGGTTAAGGTAGGAAATATATAGACTAAGTGACTCAAAATGCTCTAAATCATCAACCTCTTTTTCAACTCCAACCAAAGTATGGATTTCAATCTCCATCTTCTACCCTCCAACACACCAAATACAAACTCAAAGATGCTAAATTATGCAAATCAAAGCTAACTATCCCCTTATGCTTATTTTTTCTCTCTTTTTTTTTTTTTTTTTTTTCTTTTCTCTTTTTTTTTCCTAGAGCTCAACTCATACATGTTCTTTCTAATGTTGAACAAAGGCTCTATTTTTTTTTTTCATCTTTTTTTTTTCTAAGCTCATAGGGATAGCTAACTACACTTAAACAAGCATCTAGAATTTCTTCTCTTTCTCTCCTTCTACACCACAACAAATATATTTCAATTATCTCCTTCCATATCACCAACTACAACTAAGGATACCCATAATCATCTAGACCTCCTATCATCCGGTTTCACAAAGAACGGCTAATAAAGGCTCAAAAAGGGTAAACAAAGGATTATGAACAAGGTTAGTGTATAGGAATCATGTGGCTACGAAAGAATGGCCTAAGATCATCTCCTAGTTCGTAAATATACTAAGGTCTTGATGGAGAAACAAGGCAAGTTCTAGAAACAACGAAGCATGCATGATCACTCAATCAAAGAATAGGCATAAATATGCACAAATAGCTCAAATCTCACGGGTTCAAACTAACTAGTTCCCGACATCATAGCATACATCAAATTCATCAAATAAAATGCGTCACTTCGCCAAGGTTCCATGCATAATAAAGATCATGAATTTTTCCAAAAATCAACGCAATTCTCTATCATTGGCCAAGTCCACAATACTATCATCACATGCTCATTTGACTCAATTAACACCTAAGACTCAACAAAATTAAAAACTACATGCCAAAAGTTCAAAGACCCCCCCTCCCCCCCCCCCCCCCCCCCCACACACACACACACACACACTTAAAATCAAGCAATGTCCCCATTGCGAGAAAATAAAAAGGAAAGGGAAAGAAAGAACTTATCGCAAAATGACGAACACAAATACCCGAAATCTCGAGAGACTCCAAGTATCACCTACAAAACAAACACAAAACACAAAATACCAAAGCGTAAAATCGAACAAAATAAAGAGAAAACAATAAAAAAAACTCAAACAAAAATAAAAGACACAAACATGGCTATGATTAGTTGTAAGGACCTCCGAACCGTGAGTCATTCCATCGGGGATCGTAGGGAGACCACCAACGAGGGTCGTTCGGATCCGGCGGAGTGGAGGTAGAGGCAACCGAAAAGTCGGTATACCTCGTCAAATGACCCTCCATGTGGGACACCCGGCTATTCAAGCCCGACACTTGGGTAGACAAGTCCGTCATTTGGGTAGACAATGAATCGAAACGAGCAAACATACCTTGTTGAAATTCTGCCCAATACGGAGGAATCTCGGCCTCCATGGCCTGCCGGGCCCGAACACGATCGCGTCGTGTGTAGTAGCGAACTAAAGGCTCGTCATCTCCCGGGACCTCTTGGTGCTCCTCTTGCTGCTCTTCTTGCTCCTCTTCATTACCACCTCCCTCTTCATCGTCACCTCCGGCCTCGTGAGCTTGCTCCTCCTCGTGTACAATCCCTCGTTGTCTAAGATCTCTGTAATGGGCTATCACCGAAGGGCGCTCTCGTACAGGAACGAACTCGGTAGGGGAAACCATGAGATGAGCCCTGATGAAGTTAGAAGGGGTGATCTCTTGGCTCGGGGTTAGCCCTTCACATTGTGCAACGTTGACTCCGAAGTGGCGAGCTAGACCTGTGGCAATGTAACTCAAAGTAGGGTGTGCTCCCCTCTTGATTTGCACGTTAGTCAACTGGGCCCAAATAAACGGGGCTAAACCAACACGAGTACCATCCCTAGCGCAAGTAAGCAAATATATCTCAACAGCATTAACTTTACTATGTTCCTTCTTAGCAGTTATCATGCAAGACAAGAAATGGTGAAAGATAAGTAAAGCATCATCACGAATAAATGCACTAGGAACCCCCGAAGCCTTATAATTCGCTACCCCCGTAAGTTCATACCAAGCAGCAGCCACATCAAAATTAGAAGGCACAAATTCAACCAAATCCTCATCATTATGGAATCCAAAAACCTCATTCATCACAGCCCTAGTGATTTCTACCAATTCACCCTCAAAAGTACAGAACATGCATAACTCCCCTCCCTCATTCAATTCCAACCTAAAACTACTACACATTTCCAAACAAAGACTAGAATGGCCATCCCACGCATTCGACACCAAAGTAGACAATCCCAAACAATTCAAGTACCCTCTAAGTGTATTCCACACCGGCAAATTACGAAGAAAATTCATACGAAAATGTCTAGGAGGCCTAATATCAAGTTCATGTAAACGAAGATAAATATGGGTTGTGGCGATCCGTTCAGTGGGAAACGGAACGCCTCGGAGTATACCTAGTTGCTGCGGTGTAGCTCCGGTGGGTCGTTCGACCTCGAGTCGGTTAATCCGAGCGCTGTTGAAAGCATTGCCACGGGCCATGGTAATAGAGGAAGACTGGAGAATGAAGACGAGACGAGAACGGTGGAAAATCGGGACGAATCGCGCCGGAACAGAACTGGATTCTGGACGGCGTCCAGAATAGGGTGGACGGCGTCCAAGTTGAAATCTGGGCGAGCGCTGGTTCGCGACGGCGCGACGAACGGCGGTGGCTTCTGCTACGGCGACGGCGTTTGAACGGCGGAGAAGGGTTGTTGGTGGCGACTGGAGAACAGCAACAGCACGAGCAGCGGCGGAGCTGCAACTCTGGGCGGCGGCTGCAGCGAATCTGGGCGGCGGCAACAGCGAATCCGGCGGCGGTAGAGGCAAATCTGGCGGCGGCGAACGGCGGCAGAATTGGCGTCGGCGGCGGCTGGGCTCCTGATATGAAGAGAGGAGGTTGAGAGAGAAGTAGGATAGAAGAGCAATTAGGTTTCGTATAAGGAGAAAATTGAAATCGAATTGAATTAGAGGCCCGTCCAGGGTTGGACGGCGTCCAACTTGAGTTGGACGGCGTCCAACTTTTGATACTGAGCTGAGTCGTAATGAGTTGGACGCCCGTCCAACTCGGTTTGGACGAGATTGAAAAGGCCGTGTTGGATGCCGTCCAACTCTCGATTCTGCCCGAATTTGGACTTCGATTTTTCCTCCTCGTCTCGACTTCTCATGCCAATCCTTGTGTACTACTCCCTGCACAAAAAAACAAAAAGAAAAACAACGAAAACACGAAAATAACAAGAAAAATAAAACCTAAACTACATAATTATATATATATTTTTTTTACGTGGGTTGCCTCCCACCAAGCGCTTGTTTAACGTCATTAGCTTGACGTACCACAAACTCATTCGGAAAGTGGGGGATCGGAGATGAGAATCGTCTCCACCGTTTGAGGCAATGTCGACCCTTCGATGTACGGCTTCAATCGTTGCCCGTTGACCGAGAAGATGTATCCCGAATCCTCGTTCTTGATCTCTACCGCACCATGGGGGAAAACTTGCACCACCGTGTATGGACCTCCCCACCTAGACTTAAGCTTACCCGGAAATAAACGAAGACGAGAGTGGAAAAGAAGTACCTTCATTCCGGGTTTGAACTCCTTGTAGGCTATGCGTCTATCATGTAAACGTTTCACCTTGCCCTTGTAGATCTTGGCATTGTCGTAGGCTTCGTTCCTTAGCTCGTCAAGCTCCTCCATTTGCAAAATTCTCCGATCGTGAGCATAGTCGAGGTCGAAGTTGATGCGCTTGAGAGCCCAATATGCCTTGAACTCGATCTCAATGGGCAAATGACACGACTTACCATAGACGAGCCTATAGGGACTCATCCCAAGCACGCCCTTGTAAGCCGTGCGATATGCCCAAAGAGCGTCGTTCAACTTGTCGGCCCAATCCTTCCTTGATGGTTTCACCGTCTTCTCGAGGATCCCTTTGATTTGTCGATTGCTCGTCTCCGCTTGTCCCGAAGTTTGTGGATGGTAAGGAGTCGCCACCTTGTGTGTGATGGCGTTCTTCTTCATGAGCTTGGCGAACAACTTGTTGCAAAAATGCTTTCCCCCATCACTAATGATCACACGAGGGAAACCAAACCTACACAAGATATTTTCCTGCACAAACTTCAAGACAACGTGAGAATCACATGTCTTCGTGGGTATGGCTTCTACCCACTTAGACACGTAATCAACGGCAAGTAAAATATATTCGAATCCATGAGACTTGGGAAAAGGACCCATAAAATCAATTCCCCACACATCAAATACCTCAACCACCAAGATAGGATTCAAAGGCATCTCATTGCGTTGACTAATCGAGCCAACACGTTGACAACGATCACAAGAAAGGTAGAAGGTTTGGGCATCCTTAAAAAGAGTGGGCCAATATAGCCCACTTTGAAGTACCTTATGTGCAGTCTTTTGCCCACCAAAATGGCCTCCACTCGGTTCCTCGTGACAATGTCGCAACACCTCGGCTTGCTCGTGGTCAGGAACGCATCTTCGAATCACCTTGTCCTTCCCAAGCTTGAATAAGTGAGGGTCCTCCCAATAGTATTGCCTACACAAACGAAGAAACCTTTTCTCTTCTTGAGCGTTAAGGACGGGTTTAGTGTCCTTATCGGCCAAGTAATTAGCAATATCGGCAAACCAAGGAGTAACATCCACTTCATTAACATTCTCAAAAGGAAAAGAATCACAAATATCATCAAGAGAAGCATAAGGGGGAGGTGAATCGAGACGAGAGAGATGGTCGGCCACAAGATTATCACTACCTTTTCTATCACGAATCTCAATATCAAATTCTTGCAATAATAAGACCCATCTAATTAACCTAGGTTTTGCTTGGGCTTTAGTCAAAAGATGTTTAAGAGCACCATGATCACTATAGATAATCACCTTAGACCCTATGATGTAAGATCTAAATTTATCTAAGGCAAAAACAACGGCAAGCATCTCTTGTTCGGTGGTGGTGTAATTCACTTGAGCCGGGTTAAGAGTTAAACTAGCATAGTAAATCACACGAAGCATCTTATCGAATCTTTGACCCAAAACAGCTCCTACGGCATTATTAGACGCATCACACATAATTTCAAAAGGCAATGACCAATCGGGTCCAACTACAACGGGGGCGGAGATGAGTTTTTCCTTCAAGGTGAGAAAAGCATGCATACAAGAATCATCAAAGTGGAAAGGCACATCTTGAGCAAGCAAACGACAAAGAGGTTGGCTAATCTTAGAAAAATCCTTAATAAATCGTCTATAAAAGCCCGCATGACCAAGGAAACTCCTAATACCTTTGACATCACTAGGTGGTGGCAATTTTTCAATCACCTCCACTTTCGCTTTGTCGACCTCTATACCCTTACTCGAGACTATATGGCCTAAAACAATTCCACTTCTAACCATAAAATGACTCTTCTCCCAACTTAAAGTAAGACCACTCTCAATGCATCTCTTAAGGACTCTCTCTATTTTCATCAAGCAATCATGAAAAGACGACCCAAAAACAGAAAAATCATCCATGAAAATCTCAACAAAGTCACCGATAAATTCCGAAAAAATAGACATCATGCATCTTTGGAACGTACCCGGTGCGTTGCAGAGACCAAATGACATCCTCCTATAAGCGTAGGTCCCAAAAGGGCTTGTGAAGGCCGTCTTTGCTTGATCCTCCGGAGCTATCGCGATTTGATAGTAACCTGACAAACCATCTAGAAAACAATAAAATTCTTGCCCGGCTAACTTATCAAGCATTTGATCAATGAAAGGGAGAGGAAAGTGGTCCTTTTTGGTGGAAGCGTTGAGCTTCCTATAATCGATGCACATCCTCCAACCGGTAACCGGGCGCGAGGCGACCAACTCGTCCTTCTCGTTCTTTGACACCGTAATTCCTCCCTTCTTTGGAACGACGTGCACCGGGCTAACCCACTCACTATCGGCGATGGCATAGATAATACCCTCCGCCAATAGCTTGTAGATTTCCTTGCGCACGACCTCCATGAGCATTGGGTTGAGCCTCCTTTGTCCATCTCGTTTGGGGCGAGCACCTTCTTCGAGATTGATGCGATGCATGCACGTGCCCGGGCTAATTCCTCGAATATCCGCCAAGCTCCATCCAAAAGCGAGCTTGTTCTCCTTGAGTATGCCCACCAAAGCTCCTTCCTCTGCAAGAGACAAAGAAGAAGAGATGATTACGGGTTTTTGATTGCCTCCCTCTAAAAATATATATTTCAAATGCGATGGCAGCTCTTTCAACTCCAACGGCTCCGGAATCTTCGAGCCGGGCTCGGGGTCTTGAGGGGGAAACGGGAGTTTGATCCCGATGTCTCTCTCCATCCTCTCCCATTCCATTTGATCTCCGGATCCCCAACACACCTCCTCGGTGTCAAAATCCTGCACAAAAGAACACTCGGCCAAGGCATCAACCTTATCGATGAAAGAACAATTATCAATTAAATTGACCGATGACATAGGCCGACTCTTATGCACAGAAAACGAGACATCCTCTCCTAAAACGGACATCTTAATCACACCACTCTTCACATCAATCAAAGTATTAGTAGTAGCCATGAAAGGACGACCTAGCAAAAGTGTGTGCTCAATACCATTTTCTTGTACCTCACCTATCTCTAAAACCACGAAATCAACGGGAACAATCAAACCCCCTACGCGAACAAGAATATCCTCAATAATACCTCTAGGGTACCTAATAGACCTATCCGCCAATTGAAGGCTCATGCGTGTGGGTTTAAGTTCTCCTAACTCTAATTGCTTAAAGATAGAATAAGGCATGAGATTAATACCGGAACCTAAATCTAACATACCACATGCTTCCTTACCATTACCTAAAGAGATAGTGATAACGAAAGAACCTGGATCTCGTTGCTTAGGTGGAAGAGGGTGTTGCATAATGGATGTCGCCACCTCCGATACCGCAATCGTCTCCATCTCATCGAACGGCTTCTTCCTCGATGTCAACTCCTTCACGAACCTCACGAACGGTGGCACATTGCGAATAACATCAAGGAGAGGCAAGTTCACGTCCACCTTTGAAAGAAGCTTGTACAGATCGGCGAATTGTTGATCCCGCTTCTTGTTCTTCACACGACTTGGATAGGGAATGGGAGGAACATAAGGGTTGGAAGTCTTGTGTAGAGGTGGGGACTCCTTCTCGGGCTCCTTGGGCTCCGTCTCGGGTTCCTTGGGCTCCGTCTCGGGTTCCTTGGGCTCCGTGCACTGCTCGTCGGGTTTGGACGCCGTCCAACTTGGATCTGGACGCCGTCCAGATCCTGATTCTGTATGAATTTGAGGTTGCGCCTGGGGTGCCCGTCCAGAAGGCTCTGGACGCCGTCGAGAGTTGGACGCCGTCCAAAACCTGAATCTGCCCGATTTTTGCCGTCGCTCCATTGCTTGCTCGGGCTCCATCTATTACTTGAATGCCCTTGAGGTGGCATATTAACACCGTTGTCCACCTGTCTTCCGCTCCGCAACACCGAAACCGCTTGAGCTTGATGAGGTGGAAAAGGAGGAACGTACGGGGGATATGGGGCTTGCACCTCATTGGCTTGTTGGGGTTGAATCCCTTGACTCGGAATTCGCCCCGGTTGTTGCATCAAGTGCATGGATCCAGAAATTTGACCAATGGCCGTCTCGAGCCGCTTCATGTTTGCATCAAGTGCATGGAGTCGATCCTCATCGACGGGAGGCTTTTGTGGGGGTCCTTGGGGACGAGAATTTGGGTATGGTGGTGGTGGAGTAGGAGTAGGTTGAGGAGGGTAATATGGAGGTGGTGGATAATATGGATTGGGGGGATATTGTGGTGGTGGATAATATGATGGTGGTGGATGAGAGTAGTAGGGATTTGGTGGAGGAGGATAGGGGTTATTATATGGTGGAGGACGCCTATTTGGATAGGTAGGGGGTTACCTTGCACTTGTGTCGGCCTTGGATTTTGGAAACGTCCATTGTATCCCCCTTGATATCCTTGAGGTGGAGGCACTTGAGGCGGGTATCCTTGAGCGGCGTACACCTCGGCTCCTCCTTCGTATGGAAACTCCCCCATGTTGTGGCACACCTCCTTGATGTGTCCAAGCTCTCCACAAATCTCGCATTGGTCCGGCTTCCTCTCTTCCTCCTTCGGGGCCGGTGCACTTTGCTTAAGCTTCAAATTCTCGAGGTCCCTATACATGTCGGCAATTTGCTTCTTCAAATCGGGGCTCATCGAGATTGCACTCGCCTCCACTTTCCTCGGTCTAGCTGATTTTTGTTGAGAACTCGCAGCGAGCGTCTCGAAAATATCCTTCAACTCTTCAGCTGTCTTGACCACAATGTTGCCTCCGGCCGAACTATCCACCATGAATTGGAAAGTTGGAAAGTTTGGTTGAGGGCGTCGTAGAAATATTGCCAAAGCAACTCCGGTGCCATTTGATAATGAGGGCATTGTTGAAGTAGCTCTTGGAACCTCTCCCATGCTTCGTGAAACGGCTCATCGTTGTCTTGGGAGAAATTCATAATCTTTGACCGCACCTCTTGAGTCTTGCGGTTCGGGTAGTACTTGAGCATGAACTTCTCGCACACCGCATTCCATGTGGTGAGAGAGTTGGCCGGTAGCGCCAAATACCATGACTTTGCTCGATCCTTGAGGGTGTATGGGAAGCACTTCATCTTCAAGTTGTCCTCCGTGAGTCCCGAGAGTGGGAAAGTTTGCACCACCGTGCAAAACTCTCGGATGAACGTCAAAGCATCCTCGTTGGCCAGCCCATGGTAGGATGGAAGCAACGCCATGTGGTGAGGTTTAAGCTCATGATTCCTGACCGCTTCCGTCAGGACAATCGCCGAAGTGGTGGCCGTGAATGTGGGGCGAGCAAAATCGCCCATGACTCTAGCTGCCATGGCTTCGGGCTCTGCAAACAACAAGACTAAACCAAAGTCTTGAGAGTCGATCTCCTCCTTCTCCTTCGCGGCTAAAATCGCTTTCCTTTGATGGACGTTGTCGACGTAGGGCGCTAAATTCCTTTGAAGACTTCGGCGACCATGCATAAACAACACTCAACAAAAGGGTTAAAAGCACCGAGTGGGAGAAATAAGAAAATCGAAGAAACACAAATAAGAATAAAAATAAAACAAATAAAAATACTACACAATAAATCGCCTAAGGTTTTCCCCGGCAACGGCGCCAAAACTTGTTTCACTAAAAAGTGTTCGCAATAGACGAAATCTATCGTAGCACTAGCAAGTAAAACCTAAGTATCGAATCTCAAGGAAAACTTAACAGGGCAATTAATTATGTAGTAAACCTAAAACTAAGAAAGCAAGTAAAGAAGAATTTGGGGTTTTGGTTTTTAAATCCTAGGCAAGAAAATAAAATAAAGCAATAAATAAAAGCAAGTAAATAACTAATCTAAGAACGAGGAAATAAATCTAGAATTAAACTAAAGAAAAACGATTAATCTACCTAGGCAAGAATCGAAAAGAAAGCAATAAAGGAAGCAACGAAGAAAACGAAAGCAAAGAAAGAAGCATAAATAAATCTAGACATGATGAATTGAAATCTGGAAATTAAAAGCAAATTAATCTAACTTGAAAAGTTTGAAAAACGAAAGAATTGAAAGCAAGAAAAACAAATCTAAACTTTAAACTTGAAATCGAAAGAACGAAATTAAACTAAGGAATTTAAACGAAGCAATTAAGAAAACGAATCTAAAAATGAAGCAAGCAATTGAAACAAGTAAACGAAAGCAATAAAAGAACTTACGAAAATTGAGACGAAGAACGAAGAACTTGAATTAAATAAACGTCTTGAATTAAATTGCAATAACGAAGAACGAATCCGGATCCGAACAATAGAAAGCTAATAAAAGTGTTTGAATGCTGAAAACTAAAGCTAAAGTATGATAAAAGATGATAACAATTCGTGTACAAGGATGATATATATATACTAGGTAAAAACCTAGATGAAAAAGGAAAGATTTGCTGGCCGCCTAAGTTGGACGGCGTCCAACTTATTCTGGACGGCGTCCAGAATCTCGTTCTGCATGATTTGCTTCATCCCTCTCTCGCCCGTCCAGCTTTGGACGTGGACTTGGACGGCGTCCAACATCATCTGGACGGCGTCCAACTTCATCTGGACGGCGTCCAGAACGCGATTCTGTCCTCGTTCGCTCGATCGTCGTCTTTTCTTCCTTTTCGGCCCATTTCCGCTCCTTTTCATCCATAATCACCTACAAGTCCCAAAAACTCCAAACAAACGAATCATAGCCATAAACACACACAAAGACACGAAAACAGTACGAAAACGGACTTGAAAACACTACGAAAATCCTAACATTCACACACCAATCACCGTTAGAGGACTCGACATTGGCGATCAGCGCCTCCCTTGATTTTCCATCCGACATCTCGACGACGGTGCGAGACATAATCATGCAGCACGCGTCCGACTTCGATGTCCTGACGGGTCTGTCACCATCCCGAGCGTTCGATCACAGAATACATTTGCTACCAAACACCAAACCCGTGAATGTACGACCGTATCGCTATCCTTACTTCTAAAAAAATGAGATAGAGCCTCAAGTGAGTGAGATGTTGGACGCGGGTATCATTCGCCGCAGTTGCAGCGCCTTCTCATCTCCGGTGCTGCTCATTCGCAAGAAAGATGGGTCCTTTAGTTTCTGCATCGATTACCGGGCACTAAACAATGTGACGGTGGCAGATCACTTTTTGATACCGACTGCAGACGTGCTATTCAATGAACTGGGCGCAGCGAGGGTTTTCACGAAGTTAGATTTGCGGTCCGGATACCACCGGATACGTATGCATGAGGATGATGTATACAAAACAGGATTTAGGACGCACGATGGCCACTTCGAGTTCTTGGTGATGCCGTTCGGACTCACGAACGCGCCTTCTACATTTCAGGCGGTTATGAATGAAATATCAAGCCACTTCTTATTCGCTTTGTCATCGTAATTTTCGATGACATGCTTATTTACAGTCAGACCGTGTCGGAGCATGCAGAGCACCTACGAGAGGTCTTTTCTATACTACAGTGTCATAATATTTTCATTAAGCTATCGAAGTGTACGTTTTGCTGCACGACGGTGGAATACTTGGGACACATTGTGATGGAGGGCCACTTGAAGGCCGACCCTTCAAAGATAGAGGCGATGTAAGCATGGCCGAGCCCGAGTCGGCCAAGAAGTTACGAGGGTTTCTCGGCTTAACGGGATGCTATCGAAGGTTCATCGTGGGATATTCCATGTTGGCTTCATCCTTAACGGATTTGCTCAAAAAGGAATCATTTGTATAGTCGACGGTCGCCAAGATTTTACAAAGCGTTGAAATCGGCCATGATCTCGGCACCGATCTTACGACTGCCGGATTTTACAAAGACTTTTTGTGTGGAAACAGATGCTTCGGATTTTGGGGTCGGAGCCGTTTTGCTACAAGATAATCACCCTATAGCGTTCTTTAGCAAGAAATTGGGTCCACGACGTCGAGTTACATCTACATATCACAAGGAGTTATATGCCATAGTCGAAGCGGTTCAGAAGTGGCGCAATATTTATTGGGAAAGGAATTCATTATTCGTTCGGATCAGAAGAGCCTCCGTGAATTGTTGCAGCAAGTGATTCAGACGCCTGATCAACAGTTGTACGTGCGTAAATTAATGGGTTACAAGTTTCAAATTGAGTATAAATCCGGCGCCACAGCCGCGTAGCAGACGCCCTGTCCATACGAGACGAGTCGGACCCCACGTAGGGATGGCAACGGATCCAGGACCCGGTCCAGATCCATTTTTTCGGATTTGGTCTTCAAATTTTAGACCCGATGGATCTGGACCAGATCCGGATCTTATACAAAATTTTCGGATCTGGTTCCAGATCTAAAATTTCAGAACCAGATCCGGTCCAGATCCCACCCGAAGAACCGATTAGATATATATAATATATTTTATTTATTATTTATAAATATATGATATAATATATTATTATTTTTTATTTTGTAACCCTATATAATGTTATTTATGTATTGGATTGGATCAAACGTTCGTAATTTTTGAAGTGATAATATTATCTCATTTGAAAGATTGTAATATTTTCTTTTAAAAATTCAATCACGATCTAAGTTTTATCAAAAAAATATAATATTTTCATTGTAGTGCATTGAAAAAAAATCATTTAAAAATAAAAGTACGGATCTGGACCGGATCCGGGTCAATGAAAAAAATATGGATCTGCATCTGGACCAAGCAAGATCCGGTCCAGATCCGGCCCATTGCCATCCCTAACCCCACGCCTATGGAAAGGAAAGCCTTATTTATGGCGGCGGCTCAGCCGTTGCCGGATATCTTGGAGATTCTTCGGGTCGATACACAAACTATTCCGGAGCTGGTGGATTTAATGACGAAGATCCGGGAAGGAACGGCCCTGATATAGGTGAAATTTACCTTGTTTTTATAACCAAAAAGAGTCGATTTTGTGTCTCGATTGTGTAGTATTGTCTAAGGTTTACATGGTTTTCGTTATATTGGACAATATTATGCTTGTGGGTGTTTTCTTACGTTTTTAGGCATATTTCGATGATAAACCCCGAGACGAGACAAGGCGTGAAGATCAAAGTTCAAGATTTGAGTTCGAGAGAAGGCCTCTTGATACATCTCTCGATCGAGAGGTATGTCGAGAGGTACCTTCTGCCGCAGCTATCGATCGAGAGCATTATTTCACACCCTCTCGATACCTCTCTTGATCGAGAGGTCTGTCGAGAGGGGGTTCCAGCCGGGAATTTTCTCCTTAATTAATTAGATTCCTTTTTGGTTTAGGTTTCCTTATGTAAATTTCTCCTATATATACTCCTAGTCTAGCATTGTAAACCCTATCATGATCTAACATCTTATTATCCTTCATATTTTTCTAGCACTTTATATTTTTCTTTTAGAATTTTATTCTTGTATTCAACATTGGAGCTTTTCAAGTTTATGCAAGATTCAAGATTCGACATTCTTCGTTTGTGTTCAAGTTTTTCTTACTTCTACTCTTTAATTATGTTCTTTCAATCTTTTGTGTTTATGTTTGTTTTAATTATGTCTAGCTAAATTTCTTAGTTGATTTTAGGGATTGAATGCCTAATTGAATTTATGTAAGTGTTTTTGTTTACAATTAGCCTTCCAATCTAGATGCATGTTTTCATGGTGCTTATTCTCATGCATGATTAATTGATCACTAATTGTGTATGCATAGTTATGTTTATATGCCTTGATAGGATATTGCATAATAGATCTCATGAATACATGGTATGATAATTTGATTTGTCTTAATTGAGTTTGAATTATCATATGTTTGCATATAATTGATTTGGGTGTCTTAATTGAACCTAGTTGATTATATCATTAATACTTGTTCTCTTTTGCACTTAGTTTGATATCTATGCGTCCAAAAGGATATTAGGATCATATTAGGTGACGACTTGCATTGCTTTTATCGGGGTGTAGGTTATCACATTTAGATTGGATTAAATTGGTTAATTGTATGCATTAATTGCTTTCATAGATTTGATTAGGTAGGCTTCCCTAGAATCAACACTTTTCCTTAAATTGTTTACTTCCCTTATTTGTTTAATTGCTTGCTTGCTAAGTTATTTTATTTGACTAGCTATTTCCTTGTTTATTTATTTCCTTATTTGATTTATTGAGTTCTTTTATTTATTTGTTTATTTGCCTAATCTATAAATACCACAATCCTAAACTCTTAAAAGCCTAAACATCACATTAGTTCTTTAGTAGAGGTATTGTGTGCGTTTTCGACTTGTCAATCCCTGTGGATACGATACTCGTGCTTCTTTATATTACACCTATTTTGTGTGGTAGAAAATAGTGCGATCAGGCCCCCGCGAATTTCCGCGAGTTGGAGGGACTGATTTACCGAGGGCTGCGGATAGTGGTGGCGGCGTCGTCGGTGGCAAAACCGGCACTCTTGTATGAGCATCACTCCACACCTTCGGCCGGCCACCCGGGCGTTGACCACACTTTTCGGCGTCTCGCAACATCTTTCTATTGGGATGGCATGCGACGGGACGTGAAAATTTTCGTAGCCGCATGCTTTGAGTGCCAGACGACGAAGTACTCAACACAGATACCGGCTGGCCTGCTACAACCGTTACCTATTCCTACGCAGGTATGGGAGGATGTGTCCATGGATTTTATTACGGGCTTACCTTAGTCGCGAGGCCTTACAACAATCATGGTTGTGGTGGATCGACTATCGAAGTATGCGCATTTCGCACCATTACCTACCAAGTTTGATGGATGGCGCGTCGCCAATTTATTTGTGGATACGGTAGTCAAGCATCATGGATTTCCGAAGACGTTGGTTTCGGACCGGGATTCGGTGTTTTTGAATGAGGTATGGGAGAACTTACTGCGCTTGAGTGGAACGAAGCTACAGTTTACGACAACATACCACCCGCAGTTGGATGGTCAAATGGAGGTCCATAATAGGGGATTGGAGCAGTATCTTCGTGCTTTCGTTGCGGATCGTCCAACGAAATGGACTAACTTTTTGCCTTGGGCGGAATTAGCCCTTAACTGCTTCCATCACGAGAGTTTCGGGACTTCGCATTTTCGGGCGCTTTATGGTCGTGAACCTCCGGCACTAGTAGCAGCATCTCCGACGGCATCCTGCCCTCATACGGTGGCGGACGTCATCCGTCAAAGAGGGGAACTCCTAGTGTGGTTGAGGAAGAATTTGGAGAAAGCTCAACAGAGCATGCGCAATACTGCAAACAAGCATCGTCGTCATGTTGAGTTCGAGGTTCGGGATCGAGTTTTATTGAAGCTGCAATTGTACTGTCAACATTCGGTGGCCAAACCCTTATCTCAAAAGCTAGCTCGTCGTTCTTACTGCCCGTTCACGATAACGGAGAGGATTGGGGCCGTGGCTTACCGTTTGTCGTTGCCCGAAGGTAGTCGAATTCATGATGTTTTCCACGTAAGTTTGTTACGACATTTTGTGGAAGGCAATGTTACAGGTTCGGAGGACTACCCGACTTTTTTCGCCCGTGGTCGTGTACTCTCTCGTCCGCACAAGCTGATCGATCGGCGCCGTGTGTGGCGGAATGGGGTGGCGATGGATGAAGGGCTCGTTCAATGGGATGATGACGAGGAACGTGTCCCTTCGTGGGAGCCAATGGAGTTAATTTCGAGGCGGTTCTCGACGTTGCTCCTTGAGGACAAGGATCGTTTTAACGAGGGGAGAGTTGATACGAGTATCGTATCATCAAGAGAGAGTGAAGAAACGTCACGAACGAATCAAGAGATCGAGCCAGCAACGTATGAGACGAGTGGCAAAGACGAGGATGGACGTGAAGAGGAAGGAAGAACGAGCCGGCCCCAGAGACGGGTTCGTGGGCCGAGGAAGTATGAAGATTTTATTCCCTATCGTTAATTTTATTTGTGTTATTTAGATTATTCGTTTTGGGCTAGCCCAACGTTATTATTTTGGGTCGAGCGTACTTATAAGCTCATTTTCGGGTTTTCTTGTTGATTCTTTCCCGAATCGTAGGTCGAATCAACCCTAGGGTCCTTATTTTATAAATAGAGGATTAGAGTTGTATTATCATTATCTCATAATACAAACCCTAATTTTTCTACGTTTTATTGTTCTTCCTTCTTCGTTGCATCTCGACGCGTACGATGAGGCATTCCTTGCGTCCGTCTTTGTCTCGATAGGTGTTAAAACCTATCAGTTATCTTTCTCATGTTGATTCTGGATGTGCGTTTTTATGTCTGACATCTGACAATGGTTCTATTTATATGAATGTCCTCTCACAATCTAAATAGCGAAGATATTTATTATGAATGGATGAACTGATATTAATGAGAAAAGATTGCAGTCATGTAATTTCAAAGAGTATACTTTGAATTTGCTTAAAATTTCAAAAATAAATTGATAAATAAAATGTAAGATAAGATATATTCATGCATAAAAATTAAATAGTTAGTTGAATAGTTAGAAAGTCACCTAGAATTTCATGTGATTAGTTTAAAAAAAATGTGTAATTTAATTTGCTAATGTCAAACACAAATCACGAACTGATACCTGTTATCTGATGCAACATTTTCAATGCTATAAGAGCATCTGCAACGGTTGGCAAGAAGGCGTTGGCGCAAGCAGCCACATCATCGTCGCCAACAAAACATATTGGCAAGACCGCTGCAGCCAATGATTGGCGAAGAGCATAGGCGCAAATGCGCCATTTTCATGCGCCAAGACAAGCTTATGTGGCTATCTGCTTATGTGGATCTGACATGAACTAAGAAGCACGCGGGAACGGGGACGGGAACGAAGTACGAATACGATACGATACGAAAATACATTATTTTTTCAAAAATGAAGATACGAATACGTTAAAAATACGTTTTCGTATAATATTTTAATTTATTAATATAATGTAAATACTAAACACATATCAATAATATACCAAATTAGTTCACAAAAACTCAAAGAGTAGCCTTAATATTTAGCACTATGGTTACTAAATTCCCAAAATATATACTAGCAGTTCATTATAATATCTACCCGGACTACTAGGCTAAACAAAAGAAACCATAATTCCCAAAATATGTACTAGTAGTTTATTCTAATATCTACCAAACTACCATGCAAAACAGAACATAATTCCCAAAATATCTACAGACTAGTGACTACTACTAGTAGTTCCACAAAGCATAAATGCTCAATCATCCATCATAAAATCTTCTTCTTCCTCCTCGGGCCTCTCCCCCTCTTCTTCATTGATCGTGTCTCCATTTCCTTCATCAGCAAAGACAACACTCTCTAACAGGCCCGTCTCAATGTATATTGAGGCCCTGTGCTATTATAAAATTAAGGCCTTTTAAATATTAGCAAAAATATGACTTAATATAATAAATAAAACGTTAAACAAATGTGCAAAGAGATTTTTTAAGAAAATCAAAGTTACTTGTAAATAAATAGTAAAAAAAAAAAATCAAAGTTAGTTTTGGGAGAGAAGAAAAAAAGACAAAAACAAAAAAGAAATAAGTTGGTTGGAAAAAAAAAAGCCAAAAAATCCAAAGAACAAAGGAAATAGCTAATATACCCACAAAAATTGAGAAGAAAGAAAAGAAGAGAGAGAAAGAGTTTTGGGCTTTAATAATAAATTGGGCTTGATATGGGAGGAAAAAGAGAGTCAAAGTAATATTATTTAAGTGAGAAATTGAGAAGGAAAAAAAAAAAAGACATTTGGGCTATATAAATGAATTGGACTTAATATTTTTTAGGGACCCTAATTTTTTGGGGGCCCTGTTCTGTAGAACTTGTTGGGCCTCCTCATAGACGGGTCTGCTCTCTAACTCCGGCTCATCAAGAGATAGTTGAGCAATCTCTAACTCCCCAATATCATCAAGTGTACCAAAGTTGTCTCCTCCAATGTCCCACAACTTTTTCTCTCCTTTCAAATATTCCGGAGTTTTCCTTGACAACAATCGAAGATTGCTGTGAATGAAAACTAAATCTTCAGCCCGTTTGGGTGTCATCTTATTTCTTCTCAATGAATGGATGAAAGAGTAATGCTCCAGTTTCGCTCTGCACATGATGAAGATGAAGGCTGTACAAGTAGTTTTAGTGCTAAACCTTGAAGCATGGGAGCACTCGTTCCATACGTAACGCAGCAACTCTTAGGATCCATGTCGTAACGCTCCGCAATCGAATCTGAATCAGCAAAGTCACCTGACATGCTAGAAAAGTTAGCAAATTCCATTGTCACAGTTTTCCTATCAAGTGAATCCGGAAAGTACTTCTTCAAACATTTTATCATCTCTTTGGCAACTTCATTATCTCTATGTGGAGCAACTCGAGAGGACTCTTGACCTTCATTCAGCCACTGGGCACTATAATATCTAAAAGGAAAGAAAATGATATAATATGAGTTATATTACAGAATTACATAAATTAGAAATCTTAGTCCAATCTTGTTACCTGGGATTTAGTGAGTGAGCTAAGCAATGCAGGGGTGTGTTGTTTTTATTCGAACGACTCACTAATATTGCATACACCACATCATAAAAGCTTGAAGAATCCTCTGGCTGAATTTTTTCATACTTGTAGATCGCATTCTTCACCTTTTCGAACATAGTGTCCCACATATCATAGACCAAATGAAGACATGGCCTATCAGTGTCGCAAGCACGAAGCATATCGTATAAAGGAGTTGTAAATGAAAGTATATAGTCAACTTTATCCCACCAAATATCATCTAATACTTTCATTTTCACGAAACTCGCCTTCTCAACATCATCTTTAAGAATCTCATTGCTCATTAATCACCATGGCTTGAAGCCTTGAAGGCTTCTCTTTATAAGCTTCATTCGCTTCAACATCACAAGAACTGAAGCAAATCGAGTTGCAGCTACTGAGAGCAACTTGAGAGGTACAAACTTGTTAAAAATAGCTAACCTCATCCCATGATTCATTATGAAGTTCTTGATCATGGAAGCATCAACTGAAATATCAGAAATCCAAGAACACGAGGCAAAAGTCTCTTGATTGTTTTCAATATTCTTCTGCACAGATATTTTGCAATGCCAAATTGAGGGTGTGCACCACACATGGTGTCCACACGATGTTAGGATACAATCCTTCTATAAGGGTTCCCGCAGATGAACAATTCTTGGCATTATCTGTTATAACTTGAACCACATTCTGGGGTCCAACCTCCTTGATAACTTCTTTCAACAAGTTAAAGATAAAGAATTTATCTTTAATTTGGCCTAAGCAATCAACTGCTTTCAAGAACATTGTACCACTTTCACTAACTGCCATAAAATTGATTAAAGGCCTTCTCTGTGAGTCACTCCAACCATCACTCACTATGTTGATCCCCTTTTCAACCCACGTGCTTTTGACGGTCTGCAACAAGCGTTCTACATTAGCTCGTTCTTGTTAGAGTAAGGATTTCCTCAACACGTTATACCCAGGTGGTATATAGCCTGCTATAGAGCTCACACGAAAGCATAAGAGAAGCAACTAATGTAGTATGGACTTCTTGCCAAGTGAAATGACAATCCTGAATCATAGAAAAACCTTGCGATCATAACATTCAACTGGTTGCGGCATTGCATATTGAAAGTTTTATCAAGAGGTGATGAAACTTCACGCTCTTTCCTTTTTCTTGTATCAGTTCCCCTATAGAGCTCACACGAAAGCATCGTAGTCATCGCACAAGGTGGCAAAGACTCTTCTTTGGGAGTGTTAGCAGCTTGTTTCTTTTTTTCCTCCTCTAACAATTTCTGCATTTCCTCTATATCTTGAGCAGTCACTTTAGCACAAGCTGCAATTCCCTTTCCTAGTCTCATCAAATGGTTCATAACTCTTGTGTATGTAGTTTTCTTTTTCAACCCACAAAAGTTACATTCCCACAATACACCTCCACCACCATTTCCTACTGCTTCATGCTTTGTAACATATCTCCACAATGGTTTTCGACTATCCATTCCACCACTGGCAGTTGACATAGTTGAGTTTGATGGAGGAGTTCAGTAGCCTACAAAGTTTTTTAATCACGGGCTTAATTTTTTGGAGTGTAAAATTTTAATTTTAAACCCTAGCCCAATAGCCCAACCCTAATTCCCTTAAATTCTTTGCTGCTACCGCAAAGAGTAACAAAAAGAATAAACGCGAGAAGAAGAAGAAGAAGAAGAAGAAGAAGAAGCGAGAAGAAGAGAGAAGAAGAAGCGAGAAAAAAGAAAAGGTTCCCAGCGAAACCTTAGTGCGTGACGGCGACATAGTGCAGTGGCGGCAAAGGACCAGAGCGGCACCGGCGCGGCACAAGGAGCGGTGGCAAAGCGGCGAGTCGCTGGTGGCATCTTTTCTCCTTCTTCAACTTCGCGCCTTTTCAGAGTTGGATAAGCGTTCTGAAATTTTCCCCCGACTTTTCAGGTTATATCTATCTAACACGCGTATTTGACTTCTAATTTAACGTATTTGACCCGTATTTTGACGTATTTTTTATTTTAAAATAATTTTTAAAAAATACTCTTTTGGGGCGTATTTTCCACGTATTCTGGTGTATTCGTACCTGGGACATTTTCGGGACGGGGACGACACCCTGATTGGCGTACCCGTGCTTCATAGGACGTGAATGCCTAAATTAAAATTTTAATAATATTATTATTTTAAATTAATGTAATATTTTATTTTAATTAAATAAATAAATTTGCATCAAATAATTATTGAATTTTTTTAATTTTTCCAATTAAACTATTTATTTTAAATTAATGAAAAAATATTATTTAAATTAAATAAATTTTCATTGAATAATTGAAAAAAATTAGAAATATGGCATTGCCATTGGTGCCGTTGAGGTGGATTTGGCATGAAAAATTATAAGGGTGACATGTCTGCAGTGCCAATGAAAATATTGTCACCACTGCGTATGCTCTTAAATCTCGAACATGTTAAGTGTATTCATGGTGGACAATGCAACTTTTTGCTCCAACTACCAGTTCTACATTTTCCACTTGAGTTAGACTCTACTAATCATATTGTATACAGTTTGGCTGAGACATTTTTGTACCACGGCACGTTTTAACCTAAATACACCAGATATAATAATACAAGAAACCAACATCCAAAACTTAAGCGTGGAATGAAAATGGAGGTCATAATTTATTCAGTGGTAGGCAAACCATTTCTTAAACAAGGGCACTGTCCATATGGGAATATCATCACAACAAAAAAATGGGCTACCCAAGAGAGGTAAACCTAGATAACGATAATATACAACGATCACGTACAGTATCGAGCTCACAGTGACCCAAAAATATATCATATCGAAAACAAAACCCCGAAAGAATGAATACACACACGTTTACAAACACAGCCAACATGGGGAACAAAAAAATATTACAAGTGAAAGATAAACTTGTTGGTTGCAACTCTGTTCAATATATCTAACTGTAAGGCCAAATTTATGGTGAGAGGGGCTCATTTTCTGTTGTATAAAATAGACCATTATCACCTCATTTACCGTGCACCCGTAGCGGATGAAGCTTATCGGTAGCCCCCATAAGGTTGTTGACTGTAATTTCCAGCTCCCATTGTAGGGTTATAGCCCCCGGCTACGGTGCTTCCCGGAGGAGGAGCTCCCATAGGCTGTTGCATGTTCATACCTGGACCCATACCCATGTTCATACCCATACCCATAGCTCCGGGCATATTCATAGCCGGACCCATTCCCATTCCCATCCCTCTTCCCATTGGTTGGTTTCCACCGTAGCCACCCATGCCCATGCCCATGCCCATGCCCATGCCCATATTCATACCCGGACCCATGCCCGTACCTGGACCCATTCCCATGCCTGGACTCATGCCAATGCCAGGACCACGGGCCATCCCGTAATTTATACCAGAGCCCATCATAGGGTTTGGCTGAGGTGGCTGAGGCCTTAGAGAACCAGCTCTGGCACGGCCAATGCCAGATCCAGATCCCATTGCTTTGCCCATGGTAATTGTAGAGGCTACAGTAGATGTTGCCGGTTGTTTTTCCATTCTTTTCTCCTTCCGGTTTATGGCATCGAAATCAACTCCAATTTCAGCCAATGGATTTGTTTTTGCTGCAAAGATTATAAATAATGATTTAGGCTAAATGATGAATTATAGTTGATCAGAAGATTAAGCTAAGCGAACTTACATCCCGAAATATTCAGATTGACCAGTCCACGGCTCAGAGTGTCAGCCCAGACATTGGTCTCAAACTTGTCTGAGGATGGTTTGGGAGCTACAGCAGAAGCAGTTGCGGAAGACACGAGACTGCTTGATTGTACTTGCGGAGCTTGAGAACCCATATGTGAAGCTACGGGGGCTGCAGAACCTGAATTAGAAAGGAAATCATTTTGGCTTGTAGCAAACCCTGTGGAGCTAGGAGGAACCATGTACCCACCACCTGGGGCCGCAGCAACTGATTGTTGTTGGTAAGCTCCATAGAAGTTCGGATTTGGCTGCGGGGGACCACCTTGAGTATGGAATCCTGCATGTGGTACTTGACTAGGTTGAACAGAAGGGACCAAACTCATGTTTTGAGAAGGGTAGCCTGACTGTGACACAGAATCTGTGTGTTGAGGGGGATAGTTCCCTTGCAAAGAAGGCTGTCTAAGTTGTGTAGGAAAAGCAGGTTGACAAGGCTGGGCATGATAACCATTCTGGGGCAGATACTGTTGATTGGTTTGAGGATTAAAGCCACCGTGAGGAACAGACTGGTTTGGTGCAACTTGGTATCCAGTTTGTTGTGCACTGGCAAAAGATTGAGGTTCTGAGGGTGGTAGAATATCTGCTAATATATCAATATCAAGGCTAGGGGTTGATGACTCCTGCTGTGTAAATGGTGTGCTTGTAGTAGGTTGCATTCCAAATGGTGTGTTCGTTGTATCATAAAAGGGAGCCCCAGTATCAGTTGCTGGTTTTTGAGGAACTGCTTGCGGCATATCGAGGGTCTGACTGGAATTTGCAGTAAAGGAGGAAGTAGTGGGTGTATGGATCTGTTGTTCAGATGGTGCACCATCTGTATTAGTAATAGCTTTGAACGGACCATCACCAAACGGATCATCGAAAGGCTGCAAGAGAATCAGGAAACAAATCACCTTAGCTACTTGTCAAAATGAGAAAATACATTCAATGGGTGGCATTTCTACAATTTTCACACCACATAACATGTGCAGTTCGAAGCAGCAAGCAAAAGAAGTTTTTTTTCTTGTTCCATTTATGTCATTTCTAATTTGACATTTGAGTTAACTACAGATAAGATGTATAGACCAAAAAACAGGAAGTATATCATCAGTCAAAGCAATGTTATTAGAGTACCTGACTGTCAGTCGCTGGTGGCTGCGGTCCACCAACAAATGCAGGTCCAGAGTTGAAGCCAGCTGATGGGTTAGGATCAGATGCAATTTCAGGCTGGCTAGCAGGCACAAGAGCCAGAGAATCGGACAGAGCACCCAGCAAATCCATTTCAACAGCAGATGTCGCAGGAGCAATACCATTTGATGCGGCAGGGGCAGCTAATAGATATTTGACATATCAAAAAAGAAGAATGAGAATTCACCATTCAGTAGCTTACAAATGGTATGTAAGTAAATTAATAATGAAATTGACAAGAATTCCAGATTTAAGAAGTGCTGTGAAATCATATGATGTCATACCGGATTCTCAGCAAAATCTATAATATTGTAACCTTGCACCTATTTTTTTTTTTAAACATTTTGTTCAACAACTGGTTACAATTCATCCATCAGTTGATGAGATAAGCCAATCCAAAATAACTCACAAAATTATACAAAATTTAAATAAAATAAAATAAAATTTTAAAAATAACTCATCCAGGAAATCTTGATTATGATATAGAAATACACCCCAATTATTGGAAGTTCAACCAAAACTGTGCATCCCAATTGTAGCACAGAAGACATGCACAAGCACCAATCAACATAGTCTAGGGACCAGAAGAGCAAAAGAAATATGATGATAATGTGCAGTTCCAACTATACCTGAAAATGAACCTCTAGGATCAAATTCATCAAATCCCTCAAATTCTCCGTTGTTGTACTGTGATGCAGCCTGAGTTGAAGCAGGAGGGGAAGCAGAAGCAGGGTGTGGAGCAGATGCAGTTGTATGGGGTGGGCTAGCATCTTTAGGGGAGGATGCTTTAGGGGCATATGCCTGTGAAGACTCCCCATCCCTATCAGTAATACGGATTTAGATCTAAGGCATAAACCAAAAAAGATGGTAAGCAAAGAGGAATCTTACCTTTCATTGTAAGAAGGACTGCGGGGAGCACCAACAGCATCCTCGTAACTAGGGGGTGCACCAGCACTTTGCCCAGAATACCTAGTTTCAAGCTTTTTCCCAGCAGAGCTGAATGAAAAATCAAACATATTAAAAAACTTCAGTTTGTTGACCCATAAGAACTGTATACATCATTATAGATCAAAAGAAAATACCTTCCATCTTGAGATTGATCATCAGCTTTTGCGCCACTTCCTCTGCAAAGGGAGAACACTAATAAAATTCATATTTTCAAAATAAATTATTTCACATGTTGATTAAAAACTTTTGAAACCATGTAGAACACATCTTGCACTTTGATACAGACAGCACCACACGTAGAAGGGCCATGAGTTAGATATGTAGTATTCCTAGGTAGCAGTACACTTAGTAGAAATATGTCAATGAAGTATCATTCAAAAAGGCATTAGCACCAACGGACTCTTGGGAGGAACCTGCTATTCAAAGTTAATTTTTGGATGTTGGCAGGTCCAAGAAAATATGCATTAAGAAGTTCTCTAGCAGTGAGGTTCCATTACCTACCCTTCTAGTCGACGTCCAATCATAATTTCATACTCCTAGGCATTTTTATTTTTAATCAAAGAAACGATCAACAATATGTACAAGTCCATTTTATGATTTCTAGAAATTAAGCAACAGTGCCGACATGGCTAGATATATTTGCATTTTTCTGAAACAATTTACATGAAGTCACAGGTAGTTTAGGTTCCTTCAACCGTCACTTGAAAATCATCATATTAAACATGCAGATCAGTTGCTCATTGTTATTTTTATCATCGCATTTCTACAATTCGAATGGCCAACTATGGCATCTTAAACGAAAAGAATGCAGATTGAACAATGCACACAAACACTTTCCATTTAGAGCACGAAAAAGACCTGTTCCACGAGCTATGTTATTTCTACTTAATTCATAGTTTGTGGATTAAGAGCAAGAAATTGACTTTCAAAGCCTTATCATCAGCCTAAATTGAAAATATTAAAGCGATGAAGACATTCTATCAACAAGTTCTATTCTTGAGTGAATATAAAACGTTTTAAGATATCAAAAGCAAATTGCAGTCGCTAATAAAATTTTGGTTCATTTATATTCAGACCGTGATGTTGGATTGACATCTCAGTGCTAAAAAACCATCCCCATAACAACTGCTTATAAAACATGTCAGCACAGTTGAAATGTTTTTATCACTTTTGGGACTATATATATCAGAATCAGTACTATCACTCTTCTCCAATCACCAGAAATAATTCAATGTGTTAAGCAAGGACGTTAGGTTGGAGGAATTCATTGAATATGAGAAAATAGAATTTAAACAGACCTGGAAGAATATTGTCCATCATCCTCATTTGCAGAATTTCTCTCTCGATCAGCACTTCTACTTCTTGACCCATATTTATATTCATCAACACTTGGACTTCTTCCTCGGTAGTCATCATCCCTGTACCCATCTCGGCCATATCGCTCCTCATTATCTCTACCATACCTGTCTCCATCACGGCCATATCTATCTTCATCTCTACAACCCCATTCTCTTTCTCTCCCATAGCCATTTCTATCATCATCTCGGTTTCCATATCGATCATCATCATATCTATCTCCATACCCTCCGGAGCCAGGATGATACATACCACCAGTAGGAGTGCTGCGGAATCTGTTGATGTATAAATGTCAAAAATTAATTATACAACTTTGCTAAGGATAAACCAGAGGCTATTTCAGTTTGTGTTGTGATTAAAAAAATATACATATCACATAAAAACGGCATACAAGACCTTTGAGGATGGATAAGAAACTAAACAATATGCACAGAGATGGCGGAAAATGAAGAATAAATAGAAAGAAACACAACAAAGAATTCCACGAGATAAGTCAACTTTTTGTAACGTGCACCAAGCATTTGCCCTTGCCCTATTCGGCAGCACTAACTCATCATTGCAACCTAAGGAGCCCGATAGACAACTATCATAGGATACATGAAAGATACAGAACAAGGCATAGACACAGCACCCTGAAATCCCTCTCACACAGCTCACTTGAAAACACTAAAAGAAGTAGATTCATCCTCAAACACTATGACAAACAACATAGATTGCTAAGAAAAATTCAAAGCTAAGCCTCAAAATTAAAAATAGGAGAAGTTAAGCTAGAGGAAACACATCCAAGGAGCACAAATCACTCTTAGTATGCATGCAGGCATTCAGTAAATATTGATTGTTTGCAAATGCAGCCTTCAAGCCTTCAAGTGGCAAAATAATCATTGAAGATAGTAAAATACATGTGGCCTAGAATAATTGAAGAGGTTAGCAATGTGATGCATGCAATCAAAGAGCATGATGCGCTACTTACTTGTCCCTATTACTAGCAGCCTTCTGACGGACTTCTTGTATTCTTTCCTTATCATTTACAAGAACTACTAGGCTTTGAGATTTCTTTCTTACATTATTACCCTGGTCTCTTCCAGTGGAATCAATGTATTGGAAATCAGACAATGTCTATAGAAACAAAACAAAACAAACACCACCGGTCAGCTTAAATCCTAGGTGAAGCTTTGAAAGAAAAAGAATAGAAAACAGAGAAACTAACTGATAGCATGTTCTCTGATATCATCTATGATATGCTCGGACCCATGAGCTACCAAGTACTCCAAGACTGTCAATGCCTGCATAAAATAAGAAAAAGGGAAGTTGATCGTTAAAATCAAAAAGTGTCATCTTTGATATATTCCAAACAGGGATATCTGAAATGAATCGGAGTAATCTCCCGAATTCGAACTCGTGAATGTATGGAATGAGACACTGAATGGTTACTGAAAAGGGAAATATTAGTTAAGGAAGACAAACCTTATATACATGCCGCCAATTTTTTCCAGTATCATTTATACGCTTCCATATGACTGACAAGATCATCTGATACTCATGACTGTTAAAAAAGTAAAGTTAATACCTTCCATCTGAAAAGTAACACTTGTGAAGTAGTACTGTATAATTGAGCCAATCTGAACTTACTAGTTTCTAGTTGCCTGAGCAATATCTGCAAGAAGGGATCCATGAGGACCCCAGGGTTCATTGCTAGTTGCATCAAGAACCTGGAAAAAAAAAATGCACCACTTAACAACTGCAGAGAAGAACTACTGGGCAACTAACAAATATCCACTCCAATATTAGAATAATTATTTTCTGATAATTTTAATATCTGGCCAAAATATGTTAATTGAAAGAAAACAAAGAGCAGAACGTGAAAATAAAAAAAAGAAAAGTCAATCAAAAGACAGTATAGATAAATTACCTTATGTTCTATTGAAGGGACTTTCAGAACTTTCTTGTTAACCCCTCTCTTACTGCAAGAGGACAGATAAAACATTCGTGAGGAGATGCTTGGCAAATTAAAGTTCAGACATAATCTAACTGAATGACCACTATGTGGTCAGTGAATCTAAATACGTTGTGCTAGCTTGATAAATCGACAGTCCAAATCCGCATGTCCTCCTCACACCCTTTTCTATCGTACGAAAACTTGTAATGAATACAAAATAACCGCAGGAGAACAAACCATTCAAGGAAGTGCAAGGAAAATATACTAAGTGCAAAACTTGAAGAGAAACTCACATGTCACGGACAGTTTGATCAAAAACTTTCTTCATTACACCCCTGCCTGATAGATGCCAAACTAGCTAAGGCTATCAATGTTATTGCCTGTAAAAGCCAAAAGAAACGGTATGCTCAAATTAAGCAAAACAACATTTCCTGAATTTTCTTTCATTGAATCACGATTGCAACTTAACGAAATGATAGTTACCAATATCCAGCACAAACATATCATAATTCCATCATTTCATTCGAATCAATCAGAGCAGCAAAAATCAAATTTACGCAAGAAACAATCTTTCCAACAAATTCGACCGCCAACACGCAATAACAAATTAAAAAAAACGGAAAACAATCGTAGCAGAATAACAATGTACGAAATGAGCAACAAATTGATTCGGCAAATGAACAAACGACTCCTTCCAAATCGAATAAAATACCAATTCAGATCTAAACACTCAGCTACAACCAAACAGATGCATGAAAGCTAAACTCCACAGATACACATACTAACAAAATTGAAGATCCAGCAAATACAATTGAACTCGATCAACAAAAAAAAAAAAAAAAAAAATCCTAAAAAAACAAAACAAGATCATGCCTGAGAAATTCACAGCCTCCTTCACCGACCGTATGCTAGATCTGAAGATATGGTGCTGATGAATGGGTGTCTAGATCGAGATCGAGACGGAGGAGGAGAGAGAGAGAGATTGGAAGGGAAGGGGAAACGAATGGAAAAGGAGATGCTGCTGCACCGTGAAAGAAAATTCGTCGAATTGAATGGAACTAAGCTGTCTTTTTAGTTTGGAAAAAAATAATACGAATTTCTAATAATAGTTCAAACTGTGGCAGTAAATAAATATAAATAATAAAGTGATATTGAAATGTAAATAAAATAAAACAAAATAAAATGTTTTTTTCTTTTAAATTTTAATTTTAATAAAATGTGTGTGGGGTACAACTAGACCCAAGTTGTAGCAAGCGCAATTGACACACGTACTGTGAAACTCTGCTCTTTTTGAAAATCAACATAATAATATTCAGCGCTAGCTATTCATATACCTACTCACCTTTCATATGAAAATTTTGTAATGTTTCGTTTATGAGATTTTAGGTGTTGTATTCAATTGAAAAGTAAGGGGTCTATATTGAAAATTTTAATAAATTCTTTCCATTTCATGAAACATGATAAATGATATATGATGTCGTGACGGTTCAATTAAAAAAGTAGGACGATTAAAATGGGATGGATGGAGCATTGCATAACTCTCGATAAAAAAAAAAAAAAAAAAAAAAAAAAAAAAAAAAAAAAAATCCAAATTTATGGAAATATATTATTTCGAATCGAAACAAAAATCAAGCATTTCGGAGAAAGTAACATGCTCGGGCTTTTTCGATTTTCTTAGACAGTTAACGATTGTACTTTTTGAATTGGTCATAATTGGTAGTAAAAAGTAGTACTCTCTTGCAAATCGACTTAGATTCTAGAAACAATCCACATCACGAATCTCTTGACTGTAAAACAAAAATGGGCCATAATGAAGGAACGGAACGAACGACGAATACTCGAACGAATGACACGAACAGAACGAAAAACACGAAGGTACGAATACCAAAACAAACGAAAGATAAAACCTGGATGGCGTAAACTCTGGCTCTGGTGCCAAATGATACGATCCTTGACGACCGAATTGAAGACGTACGCGGAAGGAAGAAAATACAATTAATGAATCTGAAGAAAAAGATGGATATATATTCCAATATAGCTAAGATCTAATCCTATAAATGATACAAGTCAGTCATACGACAGCCTATACCCCAAATAGTGATCGTCTTAGTCACACGAGAACGATGATTGACACACAACGAGGGATTATTGACTCGCTGATTCGTCGGATAATGAATTCGTCTTGGAATAATCAAGAAAAATTCGATAAACTCTCAAGAGAGAATAAAAACTCACAATAATATTAATGATAAGATGATCAATTTTCGTCCACAAAGACCCCTTTATATAGGGAGGCAAATAAACCCATCTAAACCTAATCAAACTAGGAAATAACTGTACTAAAGTCAAAGGTATGGCCCAATCCATTAACCAACATGATAAAAACCCAAAAACAAGTCTTTTAAAGCCAAAAAACGTGGCCTGAACAAAAACACACGAAAATTAAAATAAAGTCTTCAATCTTCAGCCCGAACGCACATAATAAGATTAACAACTCGCAGGTTGTCCGGTCCGCCTTCTTTAATGGGCTTCTTTATCAATTCTTGAGCCCAGACTTCTTGAATCAGTCATTGCAAGCCATCCTTGAACTTCTTAGCTCGAGCTCTCCATCATTCCCCTCCTCTTGAAGAGGATTTGTCCTCAAATCCAAGTCGTCACCTACATCAAAAGGACTCAAATCAGCCACATTGAATGTAGCACTAACATTATACTCACCAGGTAAGTCCAATTTGTAGGCGTTGTCATTGATGCGCTCCAACACTTGAAAAGGTCCATCGCCTCTAGGTAACAACTTCGAGCGCCTTTGCAACGGAAACCGTTCCTTGCGCATATGCAACCATACCCAATCTTCGGGCTCAAACACCACTTGACGACGCCCCTTGTTGGCTTGCTTGGCGTACTGCTCTGTTCGTCTTTCAATATCCAGCCTTGCCTTCTCATGAATCTGTTTCACAAAATCAGTCTTTTTCTGGACATCAAGATTAGTATGCTCATGTTCAGGCAAAGGAGATAAATCTAAAGAATGTTGGTCGCAGAAAGAGTTAATTGGGGGGGGGGGGGGGGATACACCAATAGCCAACCGTTTTTGAAAATAATGTAGTCTGCCTTTTTGGAGAACTAGCTGGTCAAGCACTTGACAGTTTAATAAATCAACACTTGGGAAAGCTCTAGGATTTTCGAGTGTTGACTGGATGAGGATTTGAGAGAATTTCTTGCAGCGGTTCGGCTTGTAAGATAATTGAGTTTCCCGTACATAGACCATTGTTGTCGAATGCTTTATATAGGCGTAGTTCAAAAATAGCCGTTGTGAGTCCTGCAAAATAGAGCCGTTAGAAAACAGCTGACATGGCATGGAGCCGTTGCAGACTTGACTCAGCACTTCGAGTGGGTCCAGACAGCTGGCAACAGAAGTGGCAGCTATGTGGAGGGAGGTTGATCTTCCTGATAGATCAACAACCTGTCTTCGGCAGTTAGATGAATGAGCTTGAAGAGCTTTGACCGAAGACCCTGCAAGGCATGAAAGATGGAGAGTTAGTTGACCTTCAATAGGTGAAGCTGTTATGGACAACAGCCTCATTCTTTAAGGAGAACATACTCGAAATAGAATAGATAAATATTATATCATGCCATGCTTATGCCTAAGTGTGGTTTTGAGAAACATCATTAAAATAACTGCAGAGGGTTCCCAACAATTTCCCCCTTTTTGATGATGTCAAAACCCAACACTTTACAACGATCCTAAGAAAATGAAGTACCTGTTTTAACAAGATTGTTAAAGCAGTTTGTTTGGATCATGTTAGGCAGTTTGATAATAGAACTGTAAAGCAGTTTAGTAAGCCTAGACAAAGAGAGTTTGTCATATTGGGCAAAGAAAGTATTAACTTTTATTTATGACGAGCTAGATGGAGAATTACAGTTACAGGCATGGTCATAAAATAAAAATTAATAAGAAATCAGCTACTTTGATGAACCTGCAGCCGATTGAGCTTCTTTTCTTCTGGATAGCAGACCCAGACTCGCATAGATCCCATCTTCTAGCTTCTTGAAACGAGGGTCTGAGAGAGGAATCTCGAAATTCAGAGCAGATGAACGAACTCCCTCATTGATGGCAGTGTAATCAACTGTCTTTCCATCATGTAGAAGTGGGCAGAAGAAAGTTTCCTTCGCAGGGACAGGAAGTCCAATGCCTGCATCATTCGCCAGCTTCACAACTCTCTTAACGAGAGCAAGATCTCCAAAATGCCTTATAAAAACTTTAAAGGCCTCGCCATAATTCTCTTGATCGTATGGAGGAAGCTTGATCCAGTAGTGCAGCAGGATGAACGAACTGATGAGCTCGTCCCATTGAGGCTTAAGGTCTGGGCCGATCCAATCCTTTCCTTCCAAGGCAGCCCGTGCTTTCCTCTTCAAGTATTTCTTGTTGAGCTGGATGAGGTTAGCATGCTTCTGCCTCATGATTCGGTCCACTTCGGCCTGGGCTTGAGAAGCCCGATTCTCCTCCTCCTTCATCTTCCTCAGTGCATCTGCCTTGTCAGCATCAAGCCTCAAACGTTCAGCCTTCTTCTCAGCTTGAATTCTCCGTTGAACATTTGGATCCACAGCTTGATCTGCATTTGCACCCATTAGCACAGCCTCAGTGATAAGGCGAGCTTCTTTTGTTGTGCCTGATGAGGAACCGCCTTGCTGATCAGAAACTCTTCTTTCTGTCTGATCGGCAACGGGAGATGGAGACGGCCTTTCGGTGGTCGAACCTTCCCTGGACTTCTTCTTTTCTTTCTTCTTCTGCTTCTTCTCAGCCTTCTTTTCCTTCTCACCTTCCCCCCTTTTGACATCATCAGAAAGGGCTATGATGACGCCAGACGGGTTCTACACTTCAGCCTGGAGGGCTTCAACATGGGCGGTAAGGGTCTCTCGAGAAGGCATAAAGAGCTGAGATGTCTCCACTAACAGCTGTTTCCCTTTGATTTGCTGCAGATGCCGAGGTGGATATATGAGATTGAAGAGTTGACAACTTGTCATCCACCTCTTTTATCAGCCTGTTAGAGTGACGAAGATCGGTGTTGGAGGCCACATCTTCATCCTTTAGCAACGTGCCAAGAAAGGGCTTGACATGATCTTTAAGATGGACCTGGGTAAAATGCCCAATCTCCTTGGAGACGGCAGCTTCTGCAAGTTCCTTAGCTGCTTCCTTGGCTGCCTCAACAGCCTTTGAAGTGACCTCGCTCACTTCATTCGACAGTCTTTCATCCGTGGACGTGAGAGAAGTCAAAACTTCATCCACGGATTTCGTCAGTTTGCTTTCCAACTGACCAATTCTCGAATCCAGCCGCTTCTCACCGTCGGATATCAAGGTGGTAACATCATCGATCTCCTTCTTTATCCGTTTTGAAATTAGATACCGCAGCTGGTGAGTGGTCAGGAAGGTCTCCAGATTTTCCTCCTTTTCCTCCTCCTTCTCTTCATCGATATAGACCAGATCGTCCACATTGATGGCAGAACGGGCTGGGGTCACGATCTCTCTCCTGATCGGACTGAGCCCATTGTCATTTTCCGGAACAGCTGAATTGTAAAACTCAGCTTCTTCTAGGTAGAGCGGCTTCAAGTCCACACCCAGGGACTTGGCTTCTACCTTCATGGAGGTAAGGACGAGCTGGCGGAAGCTTGCACGAGCTTCCGAGATAGATGAGTAATGAAACTCACCTTTTAGAAAGGCCTCCTCCGCCTTGAGCTGATCAAGATTCTTCAGCACGAACAAGGACTGCATCACGTGATAATCAGCATCATTGATGTCCAAAAACAGACGGAGGCGAGTGGCCAACTTGAAAGCCTCGGGGGTTGATCTGGCCCCGGGCAGCAATTCATCAACGGCCTTCTTTGCCGCGAACTCCATGTCATCGTAGAGCTGGAGAGCTTGCTCCTTCGCAAATCTACGAGCATCTTCCTCTGCCTTCTTCAAGTAAAGGTTGGCTGACTCATCATCATCATCATCATCATCATCACAAAGGATGACTTGGATAGATTGGCTTGATTGAGGCTCCTCAAGATCTGCCTCGATGTGAACAGCCTCAGAGGGAATGGACTCATCTCTCGGGTAGACAAGCTGATGCTCGGAAACGAGCTGATTCCCCGAGGAGAGAGGTTGTTGTTCGGTGGAGGAAGCCTGTTTCTCAGCCCCAGCAGCAGCTGATGAACACACTGCAATGGCTGAAGGGGTCGAGCTTACAACAGCAGCAACGGGTTGTAGTTTCTTCGATGGCCTTTCCTCGGTGGCCGTCCTTCCCCGTTTCTTGCTTTTCTCCGCCAGCTTCTCCTTGCCCTGGGTGGAAGAAAAGCCAGAAGCTTTCTTGGAATGGGGATGGGCAGCAGGTTCCCCCTAGGCTAGGAAACGAGAGTCCTCCCATTCTGGGTTAGACTTCGCCATGGCCACGAGGAACGGTCTGATCACGGGATCAGAGGTTATGAGGGATGACTCATTAATACCCAGCGACATGTTGAACTGTCGCTGATTCGACGGGAGCTTGATGGATTCGTTGAATGGGACTTCATCCTCCCACTCATCTCGTTCTACAACGGTCTGGAAGATCAGGGAGATCTTCAGACAGAAGTTGAACTTCCTCTTGACGGTCAGCAGGGTGTCACCGCCCTTATCCACGGAGGTCTTGAACTTTGCTGCCTCACTTTTCATTCCAAAGACCAACAACCTCCCCCAATTCACCGGGAGGTTGTGGTAGACAGCAATCAAGATCTTGAACTTGTCGTAGGTCATCTTGTCATTGGTCCCCTTTTGAGAGAGAAGGACCTTGTGAATGACATCGAACAGCAGTCGGAACTCCGGTTTGAGCCGAGTTCGTTGCATCCCCTTCATGTCGTAAGACACGGGCTGCTGATCGATCGCCGGAAGAGTCATAGCTTGGAATGACTCCTCAATAAGCTGGGCGGACATCTCAGGAAATATGTCATCGCCCGAATCCACCAGATCGTACGTCTTCAACACTGCATCGAGCAGGTTGAAAGAATCATCGACAATCACATTGTCGGAGGCCCGGACGAAGATGTCGCCGAGCGAGTCCTTCTTGTCCTCACGCCAGAATGCGTAGAAGGCAAGGATTTGATTCGGCAGTAGCTTTGCTGGAACTGAGGTAATTATGCGGTGGAAGGGACCGCATCTCTGCATCCTCGCAAAGATATCATCGAGACCAGAGTGGCCCATGTTGCTGTAGACGAAATAGGGCTCCTGCACGATGAGAGACTTGTAGTGGTTTTTGGCATGATGCCATTTGAAAGTAATCTCTTGGCCGGCGGTGGAGGGCTGTTCATCGGTGGCCATTTGGGACACGACAGTCCATGCCCAGTCGCGGCTTTTCGCATCTTCACGTCTAGTCCTCACATAAATGCATCTCGATTGTCGAAGCATGAAACCCCAAAAAGGAAGTTTTGTTACACGAAAAGAGTAATCATTTGCTTCTAACAATATCTTCTCCAATTGTAATGTTTGGATATATAAGGAATTATATGCATGCAAGACATATTAAATACTAATAATTTGAAATAAATGCTCTAAGGGAAATTTAAATAAATGATAAGTCAGTGAGTGATACAACTCACTGCCTTTTACTTCCCCCTTGAGTGAGCAAGGTAGTTGCAACAGCCTTCTGTACTTCAGTTTGTTGTGAAGGCAGGTCGTTGTCTTGCAGGTTGTTGTTCTTTAGATCAAGTTTGTTGATCTAATCAGGTTGTTGTGGTTGCATTGTCATCGGACTGACTGCTGTTCAACATACCGAGCTTGACACATAGCATTTTGAAGCGCTCCTCTTGCAAGGGCTTTGTCAAAATATCAGCTAGTTGAATATCTGTGTGAATCTTCTCCACAACAACGTTCTTCTTTTCAACGTGGTCACGTATGAAATGATGTCTCACTTCAACATGCTTACAACGTGAATGAAGAATTGAATTCTGGGTGATGGCAATAGCACTTGAGCTGTCACAGAAGATAGGAACTTCCTTTACAATGACCTCATAGTCCTTGAGCTGTTGCTTCAGCCAGAGAATTTGAGCACAACAGCTACCAGCTGCCATATATTCGGCCTCGGTTGTTGATGTTGCCACGGAAGTCTGTTTCTTTGAAAACCAAGATATCAGTTTGTTCCCTAGAAATTGACAAGCACCTGAGGTAGACTTCCGATCTAGCTTGCATCCAGCATAATCAGAATCTGAGTAGCCAGTTAGTTCTAAGTTGTCATCTTTAGGATACCATAATCAAAGATTGGCAGTTCCTTTGACATAACGAAGAATCTTCTTGGCTGCTTCCATGTGTGATTCCTTTGGATTAGCTTGATAACGAGCACAGACACCAACTGCAAAAGTAATGTCAGGCCTACTAGCAGTTAGATATAGTAAAGAGCCAATAATACCCCTGTATCAAGTTATGTTGGCAGGTTTTCCTTCGAGATCTTGATCAATCTTCCCATTTGCAAGCATTGGAATCTTGACGGGCTTGTTGTCTTGAATTCCAAATTTAGTGATCAAATCATGAGTGTATTTGGTTTGACTGATGAAGATCCCTTCATTTGACTGCTTCACCTGCAATCCTAGAAAGAAATTCACCTCCCCCATCATGGACATTTTGTAGTTGTCCTTCATGAGGTTACCAAATTTTTCACAAAGCTTGGGAGATTTAGATCCAAAAATAATGTCATCAACATAAATTTGAACTAAAAGGATATTATCATTCACTTTGATAGTGAAGAGAGTCTTGTCAACTGAGCCACGCTTGAATCCAGATTCTATGAGAAAGGTGGACAGCGTTTCATACCAAGCTCGAGGAGCTTGTTTGAGTCCATACACGGCCTTGTGTAGGCGATAGACCTTGCTGGAATCACCTTCTTCAAATCCAGGCGGTTGCTCAACATAGACTTCTTCTTCTAGAATTCCATTTAAGAATGCGCTCTTTACATCCATCTGGTAAACTTTGAATTGTTGATGAGCTGCATAAGCCAAAAACAGTCTGATTGCTTCCAATCTTGCAACTGGTGCAAACGTTTCGTCAAAGTCGATTCCTTCTTGTTGACAGTAGCCTTTGGCGACCAGACGAGCTTTGTTTCTGACAACTTCTCCAGATTCATCTCTCTTATTTTTGAATACCCATTTGACTCCAATAACGCCTTGATGATGAGGTCGATCTACAAGGGACCATACTTCATTTCTCTTGAATTCATTCAGCTCTTCTTGCATGGCCTGAATCCAATCAGCATCTTGAAGTGCTTCATGAGCTTCTCTTGGTTCAATGAGTGAGAGATAGCAGCTTAGAAGGGCACTTTCTCCATGCATTCTTCTTGTTCGCACTCCTTGGTTTGGGTTCCCAACAATGAGCTCATGTGGGTGATCATCCACCCAGCGTCTTCTTCGAGTTTGTTCTTCTTCTGATATGACGGGCTCTTGTTCTATAGCGGGTTCCTCAAACTCGGGATGAGAGGTGGTTTCCAATCTTTGAGAGAAAGGATTAAGCTGCTCCATTTGCTTTTCCAGATCAGCGACAGTATCCGTTTGAGAAACTGAGTTAGAGGGATCAGCTTGATTATTTCCAGCTGATGTATTACAGCTTGATGTAGGAACATCACTTGCATCACTTCCCCCTTGCTGTGTGATCTTTGGATCAGATTGATCCTCTTCACTTTGATCAGACGGACTCCAGATCAACAGATCTTCGATGAGATCGTTCTTTGATCTATTGAGCTCGTCTTTTTTCCTGTTTTTGTGTCTCTGTACAGACAAGCAGATTCATCAAACACAACATGAGGTGTTACCTCCACAGTGAGAGTTCTCTTATTATAGACTCGAAAGGCTTTGCTGGTCTCTGAGTATCCTAAAAATACTCCTGGATCTGCCTTGCTTTCAAAGGTCTTTAATTGAGATTTCCCATTGTTGTGAATGTAACACAAACACCCAAAAGCTTTAAAGTACTTTAACTTGGGGAGCTTGTTGTTCCACAGCTCGTATGGAGTTTTCCCATGTCTGGTAGTGATAACAGACCAATTCTGAGTGTAACAAGCTGTATTGACAGCCTCTGCCCAGAACTTCATGGGAAGCTTAGTCTCTTCAAGCATTGTGCGAGCTGCTTCTTTTAAGGAGCGATTTCTCCTTTCAACAACTCCGTTTTGTTGAGGGGTTCTAGCTGCTGATGTTTGATGATGAATTCCATTCTTCGTGCAATATTCCTCGATCATTGAATTGAGAAATTATGTTCCTCTATCTGATCGAATAGATATGATAGATTTTTCTTTTTGATTGCACAGCTTGCTGAGCAACGCCGGTAGCTTCTCCAATGTCTCCTTCTTCTTGAATAAGAAAATAACCCACGTAAATCTAGAAAAATCATCTATAACTACGAGAGCATATTTTCTACCGTTTATACTCAGAGGAGTGACTGGACCAAAGAGATCCATGTGAAGAAGTTCCAATATTCGACTTGAATCTTGTGCAAATACGCTGGGAAAAGAGGCTCTTGTTTGCTTCCCAGCTTGACAGGCATTGCACACATGGTCCTTGTCGAATATCTGATCAGGTAGATCGTTGACCAGTTTGTTGCGTGCCAGCTTGTTGATAGCTTTGAAATTCAGATGGCTCAGTCTCTTGTGCCATAACCAACTAGCTTCTGAGTTGGCCTTTGTCACCAAGCAGGTTTCTTTTTCATCTGTCCATTGAACTATGTATAATTTATCCTGCATGACTCCGGTAAGAAGAATTTCTCCTTCCTTATCTTTCACAAGACACTTGTTAGTAGAAAATTCTACACGTTTACCACTCGAGCAGAATTGAGAGACTGAAAATAGATTATGATTAAGACCTTCAACAAAAGAGACATTATGTATAGTGGTCGTACCAACATTCAGATCTCCATACCCTTTTGTTTTGCCTTTGGAGCTTCCTCCAAAAGTAACTTGAGGTCCATCTCGCTCAAGATAGTTTGACAGCAGCATCTTGTCACACGTCATGTGTTTGGAGCATCCACTGTCAATGATCCATACAGCTCCTCGAGCTGCCTGGCTTCTCCGTAGAGCCTTTCCTACCTGCAATTAATTGAGCTTAGCAACCCACTTGAGATTGGGTGTTACATCTGTTGCTGTTGCAGCTGGTTGAACAGCCTTGGGTACCCAGACTTTGATCACAGGCTTGCTTCTATCCGAGGCTGTGGATGATGCAGCTTGTTTCTTTGGACTGGGTTTAGAGGTTTTGCTCTTCTTTCTGTTCTTCTTGGTAGGATGGTAAATGTTGTATTGATGTTGATAGCAAGGCTCATCATAATATGGTATCTGAGGATACCAATGTTGATAATGGGCTTTTTTTGGATAGCACATACAACCTTGAGTTTGAGCGGAATAATAGAATTGTGGGTAGAAAGGCTTTTGATGCTCTGCCTTTCTTACTTTCTTCCTTTGATCAGCCTTGTGAAAGAACTTGTTTTTTCTCTTTTCTTTGGGGTTGGCAGTCCTTTCTTCTTTTCTGTAGGTTGATCCTTTCTCAGCAAGTTTGTCTTCTGGTGATTCTTCAGAAGAACGGCCTGTGGCTGATGAGCTGGATTTTCAGCTGTACGATTTTATCTGGAATGGCCTTGCATTTTTGATCATTTGTCTTCTTTGAGGGTTGAGGTTTGATGAAAACCACCTCACTGCTTATAGGCCTTTTTCCAGTAGCTCTATCATAGCCTAGACCAGTTTTATTTCTTGAACTTCGTTGAATTGCATGCACTTCTTCCAGCTTCTTTCCGCTTTTCTTTAGCTGGCTCAAAGTTATTTGCAGTTTTTGTTCCTTGATAGCCAGTGATTCATGTCGACCACTAAGTCTGCAAGCTTGGAGGTGAGACTGTGTATCTCAGTATCTTTTGATTTTAGAGCTTCATTCTTCTCAAGCTCTTTGTCCTCCAGCTCCTTTTCTTTTTGAGTTAGAATATCTATTTTTGAATTTAGATATTCTATCTCTCTCTCCTTTTCAGCATCATAGGGAGCAAATCTCTCTTCTAGAGCAGTCTTGAAATTCCCATTTTGAGCTATGAGCTCTGCATTGTCCTTAACAACCTCCTCGAATAGCTCAGCTAGTTCGGTATATTCCTTCATCTGTTCTTTGATCCTTTCCCAAGACTCTGCCTCGGATAGATCTTCTTTCTCATCTGCACTATCATCGTCAGAGAAAGATATTTGAACAGTTAGAGGGATTACCTTTGATGGTTCAACTTTTGAGGTTGTTCCAGATGAATCTCCTACGAAGCTTTCTTCTTCGTCTTCATCTTCAGAAGCAATATATCCCTCATCATCACTCGTTGAGATGTCAGAGAGATGAGCTTCCTGTGTGGATTCTTCAGCTAGCAGGGCAACTCGTTGTTCTTTGAGCTTCTTGTCTCGCTTAGCACGAAGTTCTTCTCTTTCTGCCTTGGTTAGGTCAGGGCAATCTGTTTTATAATGACCTGGCCTACCACAACCAAAGCAAGCACCTTCTGGTGTGTTAGTGGAGTTAAACTTTGAGGGTTTAGCCTCGCTTTATTTCCACAACAATCATCATTGCGATTTGAGTAACTTCGCTTGTTATCTCGATAGAGCCTCTTGTATTTTGAGACTTTACCGAGAAGCTTTTTATTGCTTCTTGAGAACATGGCTACATCAATATCCAGTTGATCAATTTTCTTGACCAAAGCCTCATCAGCTGATGAGGTTGATGTTTCTTTTGTCTCATCTGCCTTGAAGTCAGCATCTTTTTCTTTCTTATCATCATTCTTTTTAGATGATTGAGGCTGTGAGGATCCATGAATCCGAATCATCTCATATTCATTTCCGATTAGAATATCAAATAATTCTTCAGTAGAGAGAGTGTTGAAGTCAGATCGGGATGGAAGTAGAGCTGAATATACATGCCAGTTGGCAGGTAGTGCTCTTGTAACTTTCAAATTCTTCTCATGTTGAGAATATTTGTTTGATTTCAGTGCCTCTACTTCGAGAACTATTTCAGTGAATCGAGTTTTCATCGATTCAATGTTTTCATTTTGCAACATTTTGAAGTCATCAACTTGCTGCAAGCAATCGATAGCTTGTTCTCTTTTATCTCTTCGGATCCCAGGCTTATGGCCTTGAGGGTATCCCACATCTCTTTTGATGTTTCGAGATTTCTGATTTTTGAAAGGTAGATACCTTTCACAGTGCTAGAAATGAGGCCTTTGGCAAAATTATCAAGCCCAACCTCTTTTCTCTCTTCAGTGGTGTAATCACGGGGATTATTGAGTTTCTGTTTGTAACCAGCTTCACCAGGTGAAGTCCCAGTGATTTCAACCTTGTCATCATAGATGGGAGAAGGTCCTTCCTCAATGACCTTCCACATGAGAATATGATGTGCTTGAAGGCACATCCTAATTCGAAAACTCCAGTCCTCATAGCCTTGGACAGAGAAGTCCTCACAAACACGAATCAATGAAGATTCCATAATGATGATATGATATGAATGGAAAAGATTTTACAAAGGATCTGTTCTAATTGACCAAAAACTTTGAAAGAGTTTTTAGTATACAAAGCAGCGGAGGAAACGTCAGAACCAACTGGAACACGGAGGTTAGTCACTTAGCTTCTCGATCTCGATCTCGATCTCGATCTCGATTTTATATATACAATGCAAATGCAGGTGGAGGAAACGTCGAAAAGAATGGGGAAGTGGGGAGGCCAAGATCAAGTGATCGTGAAACCATTAGTAGTCGATGCTTAATTATTTCATTTGTAGGTGATTTGATTAACAAAATTATGATCAGTGCTAAATTATATTGCATTTGATTAAACACCACTTACACTCGGGGGTCTTGAACAATTAATTAACAATAAAATGAATTTGAGGAAGATTTCAGTGTAATATAATTATTTCAGAAATTATGTGTTCAAACACCTTCACTTTCTCGTTTCTTCTTGACTTATGATTTTTTATACCAAATTAAAAGTTTTAATACGGTTTAATTTAAAATTAAACGTCAATTTATTTTTGTATACTTAATCACTCCCTCCTAAAAGTTCATGCCAAAAATGAATTAGACTAATAGTCCAGGACGGAAGGACTATTACATATGCCGGACCTAAATGTTTCGGCGTTACTCTAATTATTGAAAGTTGTATTTTCTAAAGGAAGAAAAACGAAAGAAAGTGTGTTTGTGTATTGGCCTAATGCTATGAGGTTAAAATCGTCGCATCACCCATTGATGTGTGTTTTATTGTTACGACTAGGAATATTAATTTAAGAATCAAATTATATAACACCACCTACATCAATATATCAAGCCTTGTCTCTCTATATATATACACATAGTACTAGTATACTACAAGAGCTACAAGAGCTACTTAACGGCGGTTCGTCTCATCAACCACCATGCCGACGCCAAAGCATCGGTATACAGAGGCGCCGTTGCTCGAACGGAGGGCATGCGGCAGTCTTGATGAGCTGACCGGGGGCGACGGAGACTACCTTCCGGCAAGAGGTCTGAAATCATGGTGGAGAGTATTGTGCATAGAATCGGCGAAACTATGGGTAATAGGCGGCCCCGTAGGATTTCAGATCCTATGCCATTACGCAATAAACTCAGTCGCCATCATCTTCGTCGGCCACCTCGGAGATGTCCAACTCTCCGCTTTCTCCATCGCCATCTCCGTTGTCGGAACCTTTGCTTTCGGATTCATGGTTAGTACTCTCTCTCTCTCTCTGATACGCGGCGGAGGAGGGTGGCGGGCCAATGGTGGTGGTATGCTTTTCCGGCGGGAGGGGAAGAATCCATGCATTTATTGCGTCTATATCCAATGAGCCTAATTAAAATGGAGATGACTCATTTTTAGGTTAATTTTGTCAGCTTTCAAAAGTGAAAGAGTAGATGTGTTACGTGCCGAGCTGGCCACTAATTAATTAATTAATGCTTAATAGGAATATTATTTACTCCCTCCTCCGTTATTTTATAAGTCCTATTAGATATTTGGTCTTGTTTTTTTTAATAAGGGGTTTTCATATTTCTATGTAAAAATTTCAATTTCAACTCACTATTTTTCAATTTTTCTCTTATTTTCATTATCTTCATTTATCACAATTAATGTATATCTCTTTTCCCAAAATAACTTCATCTATTTTTATATGAAACTTTTGATTTACGAGAAAAAAATTGATCATAAAAGAATAATCATTAAGTTTTCTTAATTCCCCTGTTTGAGAAAAAAAGACTAATAAAAAAACAGAGGGATCGAGTATGTCATTATAATATAAAGATAGAGAAATTAATGATATAGTAATCCCATGGGAATCTTCATCGTTTTTTCATTTTGATGTTACTTTCTTATAATATTTTTGTTATATTATATTCTAATATCTTAAAAATTAATATAGTTATAAAATAATTAAACACCAAAACTCAATTTGTCTTATTATTTAGTTTTTGAAGTGTTGATATTTCATGTACCTATATTCGGGTACGCAGAGCTGGTCGAGGTCTCGCTAGGTTGTTGGGTTTTACGGGCGCCATGCTGAGCTCATCTATTATGCTCTTTTCGCTATATATAGTTGTAAAGACATATTATGTAATATGTAACCTAGTCACCTAATAATATATGTTCTCATTTTCTGTCCGTGAACGTAGCCAACATAAGATGGTGAACCACGTAATTTTGTGTCGTCTTTACTTTTCTGTTTGTTTATCGCTCTTTAATCCTATTCCGTCACAACATGAAGTTAAAAAGAAAAATGAACATATGGAGTTTCGATTTCTATGCATTTCATAGATTTGACGATTTCAACATTAATTTATGAGATACTAGAGTATTAAAAAAAGGAAAAAAAAAAAAAAGCAATACCAAAGTGAAAAAATGACGAAGGTACGATACGAGAGTAGCGTGTCATTTCTCTTTAGATAACATGAAATGAGAAAGTATGTTTTGGGGAGCCTAGATAGGTATAAATGTGAACCATTTTCATATGTGATGATTAATACTACTATACGTTCCTCAAATTAAAGGCATGCAAAACTACAGATAGTTAAAATCTAAATTGATGAGCTATACATCTTTACAGAATATACTTGCACTACACTAATAACACACACCTTCTTGCTTAATCTTGATTTCTTCAAGTTGTTGCATTTAACTTCTGCAGCTAGGAATGGGGAGTGCTCTTGAAACTCTATGCGGACAGGCATTCGGTGCCGGAAAGATCAACATGCTCGGTGTTTACATGCAACGATCGATGCTCGTCCTCTTCGTCTCTTCCCTCCTCATCTCGCCTCTCTACGTATTCGCCGCCCCCATTCTCAAGTTCATAGGCCAGCCTCATGAAATAGCAAAGCTCTCTGGCTTCTACACTCTTCTCATCATTCCTCAACTGTTCTCTCTCTGTGTTGCCTTCCCCACACAGAAGTTCCTCCAAGCACAGAGCAGAGTCGGCGTTCTTGCTTGGATCGCCGGCTTCTGCCTTGCTGCACAGGCTCTGCTGTGTTGGCTCTTTGTCGATGTCTTTGGCTTAGGTGCACCTGGTGCAGCTCTGGCTCTTGATATCAGTAGTTGGATGACTGTCACTGCGCAGTTCGTTTATGTGGTTGGTTGGTGTGGGGATAGTTGGGGCGGGTTCACGTGGGGTGCGTTTCGCGAGATTGGGGCGTTTGTGAGGCTGTCGTTGGCGTCCGCCATCATGATGTGCTTGGAGATTTGGTATGTGATGAGTATTGTTGTTCTTGCTGGCAATCTTGATGATGTTGTCACTTCGGTTGGTTCGCTTTCGATTTGGTAAGGCTTCGATCCGATCATGAAAGAAGCACGTTTTTTCGGTTTCTACACTATTGTTATTAACATTTGGTGGATCTGGATTTCTTGATTTTTATCAGCATGAACATTGATGGGTGGGAGACCATGGTGTTTGTGGGAGTGAATGCTGCCATAAGGTGAGAATCTTTATTAACATGCAGGCGTCGCCATCGGAGGAGGTTGGCAAGCTCAGGTTGCATACATCAACTTGGGTTGCTACTATGTATTTGGTCTCCCTTTAGGTTACATTCTTGGTTACACCTACAATCTTGGAGTTATGGTAATAATAATTTCTTCCTACTATTAGTAAAAGTTTTGCATTTTGTGAAATTTAAATTACAAGAGTAATTGTTTTCTTGTGTTTATAGGGAATTTGGAGCGGCATGATTGCTGGATTGGCACTGCAAACGGTGTTGCTCTTAATATTACTTCACAAAACCAACTGGAACAAGGAGATTAGTCTTTCGTACGAACAAAATAGCATGTGTCAGTTTAGTTGAGCGGTAAGGGGTTAATGCCTGAGACCTTTTGCAGGTGGAGCAGACAACGGAACGAATGAGGAAGTGGGGTGGCTAACTGTGATCAAGCATTCTCAAGTTCGTACCTTCTATGGCACTGCATTTAAATTTCCTGTCAATTCTTTCAAAAAAAAACGAAAGAGGGATTCGAAAGAATCTCACCGTGCAATGCTTGAACGAATTGAAGAAACACAAGCAAGATGATAGTTCAACATTGTATTTCTTCCCAACCACAATATTTATGTTGATATACATGCATTGAATCATCGCCATTATATACTAGAGCACTATTTATGTTGTATCATCGCTATTATATACTACATGGTTCTTATGGAGAAGAAAAGCAGCTCGATACGGATGGTACCCGACGAGAACTGACTCACAGTGAAGAAAAGTAGGCTAGGTAGCGGTCTTCTTCTTCTTTGGCATACGATAGCCACCGACAACACAAGCATGGTCTCGTTCAAAGGGTTCGAGAGTAACCTGCTCAGCCGGTTTGAACTGATCTGCCTGCAGCTTCTTCACTTCCCGTGCAAACACCGCCTCTGCAGGGACTGTCGAGTCTATGCAGTTTGCCTGAATGGGAAGAAGTGCAGTACCAAAAGAAGACATAAATTTTCTTCGGTAAGAGAAGAATACTTGTAGCTGTTGTGAAATCGCATCAACTACACAAGTACCATTGACGGGTACGAACCTTAATTGAAATAACGAAGTGGCCTCTTTCTTTCAAGTAGTAGGATGCATTTAGAGCCAATATTCTTGCCTGCAGACATATATTAGTAATAAGAATACTTAGCATCGTTATTTAACACAATCAAATCGCCGTCACCTTATCTGTTACCTCTATCCCCTACGTAGTCATCCGGAAATGTACAAAAAATAGTCTATTTGCTAATCAAGCAAATATTTAGTAGTGTACTAGATTTATAGTGCATAGGTTCACCCAAAATTCCTCATTCAAATCCGGCATATTTAAAATGCAGTCAGATTTCTTCTAAAATGTAGCATATTAAAGGAAGGCGGTGCAAAAAAGACTTCATACGTATAGCACAAAGATAGCAAGGCATTAAACCCTAACAAAGCACAAGAGATAACTATACTACAATTAAAAATTTGCATCAGAAACTCGTTTTTGCATCATCCAAGATGTCCTGAAGGGGAATCCGAGTTAAATCATCATCTGGCTATAAATATAAAATAGATTAAGAATAATGCAAGCAGATACATGAAAACCAAGGGGAACGACCCTCCTTGATTTACTTTAGTTTTGTAATGAAAAATAAAAGTAAAAAATGGAATACGTAGAAACTAACCGGAGCGGAGGAAATATCATTGAACAGTTTACAATGATGTAAATATTCAAATTTTATGAGTAAAAATAGAAGAAAATAAGCTTGTCTGGGGCTTGGAGGTAGTTGCATAAGATAGCAACTCAAAGAAAAACACATATCCAAACTTAGACAAATAAAATCACAAAATATCATCAGAAACTCGTTTTCACATCATCCAAGATGTCCTGAAGGGGAATCCGAGTTAATTCATCATTTGATCACAATTTTTAAACTGACAGAGAAAAAATTCTAAGAAAATATAAACCCAACTGGTACAAGTATAATTAACTTACTTCAATATATGAACAAATAAAATAACTAAAGCTCTCAAGAAGAAATGTCATTGTATTACTCATAGTAATGTGACTAATGTAAATATGCAATTTACCAAATTACGCAGAAAAATCTTTTGGGGGCTCGGACTAGATGCATTTGGCACCAACCAAGAAAATACCCCCTAACAAGACACACAAGTACACAACTGTTCTACAAAAATTATAAAACATTAAAGCATCAGAAACTCGAGTTTTGCATCACTCAAGATGTCTTGAAGGGGAATCCGAGTAAAATCATCATCTGCCTAGCCATATGAATTCAAAAGAAAAGTGCAGAGACCAGCAGGAGAAAGAGTGATTAACGAATAATGACCAGGAACTGCTAGCTTCTAACAAAAACGGATCTATAGAAAATCATCTTCTCGAGAAACATAAGAGAGAAAGGTCAGAGCAATTATGTAAGTATCCAGAAAACCTCGACACTTCAAGAAGCACATGCTTGGCAAAATATCTACATTATGAAAATAGCAACACACAAAATATCCATATATGACTCATAGAGAGGAAAATATCCAGAAAAGTGAAAACTGTAAAGAATCCAGACCTGGTCGGGCTGAGCGACATCAGAAAAGATAACGTCAACCATGCCAACAAGCATTCTGTACTTTGCCATATGCACCAAGTCTCTACCACTTCTATGAGAAAATTCAACTGCATACACCACCCCATTCTTTCGAAAAAAGCAAAATAAAATGTAATCAGCTTGGCTGAATAAACTTCAATGGAAATGCGGGCTGAAACTTGAGAACTAATACTTACAGGACCAACGATGTCTGAAACATGAGAGACTGTAGTTCCTGAAGCAGCTCCAAGATAAAGCACACGAGCACCGGGTTTCTTAACCAAATAAGAAATTGAATATTTCAAAACAACAGGGCTTGAAACTTAAGCACAGAGTTAAATTTCAAACCACATGAGAGAAGATCGGTAAACTCACAATCCAGATATTATCAACCCCACCGAGGATGGCAGCAGCCAACTTAGAACGGAATGGATTCCAAACTCTGTACTCGACTTTCGTCCCATCTTCATTCTACAGGAAATGAATTTAATCATGAAAAAAAATTACTAATCACCCATTAATCAAGAAAAATCTGGTTAATTGACCACAGAAAATGTATGAATACATAAAGTTCAATCCACTAGGAAATGGCTCAGCAGCTTTAATTAATCATCCAGAAATCGCAAAATTGTTTCTTTTTACCCTAAAAAAATCAACTTTTAGAAGACATACTTGAGAAACAGGCTAGAAAAATACCAAAAACAAAGCATTACTGGAAAATGGCAATCAAGAAAAAGAAGAAGAGGAAGTGGGAACCTGAACAGAGACTCTCTTCTCATTGTAAACAGCTACACCAGGAACCAGATTCTTGGTGCAAAGAGCATCTTCTTTACCCTTAGCAATAAAAACACCATCATGCCTATGTGGCTCCACCACCACCCTACTTCCTCCCTTCATTCCTCCACCTCTTCCGCCCCTACCACCCCTTCCGCCGCCGCCGCCTCTGCCCATGGCGCTGAACCCACCTCTTCCACCTCTGCCGCCGCCCCTCCCTCCTCTTCCACCTCCATCTCCCTTTCCTCCCCTAAATCCACCGCCTCGGCCTGCAAATTAAAAAGAATATCTTCCCATATTAGTATCGTAGGCCATGAATTTATTGTTTCTGAGAGAGTATTGAACAGTTAGCTTAGCTCACCTCTGTTTGGGGGTCTTGCCATTATTGCCAAAAATGAGTATGTGATCTACAGTGAGATCTTCTTACAAGAAGAAGGGACTTTGAATCTTGCACTTTGTTTTGGGAAATTTATAGAAACCGAGGGTTTACATTTACCAGCTCGTCTAGGGTTTAGCTAGGGTTTCCATCAATTATGAATATTCGTATCTACCCCTCAATTATATTCATGCTGCATTTGCCCAACTATGCTCTATCATTTTATATATATATATATAAAATAAAATAAAATAAAATAAAATAAAATAAAAAACGGCCTCGGCCCGAGCGAGACTTGGAGCTAGGCCTCGTTGCTCACAAATGGTAAATAAAATCTATAGATATTGTAAGCCCTCAATTTTTCCATTTTTATCCCCAAATTCTGCAAACAAGTTAAAAGTAGGGTTGTAGACGAGTTGAATATCACCATATTCGAATCGGATTTGTTAAGCTATTAGTGAACTCGAATTCGTATCTGAATAGAATACGAATATGAAATCCGATTTGAATTTGTATTGCGAGTTTGTGAATAGTTTAACGAATCCGAATCGAATACTAATATTTATTTTGATCCTTTTTATTTTTTCCATTATATTATGATTAAACAATAATTTTTTAGTGTTTGATTATAAAAATGAACCGTATTCAAAATTTTTTTTGATTGGATTAAATTGTTTAACATGAATTAATGAACCTTATAAATGGATTTACTGAAAGTAGTATATATATAATCATAATCGAATACTTAAAGAATATCGAATCGAATATCATACATTTAGTATTTATATTTGATTAAAAATCAAATCATAAATTATACTAGTATTTTTTATCGAATACGAATCGTAAAATATCGAATACGAATACAACTAAACGAATACGATCGCGAATCGAGTCAAAATTGTTTGATTCGTTTACAATCCTAGTTAAAAGAGCTTTCAGGTTACTCAAAATACGTTGGAGAATTATCAAAAGTTCGTCACGATTCTACTATCGTGATACATACTATGCAGGATGTTATATTGTTATATATATACATGTATCATCTTACATAACATGATAATTGATGGAAAATGAGTGAGAGCGAAGGAATAGGCTCCCCTTGAAGATGGGGTGATACGGGTAATGCTTCTCCAAGTAGGCATGAAGAGACGCCGAGAGAGAGATTGCAGTTAGGTGAAGTGGATTATGATACGAGGGAAAAGAGTGGAGTCGTTAGAGAAGAAGAAGAGAGAACGGGTCGGCCTCAACGTCGGACTCGGCCGCCTCGGAAGTTCGAAGACTTTTCCCACATCGTTAATTTAATTATGTATTTTTCGGATTGGGCTTAGCCCGTTTTATTATTTTGGGTCGAGCATTTGATAAGCTCATTTTTGGGTTTTCTTGTTGATTCTTTCTCGAATCATAGGTCGAATCAACCCTAGGGTCCTTAGTTATAAATAGGGATTAGCGTTGTTTTATTTTCTTCCATGCATGAAACAAAACCCTAATTCTCTAGCCGCTTATCTTTTCTAGTTTCGTTGCTTGTTTCGACGCGTACGACAAGGAATCCCTCGTGTCCGTCTTCTTCGATAGGTGCGATAACCTATCAACTGGTGCTTTCATCCCGAACTATGACGAATCTGATATCAAATTCTTCGGTGTTGGATGTTTCTAAGTCGCCGCCGACGAGTACCCCTTCGTCGTCTTCGAGTATGGTGGCTACAACTTCTGGGGGCCAATTAGAGATATCCATGGAGGTCATCGTCACGATGCTGCGCAGAATGGAGGCGCGCTTCGACGAGAAGGACGATCGGCAATCCTCGCATCACCACGCATCCCGGCCAGATCCCGACCTGCCCTACGGGATGCCACTGAACTGGCGTTCTTCGTTGGGGATCCCAGGTGGGACCTCGCCAGCCTTAGGGGAGCCGACGTATACGTACATGCCAGCGACGGCAACGCCGTGTGCTACCACGGCCACCTTCAACAGCAGCAGATCGGGGGTAGGGTTTCCGCACGTGTCGCGATTCACGATGCCAGCAGTGTCATCGCCGTGGGATCTCCCTTTCTCACGCCCCTATCGTCATTGGATCCTCCACTATCCGGACCTCCGTCATCTTGGGATTTGCAACAATCCCGACCATGGCTCGAGCAGCAAGGGCAACGCTTCTCGTCGCCATCAGCCGTGTCCGATCGGGGCAAGTTGTTTAGAATGGATCCACCGATTTTTGATGGATCCGATGCTCAGAGTTGGACGACGAGGATTCATTATTACTTCGATCACATTAGATTGCCTGATGAGCAGCGTTTACATTACGTAGTCATGTTGTTCGCTCCCCCGACAATAGACTGGATTTTTTCGTATTGTGCCAACAATCCGTTGGTGTCCTGGCTGCAGTTTTTGGAGGATGTACGCCGCCGTTTTGATCCTAATTACTTTACAATTATATTGAATTAATTGCATAATTGACACAGACGGGATCAGTGGCGGACTACAATCGGGAGTTTTAGAGAATGTTAAATCAAATCCATGGGGTAGCGGAGTCCACGTTGCTTCCAATCTATATGGGTGGCCTACGGAACCCGATGAAAAACCAGGTCCATTTTCAGCATCCAACCTCGGTAGCAGCAGCTATGGCGCTGGCGTTGGAGTTTGAAGCGTCGGGTGATAGGAGTAGCGCGCCAGCTCGTCGCCCATGGCAAGGAAGGGAGTACCGGCAGGCACCGAGGGTCGCGCCCTCATCGAGTCGGGCCGCGCCACCTACATCATCTCAACCGTCGTCTAGCAATTCGAAGCCATGTGATTACTCCAAATTACCGGTGGTCAGGTTGATGGCAGCGAAGAGAGCGGAAAAGTCACGATTAGGGCTTTGTTGGTATTGCTCCGACAAGTGGACGAGTGGCCACGTTTTCAAGGGCCATTTCTTAGCATATATGGGATCCGATGATGAGGATGAAGGGGATCCAAATGACCCAGACACATCGGCGATAGCCTCGGAGGTGATAACAGCCGATTTATCTCACGTCTATAGTATGGACGGCCGCCCTCGCACACCGGCGTTGGAATTCCAAGGATCGTTATGCAACGCGGAAGTTTCTATTCTTGTCGATACGGGGAGTACTCACAACTTCGTCCATCCTCGTATTGCGGAAAAAATTATGCTTCCTCTAACGGCTATTCGCCCTTTTCGTGTCTATGTAGGTAATGGGGAGTCCTTGTTGTGTTCGAATTTGGCGGCCAACGTGGAGGTCCGAATACAAGTCCATACACTGACATTAGATTTGCATGTCTTACCTATACATGGTCCCGACGTGATCCTCAGATTGGCATGGCTTAGAGCGCTGCATCGAGTAACTAGCGACTACGACTCCGGGACGTTAGAGTTTCATAGCCGGGGACGTTCGATATGTTTAAAGGTTACGCCCCGTTCTCCTCGACGGGTGTCGGCAAGTACGTTAGCAGCAATTATGTTACACCATGGAGATGCAGAATGTTTTGAGATTGTGCCCGTTGAAGTCCCGAGTTCAGACAGCAATGACGGCCTTGAGTTGCCGGCCGACATCCCGACAGTCGTGCGTGACGCCATATTGCAGCACGCGGCAGTTTTCGCCGTCCCGTCCGAGTTACCGCCAGCTAGGGCTTTCGACCATCGCATTCACTTGCTGCCGCACACCAAGCCGGTGAATGTTCGGCCGTATCGATATCCGTACTTCCAAAAGAATGAAATAGAACGTCAGGATCTGGAGATGCTTGAAGCGGGGATAATCCGGCGGAGTTGCAGTGTTTTTTCGTCGCCGGTATTGCTAATTCATAAGAAAGATGGGACGTTTCGTTTTTGCATCGATTATCGGGATCTTAACAACGTGACGGTGGCTGATCATTTCCCAATTCCGACGGTAGACGAGTTATTCGATGAGCTAGGGGAGGCTCGCGTATTCACAAAGCTGGATTTGCGATCAGGTTATCACCAAATTCGTATGCACGAGGAGGATGTATACAAAACAGCGTTTCGAACTCACGACGGCCATTTCGAGTTCTTGGTTATGCCTTTCGGCTTAACGAATGCGTCGTCGACATTTCAATCGGCCATGAACGAGATCTTTTGGCCACTAATACGTCGTTTCGTCATCGTCTTCTTCGATGACATTTTGGTTTACAGCCGCTTGGTGCCGGAACATGCAGAACACTTGAGGGAGGTATTCGTTATTCTACAGCAACATCGGTTCTTCATCAAAATTGACGAAATGCTCCTTTTGTTGTGCGACGGTGGAGTATTTGGGCCACATTATTACTGAGGGACATTTGAAGGCCGACCCGGCGAAAGTTGAGACAATGGTGGCATGGCCTACTCCGACGTCAGTTAAGAAATTGAGAGGATTCCTCGGCTTGACGGGGTAGTATCGCTGTTTTATCGCGTCATACGCCATGTTAGCTGCACCATTGACCGAGTTATTAAAAAAATACGCATTTCTATGGTCGTCGGAGGCGAAGAAAAGTTTCCGAGCGTTGAAGGATGCAATGTCGACGGCGTCCATTTTACGGTTACCGGATTTCTCCAAGACATTTTACTTGGAAACCAATGCATCAAATTTTGGGATTGGGGCCGTCTTACTTCAAGATAAGCTCCCGATCGCGTTCTTCAGCAAGAAGTTGGGTCCACGTCGCCCGTGTGACATCAACTTACCACAAGGAACTATACGCGATAGTAGAGGCCGTTCAGAAGTGGCGACAATATTTATTGGGACGGGAATTCGTCATTCGTTCTGACCAGAAAAGTTTGAGAGAGTTACTACAACAGGTTATTCAGACGCCCGATCAACAATTGTATGTTCGGAAACTTATGGGATATAAGTTCCGAATAGAGTATAAGTCGGGTACGTCCAACCGAGTGGCGGACGCCTTGTCGAGGCGCGATGAGGCCGAGCACAGATCAATAGACGAAGTGGAACTCTTTGTAGCAGCGGCTCAACCCTTACCGGATATTTTGGATATTTTTTGAGAGGACACACGTACGATTCCAGATCTTCAAGAGTTACGTTCGAAGATTCGTGAGGGTAGAGTAGCCGTGAATTTTAGGAAAGGTGACGGCCTGATTTGTGACGGCTTCCTCGGTGGCGAATCAAGCACTTTTATATGAACACCACTCAACCCTATCTGCCGGCCATCCGGGGGTTGACCGTACACTCCGACGCTTGGCCGCGGTTTTCTATTGGCCGGGGATGAGAAGCGACGTTAAGAAGTTTGTAGAGGCGTGCTTCATTTTGCCAAACGACGAAGTACTCAACTCAGAGGCCTGCCGGCCTATTGCAACCTCTCCCGATCCCGACGCATGTGTGGGAAGACGTTTCCATGGACTTCATCACGGGTCTTCCACAATCGCGGGGTTACACGGCAATTATGGTGGTTGTAGATCGCTTGTCGAAGTACGCTCACTTCGCACCGTTACCGACCAAGTTCGATGCTTAGCGTGTCGCCAACCTGTTCGTAGATACTGTTGTGAAACACCACGGCTTCCCGAAGACGTTGATTTCAGATAGGGATCCCGTTTTCTTGAGTGAAGTGTGGGAGAACTTATTGAGTCTAAGTGGGACGAAGCTGGAATTCTCAACGGCATATCACCCTCAGACGGATGGCCAGACGGAGGTGCGAAATAGGGGTTTGGAGCAATACCTTCGAGCATTTGTATCGGACCGTCCAACAAAGTGGACTAATTTTCTCCCATGGGCGGAATTGGCCCTCAATTGCTTTCATCATGAGGGATTGGGCACATCATCCTACCGAGCGCTTTACGGACGAGAGCCACCATCTCTCGTGGCGGCGGCGCCAGCGACTGCATGTCCGTCGGCAGTGGCAGATGTCATTTGGCAGCGGGGTTATCTCTTGGTATGGCTGAGAAAGAATTTAGCTAATCCACAACAACGTATGAGGGAGTCGGCAAATAAACATCGACAGCATGTCGAATTCAAGGTGGGCGAACGAGTGCTTTTGAAATTACAAGTTTATCTACAACACTCGGTGGCAAAACCTCTATCTCAAAAGCTTGCACGGCGGTATTTTGGGCCATTTTCAATCACAGAGAGGATTGGTGAAGTGGCGTATAGGTTGTTGCTGCCGGAAGGTAGTAAAATTCATGATGTATTTTATGTTAGTTTACTTCGCCCATTTGTAAAGGGTCACGTTGAGGAGCTAGTGGAGTTTCCGTTGGAGTTTGCTAGAGGCCGTGTGGTGTCTCGGCCCGTCAAATGGACTGCACGTCGTCGCGCATGGTGGAACGGCGTGGCGGTGGATGAGGGTCTCTTGCATTGGGACGATGATGAGGGCCGTGTTCCTTCTTGAGAGCCGATTAAGGCTATGATACGTTATTTTTTTTTGTTTTAATTAATTGTAGTTATCGTTGGGCTTAGCCCGTTTTAATTATTTGAGTCGTTCTTTTCGGGTTTTCTTGTTGATTCTTTCCCGACTCGTAGGTCAAATCAACCCTAGGTATTTAATATAAATAGGAGGATTGTATCTTATTTCATTAACACGAAATATAATACAAAACCCTATTATATTTGTCGTCTTTTATCTTTCTTTTCCTTCGCATAAGTTTGTGGCGTGAACGACGAGCAAGGATCTCGCGTCTGCCTTGTATCTTTACGTATTTTCGTTCATCTTGGTAGAGAAAATCGCCCATTCCTCTATCAATTGGTGCTTTCATTGAGAGATTTCGAAGGGGGCGACTAATCAAATATTGAATCAAGGGGCTTGGGATTAAATTGTTGATGCTCAAATTGGGATAGCGATGGATACGCCATCAATGATGCCTTCTTCTTCGGGTATGCCTCATAGCCAATCTGAAAATCCTAATTGTGGGATGCCACCAAGATCGCAGTTTGGTTCTTTTGCGTCAGGCCCTTCATCAACGACTATCTCTTCGAGCGCAGTCCCAGTCGACACGTTAATATCGGTGCTGCAACGTTTGGAGGCTAAGTTAGACGCGTCCGATCAACAGCCTTCGGCATCACGGCCTCCCCGACCGGATCCCGATCCACCGTATGGGATGCCATGGGAGTGGCAGTCCCCCTCGTGGACGTGGGAGGGAATTTCGACTGCCCCAGTGGCGGTATCGATACCGCCGTGGCCACCGGCTACTTCTTCTTCTTCTTCATGGCCGCACATGGAGCCTCTCCGTCAAGGCTTCGCCACATACTCCAGCGGGGGTGGCTCTCGTATGGCGGGGAATCAACATCATTCATCATGGGACCCACCGAGAAATAGATTGGGGGATTTTCAAGGTCAACGCCCCTCTTAGGATTCCATGGCAGTAAGGGGTAACCCGTATCACCACACGCCCGATCCGGCGGCAGGCCACCAGCCGCATCATGTGGGCTTCTCTCGAAGATTGCAGGGCTCGAATCCCCACGGTTTGGCCCCCCAACACACGGTGTTTACATCCCCATCGTCATGGGATCCTCCGGCGACTCGGATGGAAACACGTGGACCTTCATCACCTTAAACACCATATGCTTACGATCCGCTATTAGGCAGGCCACTCACTTCGTGGGATCTTCCAACGCCTCGTATTGAGAGCTACGGAGGTGGAGGATCATCACAATATGTGTACGGAGCGAGGAGAATCCACGGAGGTGGAGACTACGCGTCGTACTCGCACCATGGTGGAGGATACTCCGGAGTTAGTTATGCAAACGAGCATAACTCTTACGTGCCGCCACTTCATCCTCCGCGGGACAGCTGCTACGGGCCGACTCTTCAACCGAATCCGCCATCGTACACTCAACCTCAACAACCTTGGGATTCGCCATGCTCTCTAACCACTCTCAACGATGCTCGAAACACCACCGCTGCAGAGAGAGAGAGAGAGGGAGCCCGAGCCACGGCCGAGCCCTAACGCGCACGAGAAGGCAGACTCGAGTAGCGGTGATAAGAATTCTGGACTTGATTTTGGGAAGATTGTTGCTGTTTCGGGCAGTGGGCAACAACATGGCAATGTGTATTGGAAAACCGGAAGTTCGACGAAGTTATTTTCGTTGGATCTTAAAAAGCCGTTGAAGGATCAGCTCAATGATGCCTCCTGGTGAAGGAGTCGCCTATATGGATTGATAGTAGCATCACGGAGCAATGTAAGGCCATTGAGAAAGCCGTAGGTGGTGCAGTGGAGTTGTCGAACCTTGGTTCTCGTAAGTATGAGAGGTTCACGGATCCACCGATCATGAGAATTTTCAAGATGCAGCATGAAGCTTGCAAAGATACGGAGAGAATCTCATTAGTTAGCTCTTTCATGGCTTCACTTCTTATTGGGAGCTATGCTGCTATAGATCACACTGATGGAGCAAGGAAGATTTTGATGGACGTTAAGGAGAAAGCTTGGTCAGAAAAGATTGTGGAGGAGTTGAAATATGCATGCACGTGGGGAACAATCACCACAACAAAGAAGAGAGCAATATCAGCTATTCCCACTCCGACTCAAGCTCTCAGTCTCATCAACAACGGCATTTGTTCCGGAAGAAGTAATTCCGAAGAAGTAATTATTGAAGTTTGGCGACGTGTGGTTATTTTCGGCCTCTACGAGCTTGCGGAAGTATATAAGGAATTTCTATCTCCACCTTGAGGACAAGGTGGTTCCGAAGGGTGGGGGAGTTGATACGTTATTTGTTTTTATTTTAATTAATTGTAGTTGTCGTTGGGCTTAGCCCGTTTTAATTATTTGGGTCGTTCTTTTCGGGTTTTCTTGTTGATTCTTTCCCGAATCGTAGGTCGAATCAACCCTAGGTATTTAGTATAAATAGGAGGATTGTATCTTATTTCATTAACATGAAATATAATACAAAACCCTATTATATTTGTCGTCTTTTATCTTTCTTTTCCTTCGCATAAGTTTGTGGCGTGAACGACGAGCAAGGAACTTGCGTCTGCCTTGTATCTTTACGTATTTTCGTTTGTCTTGGTAGAGGAAATCGCCCATTCCTCTATCAGGCTATTTCTAGGCGTTTCCCTTCTTTGATCCTTGAGGACAAGGATTCACTTAACGGTGAGGGAGTTGATACGGGTAATGCTTCTCCAAGTAGCCATGAAGAGACGCCGAGAGAGAGATTGCAGTTAGGTGAAGTGGATTATGATACGAGGGAAATGAGTGGAGTCGTTAGAGAAGAAGAAGAGAGAACGGGTCGGCCTCAACGTCGGACTCGGCCGCCTCGGAAGTTCGAAGACTTTGTTCCACATCGTTAATTTAATTATGTATTTTTCGGATTGGGCTTAGCCCGTTTTATTATTTTGGGTCGAGCGTTTGATAAGCTCCTTTTTGGGTTTTCTTGTTGATTCTTTCCCGAATCGTAGGTCGAATCAACCCTAGGGTCCTTAGTTATAAATAGGGATTAGCGTTGTTTTATTTTCTACGTGCATGCATGAAATAAAACCCTAATTCTCTAGCCGCTTATCTTTTCTAGTTTTGTTGCTTGTTTCGACGCGTACGACGAGGAATCCCTCGCGTCCTTCTTCTTCGATAGGTGCGATAACCTATCATGGGGCTTATGCCAGTACCACCCTAAGACTGCAATGTCTCGAGGAGCAACAAATTCCCTTCGGACTACATTGAGCGCACTATCCGTTCACGCGACTCTCGCCAACCCTTTGAAGATGAGGCGTATGGCAGTACTAGCCTTAAGACCGCACAAGTGTCTCGAAGAGCAACAGAGTCCTTTCAGATTACACGCACAACCGTTTCACGCGACTCTCACAGTAACAAACAACTTATTGCGGATTCGATCAAAATATTATGGGCATGTTCAACTCATAATTAAGAATAAATTAAATTGTGTAGTGTTGTTTTTTTTAAAATTCAATAAATAGAATTATATTCAAATATTTTATTTGTTAAATTTAATATTATTGTTGTTGCATATACTTCATTTCTTATTCTCTAGTATTATTCTCCATAACATATTGGTACGATACTACTTCCATCTCCCAAAATTAGTCAATACTAGTTTACAGCCCGTCGAAAATCGACGGATGCTAATTATGTTTAACGTTCAGATTTTTATCAGTAAAATTTATTTTAAAATAATTCATACTATGATCTTCGATTTCTATGTACTTACAAACAATAAGAGGAAGTTAAGAGTAATAAATGCGAAAATCCAATCCATTCACGATTCATATTATATTTAAATCTTCGACGTTTACAAATTTATAAAGCAACTTGGTGCTAAAATCGACAAAGCCAAGTTCCTCGTGAAATTTTTAAAAAAAGAATTAAAAGTAATAAAAAATTTTACTAAAAGTAAATGAAACAATATGAAAACTATATAAGAAAACTGAACCAAAATAATTAGCTCAGCTCCTCTTCTAAGCGTAGGAGTCAAGAAAATTTAATCGTAGAAAATAAGATCCAAATATAATAATTTTATGTATAAAGTATAAATATTTGAATTGGTAATTACCTCACAACTTTTAAAATACTTCCGTATGCACAACATTAGTCGTGGTGTTGAAGTTATTGCCATGTTCTTCATATATCAAAATTTTGAGACTTTTTTTCCTAGTGACTCTCGATATCGCGACGTAATATGTCCATGGCTGAAAACCTGTTTTGGTAGGTACAACCCTACGTTAGACAGAGATTGTCCTTGACTCTTATTTATCGTCATAGCAAAGCAAACAGAAAGTGAAAATTGCCTCCTCTGAAACATAACCGGTGACTTAATTAGATCCGATGCAATCATTGTCATTCTTGCAATTGGAAACTTCTTGCCATCATTTTTTCTTGAAAGCGGATTCGCTTCCACGGTCTCCAAATTTTGTTACCATCATCCTTGTGCTATTGCAAAGTTCATTCGATGTATTAATGTTTCTCAGGAGCATGATGATGCGCCCTTCTTGTCAAAAAGAGTTTGTAATAAAAGGAAAATGACAGTTATGTCAAAATATGTCAAGCCGCCAGCTATTTAGTTTTATCAAACAAAAAATGTCAAAGAGACTCTCACGTAGCCTGTTGTTTATTGTAATAAAAACAAAATGTCAATATAGAGTCTCTTGTTACTCGTGTTAATAAAAATAAAAATAAAAGTTTAAAATGAAACATTTTAATGATAGGTGCATTTGTATCCCATCGAAATTCGATACATATCACTTTATAACGTTATTTTAAAGTAAAATATAAATGAAAAATATTAAATTGTGTCAAGCTACCCGTTGTTTATTTTAATAGAAAGAAAATGTCGTTATATCAAAATAAGTTAAAATGTTTGTTTCGAACCACCACGTTAATCGACATGCATACGTGTCAATTCCTACATCCGTCATTCTTATTTATCTAAAATACATATATTTGTAAATATTAATTATATACAATACTATGATAATGAAAAATATTAAAATATGTCAAGCCACCCGTTGTTTATTTTAATAAAAAAATAAAAATAATATGTCCAAGGGAGTCTCACATAGTTATAATCAATTTTAAAGTCAATATTCAATATAAATCACTTTACATTACTGCTTTTAGGTAGCCTGTTGTTTATTGTAATAAAAATAAAATGTCGTTACATCAAAATAAGTGAAACGCCCGTTATTTATTTTAATAAAAAAATATGTTAAAGAGAGTCTTACATAGTTATAATCAATTTTAACAATATATCATAAAAACTATGATATATCTACTTATATAGTTATTTTAATGATAGTTATTTATAGGTATTAATAATGATAGTTACAATATCAACTTATACGGAGTATTTACTTTTATGTTGTATACTTGTAAGAAAATAGTTTTAAAGGAATATTTTGATGATAGATGTATTTGTCTCTCGTCAAAATTCGGTACAAATCACTTTATAACGTTATTTTTAAGAAAAAAATATGAAAGAAATTATTAAAATATGTCAAGCTGTCCGTTGTTTATTGTAATCAAATATAAAAGAATAATATTAAAATAAGTCAAGTCGCTCGTTGTTTATTTTATATTGGTTTTATCTCGACGTATCATTATTTCAAGCCGCTTGTTAATTGTGATAATAAAAGTAGGTTTATAAGAGTGTCAAACTGCCTGTTGTTTATTGTAATCAAATAAAAGAAGAATATTAAAATAAGTCAAGTCGGTCGTTGTTTATTTTATATTGGTTTTATCTCGTCGTATCATTATTTCAAGCCGCCTGTTAATTGTGATAATAAAAGTAGGTTTATAAGAGTGATATTTAAAATAAAATATTTTTTATTGTAATAAAAATAAAATGTCAATTATATCAATATAAGTCAAGCTGTCCGTTTCCGTTATTTATTTTAATAAATAAAATATGTCAAAGGGAGTCTCACATAGTTATAATCAATTTTAACGTTAATATTTAATATGAAGCACTTTATACAATTTATATAATTATATAAATAAATAAATAAATAAATAATATAATTATAATTAGATAATATTTATAATTATATAAATTATTTATAATTAAATGGAACGTATCTAGGTAGTATAACATTAAATATTAGATACAACGTACTATTAGATATAACGTATCTAGGATGAGGGATTACGGGTTTTTTTTTATTATATATAATTATAATAATATCAATTTAGTTATTTATTGTTTATATAATTATTTAAAATAATAACTATCAAATAATTTGATAATATTTTTATTATAAATAAATTGAATTTTTAGATAAGTAGGAATGGGGAGCATAGGATGCGCCACGTAGGCATGTGAATGAACGTGGTGCTCCGAATCCGCATTGCTATTATATATAAAAGGATTTCCTTTTTGTTAGTCTCATACATTAGTCAACTTTCTATAAATGATAAATAAAACTTAATTGGCTACAATTAACTCTCTCTCCCAAAATTAATTACAACTACACATTCCCGTTTTCCTTAATTTTTGTGTTAAGTCAAACTAGAACTACTTTTGTGAGGTGGAGATAGTATCTCATAAAATCGATTGTAGAGCATTCAATAGTGCAATAAAAGATGTCGAACGAAAAGTAATCAAAATGAATTTCACAAAAATTAGCCATTGCAGTAGATTGTGGTTGGGCCAAAAGTAAGGCCATGATTGAAAAAAAATATAACGGCCCATAAAATTAAATCCCAAAATTTTCGTTTTATGCTAAACCTCTGAAAACCATCTTCTTCTTCTTCTTCTTCTTCTTCTTCTTCTTCTTCTTCTTCTTCTTCTTCTTCTTCTTCAGCTCTCCTCCCTACTGTGCCTGCGTTCGAAGCAGCGATGCTTGCTCGGTTAATCCCCAAACCTTCCCAATTCCATCGATGTCTAACCCTAATTTCCTCTCGCGCGCATTTCTCCAGCACTAATGTCCCCGCTCCAATTCCCTTAATCCCGAAACCCCACCGTTTCATCTTGCCTCAGCCTCCGCAATTCCGTTTCTTCTCCACCGAAGGGAACAACGGAGACGATGATTCGGCCGCATCGACTACCGAATTGTGGAAAATGTCGTCGGAAGGCGGCGAAGATATAGACTCCTTTTTCTCAGTGGATCCCGGTAATGCTCCGGGAGTCGACGATCGGGGCGGCGATGGGATGAAGGGCCAGGGTTATGGCGGTGGAGATTGGAATGGCGCTGATGCTGGCGGTGGTGATATTTTTGCGGAGGCGGAGGGGTTTGGTGGAGGGGATGAGGAGGGGGCAGCTGAGGATTATACGCCGTGGAATTTTGGGGCGGAGGAGAAGGAGGAGCAGGAGGTTGATTTGTTCAGAGGCGTTGAAGAAGGTGCTGACGTAATAGGGTTCCAAGCGGAGGAGAAGCAGCTCGAAGCGGAGGAGAAAGCTTTGACCTCTTTCCTCAAAGGTGGGTTGTTTATTAGTTTGTCGAAGGTATCTTAATCGTTTCCGAAATTATTGATTGCGGGAATCTGATAAATGATGGTGTTAGATTTGTTACACTGTGATAGAATACTGAGATATATCACCAGATTATTATGAATTGGAACTTATTTGTTCTCTGGCATGTATGGGTTTAAGTAGCTGGTTAGAGAGGTTGTTAAGGCTGGATTGTGAGGTTTCTTAAGGCTGGATTGTGATGCTATTGTAATAAATGTAAATGTTGTGTTTCGTATCTTACTTGTTTGATTAAGTTTGTTAGTATTTAGAAACAATTATTTGATTCTAATTCATGGATAGTTCTTATGTTTCTTCAAAGAATACCTATGTGTCTGTGCTCTCCATTGTTATCAACATGTTGGTGGTATTTTAGAATGCAAAAATCAAATCTTTAAATCTTTGCTTAAATATGTATAATTACCACATCTATCTCTAGGTCATCGTATCATGTTCTAAAATTTTCATCTTGTAAACAAAGATGACTTAGCTGAAAATGCCAGAAGTTTACGGGAGAACAAGTGGTTGAATGTTGTCCCAATCTTTACGTTTTTGAAGGCTCTTTCAGTCATTAGGAACAAGGAAGCGCACCCTAGTCGGATGTAGTTTGTAAAAATTCATAGCTACAGCATCTGCTGTATAATACTTTTGCTACATTTCACTGATGGAACCTGGATGCCGAGGTCTCTTTTTTTTTTTTTTTTTTTTGACAACCGAGGTCTCTTTTTAGTTGGTTATAATCTTGCATGTTTTTTAAGTAGAAGCATTTGAATTACAAACGTTTTCATTGTACAAGTACTGTTCATTTTCGGTTTCTCATTCTACCACAGTTAACTATAGAGATGCCTTTCTATCAATTGGGAGCTAAAGCCCACCCCATGAAAAAAAAAAAAATCCAAATTTTACTCTTTATAAATCTCAAATTTATTGTAGTTTTGTGTAAATCTTAGTGTAATAGCCCATGCTATCTAACTATATTGTACAAAAGTATATGTAACATGAAACTTAGCCCCCGCCATTATAATTTTCTGGTTCTGCCACTGTTTCTGGCAAATCGTTTACTCATTCTGCTTATTCTTTGCAGGTTCTGATTATGCATTTGGTGACCTTATAGCTGCATCTGGAATAACAGATGAGATGTTAATTGGATAGTTTAATTGCATTGAGGGACTTTGAAGGCATTTAGGGACTTCCACCTCTCTCTGAAATAGAGAAGCAGCTATATGAGAGGAGTACTAAAAAGTTCGTCAGAGCTGAAATGTGGCACCAAAAACAAGAGGAGCTTCCCAAGGCTCGAGTTAGAACAGTAGATGATAAAGGAAGGGCTTATGGAACTGGAAGAAGGAAATGCAGCATAGCACGTGTTTGGATCCAGCCTGGTGATGGAAAGTTTGTGGTGAATGACAAAGAGTTTGATGTTTACTTCCCAATGCTTGATCACCGGGCAGCTTTGCTTCGACCTTTCTCTGAAACAAAAACTTTGGGCTTGTGGGATATCACTAGTACTGTCAAAGGAGGCAGCACTACAGGTGAGTACTAGCTAGCTACTGGAATTCTTAGCTAGTTCTTTCCTTTGCATTTTATATTATGAAATCGTGAATGAGTTGACATGACAATAATTTTCTTATTCTGAAGTAGTAAAAAATTCTGAAATCTAACTGTCTCTGATTCTCTTAAAGAGATAATGACTTTCTTTTGCTTTCTTTCCATCAGCTTTGACATGGTTGTAAAGGGTATTTACGTGTTTGCCACCATCAAGTGGTTTTCCATTTAAGATCTTTAGGAAAAAATGTAATGTTTAGCCAGCGGATTTGCACTAGCTAAACATATTTATGTTATTTTTCCCAGTGCACTCTAAATTTCTAGTGTATTTTACCTTGTTGTAGATTAATACTCTCTGGAACTTTGCAGGTCAAGTTGGAGCAATCCGATTGGGCATCAGCAGAGCATTACAAAACTGGGAGCCTGGATTTCGCCCAGCCCTAAAACAAGGTCTAACTTCTAATAACAGATTGATGCTTCTTAATTTTGGTTTACTGAGTCCGACCATTTGCATGCCCTGTTAGTAGCAAAGCCACATAATTTTCGCCATAAGTTGGTCAAACTTTATTTATCAACTCGTCATTCAACATTTTCCATGCAATCTCATTAGTTATAAAGAGACGTTGCTTCTAACCCTGTTTTCAATACTTGTTCAGCTGGTTTTATGAAGAGAGATCCAAGAGTCGTGGAAAGGAAGAAACCTGGTAAAAAGAAAGCTAGAAAGAGTTTCCAATGGGTCAAACGTTGACCATTTTGTCCCTTTTATCTATGGCCTCAGCTATACAGCATTGCAGCTTTCTATCTATACAATACAAAGCTAGTAAGTTTCATCTCTTCTGTAATATGGCTTGTAGTCCCCATCATTGCTCCAGCGCGTCTTTGTAAAGAATGAAGAGTGAAGATGGAAGATGGAAGTCTGCACGTACAAAGTTATTTTACATGCAACTGTTCAAAGTCGCATTTCCAGTTTTAAGTAATAATTTACGTTTTCCACTTTTGTGGCTTTTATTTTGATCATTGGATCTTTACCCTAAAATAGATGGCTAGGATTTCTTTTCAGCTAAGTGAGAGAGATATAAATACTTTTGTATGAAACTTTTGGCAGCTAGCTTGAGAATGAAGAAACTTTATACTTTACTATTCCATTGATCTCTCTCTCCCTCTCTGCAAATCTTTCATTCTCAACATGGTATCACGAGCCCAGGTTGTTTCGATCCTCTAGTTAATGGTTAAAGTTATCCAACAACTGTGGGCAGACATGGCTAATGATGAAGAAGATGGTCCTCTCACCGAAAAAGGAAATGAAGTTTGATCCTAAGAAGGAAGGAAATGAAGATCAGAGGAAAGTTGATGGTATCGGGCTAACAGAGGCACAAATTGAGGAGATTCTTAATCTTCCAGTTACAGATCACTCAGGATTGCAGCTCATTTCTGCTCAACTCACGGGAACGAACTTCCTCAACTGGAGTAAGTCGATCAGACGAGCTCTAGCTGCACGCAGCAAGCTAGAACTCTTGGATGGTACCTTCTCTGAACCCGATTTGGAATCTCCTTATTATAAAAGATGGCTTAAAGTGGATTATATTGTTTCAACATGGATCTGTAATTCTATTTGCAAAGAACTGGTTGATGCTTATTCTCACATCGAAAACACGTATAAACTATGGAATGCACTAACTCATCGTTTTGGGGGAAGCAATGGACCAAAGATACTTAAACTGCAAAGAGAAATTTATGCATTTAGGCAAGGAAATCTGTCTGTTTCTGCATATTTTAATCAGCTGAATGCTATGTGGGAGGAAATGGATATGCTTCTTCCACCTTTGGATTGTGTATGCCATGCTAAAAGAAAATCTATGCAGAGAGAGGATCAGATTAGACTTGTGGCCTTCCTGGTTGGTCTGAATGAAGTTTATGAGTCTACTAAAACTCAGATTATGCTGTTGAAGCCACTGCCTAATCTTGATCAAGCATACTCCATGGTTGTGCAAGTGGAGGATCAAAGAAGATTGAGTGATCAAAGTGCTGATAACAAGGATCTGATGGCCATGAATATACACAAAGGGAATTATGGAGTCAGTCAACAACAGTATGGGATCAACAAACCTACTTACCAAAATAAAAAACAACAACAATTTCAGAAACAAGGAGGTGGTCCATTCAAGAAGAGAATCAGTAAGGAAGAGAAGAGGAAACTCAAATGCTCTCATTGCCAAGAGATGGGACATGATGCTAGTGAGTGTTTCAAGTTACATGGCATACCTGACTGGTACAAGAAGCTCAAGGAAAGCCAAGGTCAGAACAGGGTATGTTGAGTCAGCTGCAGAAATGGAAGGAGTTTCAGATAGAACAGATCAAAGAGATGCAGGACAAGACATAAGTAAGTTGATACAAAGTGAAATTGCTAAATGCATGGGTCAATTCTTACAGAAGCAAACTGGAGTTAATACCAAAGGAGATGCAAATATGGTGCATGATACAACTAAGAGGTCAAGTCCTTTTGAAGGACATTTTGCATTCTCTGTATTGCCAAGCATGGATAAGGTTGAGTGGATTGTAGATTCAGGTGCAAGCACACACATATGTGCTAATCCTGATCTACTCTACACAATATATAGATTGGAGAATCCCACAATGATCTTCTTCCCTGATGGAACCTCCAGAATCATAACACATGCTGGGCAAGCAAAGATTAACAAGGACATTACATTGGATAATGTACTGTATGCTCCAGACTTCACTCACAATCTGATTTCTGTGGCAAGGTTGATTGAATGTATGGACATTAAGTGCACCTTCTTCCCTACTCATTGCACCTTTCAGAGAATGCATACAGATCATCTAGTGGGGGTAGGGAAGATGAGGAAGAATCTATATGTTGTGGAGGCAATTGCTGAGCAACATCTCATCAGTTTTTTCAATCCTAAGGATATGACCTTGTTGGATTGCATATATTCATGGGTCATCCATCTTTCTCTACTCTCAGTCATATGAAGATATCCAAAGGGAAGAATTTTGATGAATTGGTGAAGATAATTGAAAATTGTGAAGTATGTATTAAAGCCAAGCATGCCAGGGGTCATTTCCCTATCCTGAACAGAAGAACCAGTTCCTTGTTTGACATGGTTCATGGGGACATATGGGGTCCTTATACTCAAAGTAATATTTGCAATGTTACCTATGTTTTGACTTTGGTGGAAGATTTCAGCAGAGTTATATGGACATATCTCTTACAGTCAAAAGATCAAGTGCCACAAGTCCTAGCTGGTTATCTGCAGATGGTATCTACACAGTTTGATAAGAAGGTGAAGGTGTTTAGATCAAATCATGGGAGTGAATTCCTCAATCATAGAGTGGCTCAATTGTTCTTGGATCATGGGATACTTCATCAAAAATCCTGCGTTTATAGTCCTCAACAAAATGGCATAGTAGAGAGGAGACACAGGAATTTGCTTGCTACAGCAAGAGCACTCATGTTTCATAGTGGATTACCTATGAGATTCTGGCCTTATTCCATTCTAACTGCTACATGGCTCATAAATAGACTACCTAGTGTGGTACTTGAGTGGAAAACTCCCTATGAGCTATTATTTGGCCATGAACCAGATTTTGCCATGCTTAGACCATTTGGTTGTTTGGCATATGCTGCCAATCTCCTTCCAAACAGAGGTAAGTTTGATACAAGAAGTGTGAAATCTGTGTTCTTAGGCTATGATATATGTCACAAAGTGCATCTGCTTTTTGACTTGGAAAAACAAAAGATTTTCATTTCAAGATATGTGAAGTTTGTCACAGATTCTTTTCCTTACTTACATTCAACCACTTCTCACAATGAGCATGATGTTTCACACCCTGCAGTGAGTACACAGCCTCATTTGTCAGTACCTCCTCTGGATATTGGTATTGAAGATGGAGAACACACTACACCCATGAATGATCAAGTGCTCCCTTTTGAATCACCAGAAACTGTTACTCCAGAACTGGATCCTAATAATGAATCTCTGATTCATTTGCCATTGCAATCTCCATCTATCTCTAATCCACCAGTTCTTAGAAGGAGCAATAGGGAAACGAAACCACCTACTTGGATGCAAGATTATACAGGTTCAGTTGATTCTAATCAACTCTTCACACATCATATTTCTATTACACCACCTACCTTTCCCTATGCTATAAGTCCTTCTCTCACTCAACCACACACCAATTTCCTCTTCAATCTGACAATGGTGAGAGAACCATCCTCTTTTAAAGAAGACATGCAATATCCAGAGTGGGTTGAGGCTATAAATCAGGAATTAGAGGCTTTGTCAAAGAATGATACCTGGATAATCACTGACCTTCCAGCTGGTGTTAAACCTATAGGATGTAAATGGATTTTCAAAGTGAAGTTAAAGGCAGATGGTTCAGTGAAAGGTGCAAAGCTAGGCATGTAGCTAAAGGTTATACCCAACAACAAGGTATTGACTATGAAGAGGTCTTCTCTCCAGTAGCTAATTTAGTTACTGTAAGACTTTTCTTTGCAGTGGCAACAACACATTCTTGGCCTATACATCAACTTGATGTAAACAATGCCTTTTTACATGGGCACTTGAAAGATACCATCTACATGAAATTACCTCCTGGCCTGGATTCTCAGAATGGAAAAGTTTGCAAACTGCAAAAGAGTTTGTATGGGCTAAAGCAGGCTTCAAGGGAATGGAATGCTGAGTTTTCCAGGTTTCTTTGCTCTTTGGGATTCACAGCTTCTGTTCATGATCCATGTTTATTTACTAAGGGGCAGGGTTCTACTTTCCTTGCTCTCTTAGTGTATGTTGATGATGCCATCATTACTGGGCCTTACCTTGATTTGTTGACAGATCTTAAATCTTCTTTGGATGATGCTTTTACTATAAAGGACTTAGGTCCTGCTAAATTCTTCCTAGGAATGGAGGTTGCTCGTGGTGTTGATGGCACAACTTTGAACCAGAGAAAATACATATTGGATATTCTTTCTACACATGGCTTGCTTTGCTGCAAGCCTACTGCAACCCCATTACCTCCAGGTTTAAACCTCTCATAGAGTACTGAAGAGCTATTGCAGAATCCAGAGCAATATAGAAGTTTGGTTGGTCAGCTTCTATACCTCAATCTTGCCAGACCTGATCTTTCACATGCAACTCAACAGCTAAGTCAGTTTATGGCTAAGCCTTCTAAAGTGCACTGGTATGCTGCAATTCATGTCCTGAAATATTTGAAAGGTTGTCCTTCTCTAGGAGTTTTCTACCCAGTTAATACTACCTTCAATCTCCTAGCATACTCAGATGCAGAATGGGCTACATGTGTGGAGTCAAGAAAGTCTTTGACTGGATTTTGTGTGTTCATGGGTTCTAGCCTAATTTCATGGAAGTGCAAGAAACAATCTACTGTATCTTCTAGCTCAGCTGAGGCTGAGTATAGGGCTCTTGCAGTTACTACAAGAGAACTTGCTTGGCTACACAATTTGCTTGCTGCTTTCCAGGTTACTTCCTCTACACCAATTACCATATTTTGTGATAATGATGCTTCTCTCCAGATCACACGCAATCCAGTCTTCCATGAACGTACCAAACACATCGAAATCGACTGTCATGTTGTGCGGGAGAAGTATATGCAAGGTCTTGTTATTCCTACTGCTATTTCTTCTAGTGATCAGATTGCAGACTTCTTTACTAAACCACTGTATGGTCCATGTTTTCGTGCTCTCTTGTCCAAGATGGCGGTGTTTGATCTCCACCACCTCCATCTTGAGGGGGGGTGTAAAGAATGAAGAGTGAAGATGGAATAATGAAGATGGAAGATGGAAGTCTGCACGTACAAAGTTGTTTTACATGCAACTGCTCAAAGTCGCATTTCCAGTTTTAAGTAGTAATTTACTTTTCCACTTTTGTGGCTTTTATTTTGATCGTTGGATCTTTACCCTAAAATAGATGGCTAGGATTTCTTTTCAGCTAAGAGAGAGAGATATATAAATACTTTTGTATGAAACTTTTGGCAGCTAGCTTGAGAATGAAGAAACTTTATACTTTACTATTCCATTGATCTCTCTCCCTCTCTGCAAATCTTTCATTCTCATTCTCAACAGTCTTGATGTTCCAATGTGTATCATCTTCCCCACCTTTCCTCGATGACGTGATGATTTTTGTTCGAGCTCACTGCCGCCGATTCTTTGTTTTATCTTTTGTAACATGCGGGCAGAAAATCACTAGATTTTCAGTTGATATATCTTACTTTAGCTTTGGTAGTGGATTCTTAGAGTTAGATAAACATATATGCATTGTGTTGAACGCTTCAGAAACTAGCACTGAATTCAGGAATAAACTTTGAGATAATTGAAGCTTTGGTAGTGATTAATTCTTGATTATTTATTGTGAGTAGGAAGTGTTTCTTGTTCTTGGCTGATCTTGCAATTGTTTGCATAATTTTGAGTGTTTTGACAATATTTATTGAGAATTATTTTCTCTGGCTCAAATTGGAGTTTGTTATGCTATTTTCGTTTATTTTGTTTGATACTACCTCTGTTTCGTTGATAGTGAGCTCACTGATTATCATGATAGACTCGGTATAAGACAGTGGACTCATTGTCAACGAGACATTGTGAGATGAACTATACTATACCCTTGCGACGTTGAGAACTAATTTATTTAAAATATATCATCCCAATAGTTACATATACAAAAAAATACATAACTTTAAACGTCCAAATAAATGTTGTAAATTTATATTTTCGTTCATCTCATTATTCTTGTCTCGTTAGTTAAATGTGTTTGTGGTATAAAATACTAAAGTGTTTGCATAAATTAGAGAGCTATTAAAAGTGCATTACGATTTTAGGCAATTTGATCAAACTTAGAATGATTGATTAAATAAATGGCAAACAAACAAAGCCTAAACTCCGTGTCGTAGACGCGTATTCGAAAGCATAAGAGCGAGCTTAGACATTGACATTTAATTTTTTTTACAGTCACAAATGCGCCAATAAATGCCTCTTTCTTAAGGCCGTGTTTGGCCCCTCCAAAATTCGATATTTCAACAAAAGGCAAACCACCTCCCCTCGTATTATTTTTTACCTAGGAAAGCCCTTCCTTGGCTAGTCATTCCACTAGCACATACCAAATTTATACCTTTAAATTTGTTCACTCTCTACATTTCCCGATCTGCCCCTATCATTCCGAATGTCAATTTTGCTTCAGTGTTTTCCTCGAGTGATTTCTACTGAGAGCAGTGATTACTAGTGCAGAGTCAGTTGAAATTCGGCGAATAATTTATGCCACACATACATATAGCTAGGGATTGGAAAATATTATTATCAAGTTATAATTGAAATTTCATGAAGGAGATGGTTTGTGTTTTTTTTTTTTTTTTTACTCTTCTTTTAATAAAGGAATGTTCTCTTATCTATTATGGGAATTCTTAATGTGTCCACCGATAATGTGACATGATATTAACGAATAAATACATAAATATATAACCTAATCTATCTAATAATGGTAAACTCTATCATTGTCACGTCATCGGTGAGCACATTAAGAGTGCCTACGGTGTGGTGTGGGGGAGAGCATTTCTCTCTTTTAGTTATCTAGATTAAACAAAATGTGTGGCTAGTATTTACATTTTTTTAAGACTTTTGATCCTAAAATTTAAGCCATATCGCTACGTTGACATACACAAACTTCTTTTTTTTTTTTTGAAGCATTTGACTATTAATTTAAAGGCCGCAACACGAAAGGCCCAAACTTGAAACATTTGATCTGAAACATAACCTCCTTCCACTAAGTATTGTCACAAAGTCAAGTTAAGTATGTCCATTTGGCAATAAACCGACAATACTAATAGTAAATAAGAAACAAAATGAAACATAGTAAAAGGGTAAGGGAGAAGTGATATGCTAGTCACATTATGCTACACACCTTCGTGGGCACCTTCGTATTCGACATCATTTTGTTCGATTTTTTCAATTGTAATATATTCTAATACCTTATAAATTAATATTGAAATCACTAGATCCAAAAAATTTATAAAGATCAAAGCTCGATTTATTTATTATATTCTTTTTGAACTTAGAAGAAAAAACGAACAAAACGAGCATTGATAATTTATATTTATTTTAGATTTAGTGATTTCAATATTCATTTATAAGGTATTAGAATATATTACAATTGAAAAAATCGAACAAAATGATGTCGAACACGAAGGTGCCCACGAAGGTGTGTAGCATAAGGTGACTAGCATATCACTTTTCAAAGGGTAAGGAGAGGGTAAGATGGTATTTTTGTACATAAATACGTGCATGGGCCATGCCGTCACCGGCTTCTCGATGATTTCGTAGAATAATAATAAGAGAAGAATCTAGCAATCTCCATCTCCATTTCCAACCCTATATATAAACCTCTGCTTCTTCTTCTTCTTCTTCTTCAACTCCACTCATTTATTCCACTCTGTAATAGTAATTAATCAAGGCCTTCTTCAATGGCGTCGCGATACGAAGTGGAGGTGACGATCGCCTCCGCCCGAGACCTCAAGAACGTCAACTGGCGCCACGGCAACCTCACCCCCTACGCCGTCGTCTGGGTCGACCCCAACGCCAAGTTCTCCACCCCCGTCGACCCCGCCGGCGACACCTCCCCCGTCTGGAACCACCGCCTCCTCATCCCCTTCACCACCCCGTCGACGAATCCACCCTCCACATCGACATCGTCCACGCCGCCGCCGCCTCCGAAGACGACACCAAGCCGCTCGTCGGCTCGGCCCGCCTCCCCCTCCGCGACCTCGTCGACGACGTCGGCTTCGGCAGCCGCGCTGATCGCTCGCTCCAGCTCAAGCGCCCCTCCGGCCACCCCCAGGCAAGGTCGACGTCGCCGTCGCCGTCCGAGACGCCGGCCACCGCGCGCCGGAACCCTACTACGCGCCGCCTTAATGCGTGCCGCCGGCGGGGAGCAGGGACTACCCTGCTCCGCCGTACGCGAGTCCCTACAGCGCGCCGCCGTCGGGGTATCCGGCTTACGGCGTGCCTCCGGTATACGGGCAGGCGGCGTACGGCGCGCCGCCGGGGTACGGGCAGGCGGAGTACGTGGAGGAGAAGGAAAAGAAGAAGAGTAGTTTTGGCGGGATGGGGACGGGATTGGCCGTGGGTGCGGTTGCAGGGGTGTTGGGTGGAATCGCGCTGACGGAGGGCTATGATGCGCTGGAGGAAAATATCGCTGATGACGTGGAGGAACGATTGGAGGAGGAGGAGGCTTATGATGAAGAGGACTAATGATGCTTTGATTTGATTTGGGAACACGATTCTTCTTTACTGCCCTTTTTTTTTTTTAATTATTTTCATTTCTTATGTATTTGATGTATTACTATTTGAAATTTGGGGAATATTGGAAAGAATTGTTGAAAGTAATGTAGCATTATGCTTAAGAATATTCGTTCCTCTTTGCATGTGTTGCATATTTTAGTTGATGAAGCTTAGATAGAGATTTTCACTGTGCATTAGTGATAGAATTCACCTTCATCATAAAGCTCAAATTCGTACAGAGGGGTGAAGTTTGTTGATTTATACTTCCTACGTCTCACATAATTAGTGTATATTTCTATTTTTGTTTATCTCATTTATTAATCCAATTTACTAAAAATGAAATAAATTAATAAATAAATACACCTTTTAAAACCCATCTATATTTACTTTCTTTGATTTCTATATCACACCATAAATGGACTAATTAGATAAGAGAATGAAAGAGTATTATAATTCTCGATACTCCCCAAACTTTGAGGTGTAACAATTGAATTAATATATATCAAACATATTTACAAGATTCACTCTGAACAAAAAAATTGATTATGAAGTAAATAACTAGACATTTTAAAGTTCCACAATGGTTAGAAGCATGAGGTCAGCTGTCTATCTCTAGCTCAGTAAACACCATTAATTTAGCAATCTATATTAATAAGTTTGACTTAATAAATTATAGCTTTAGTTAATAAAGTGTTGACAAACAAAAGAAAGAATGAAAGAAAGAAAGTGTTATACACAATGTTCTAAAAAGCGCTAGACGTTAGTCAGGCAGTGGAGGGGTGATTAGCGGCTAGGCAGGCGGATTCGAACTATAATGTCTTACAATATTTTTGCTAAATTTATAATTATAAATACACATACTACGACAACTGATAGGTCAATTTCATAATTATAAATCCAAAATTATACATAGAGTATCATAGTATGCCTAAACGTAGATTAATTAACACATTTAGACTATTGATTAAGCTTCAAGAGCGGTTCGTTGGGTACCACATATAGCCTAGGCGAATAAAATATTAGTCAGGCAGCGAGGTACTGACCAGCGCCTAGACGACAACTTTTAGAACACCGCTTATACACCAGTATTATTTTGAGATAAGATGAGTGGCGTGAAAGGAAGGAAAGACGTCTCCATTTTGTAGTTTAAAATTTTAGTTAACGCCTTGATTCCAACTTCATTGTCTCGTACTATTAAATTATTCCAAATTTTGATTTTTGGGTCGTTTCACTATCTCACTATTACTTTATTAATATGTTTAAGTTCACTATTACCATCTATCTACAATTAAGATTTGTAACTTTCTTCATTAATATCATATCACATACAACTAACATTTATTAAAATCCGTGACGAATATATGGGGAATATTTTTTAATCAGAAAAGAAGAAAGATTTATTCAAAAAGCAAAGAAGGTACGCGAAAGCCTAAAAATAAAGTACAAAAAATGAAGGATGTGGAGCCACCAATCAAGGACAAGAAAATAACATACTTGGGTTGTCAAGGCAAACGAATAAAGAAAATTTTCTCAAAAGAGCATTTCTTATCGCACCCCAACTCCGAAGTTTGTTTTTCAGATCGTCCCTAATCTTCTCGTTATTCCAACTAGTGTTCTCAATAACCGCCTTATTCCTCCATTTCTATAGAATTCAAACAATACATATCTAGATAGTAGTTAGTTACAAATTTATTCCCAACAATAGTTTGAAGGATGCTCAAATTGTGTGCGACAATAGTCCTTCAATCCAACCATATAAGGCTAACCATATTTGTAGAGTCTAGCTGCAATCAATGAGGAAATATGAACCGCTCACTTCCTTTTCACCGTAGAGGGCACTCTACCAAGTCGAACACTTTTCTCCTCCGTAAATTTGATCGGGTTGGAGTGAGACGGTCCCAAATCACTCTCCAAGTTGTTACAATAGCTTTGGGAGGAGCAGTATTTTATCCAAAGAATGTCAAAAACCAACGAACATTCTTGTAAACATCTTTGTGAATACATGTCTCGCCGAAATGCCTCTTAGTATGAAGAGTGAAGAAGAATATGCACAAAATGAAATAACATGACAACAGTTCAGTTCGATAATAACACCTACTAAAATCTGACAAATTAATACACTATATATTACTCCTATCTTAATTATGTGTAGGAAAAAACTTATCCCTTTATGAGTGGGGCGGATGGAGTATTTGAATAGTAGAAATTTCAACAATGATGATGTACAAAATATGTTTCTCCGCTTTTCTTTAACTTTTCCTTCTAAGTTACAATGAAGCAAATACTCTTTCATCCTTAGCTTACAACCTATTCATTACTTTTAACATAAGTTAGAGAAATTTACACACGCTTTATAAAAAGGTTAAATTATCATACATATTTTCTGTTCTCACTTGTGAAAAACTATAAACCTCTACCAATTAGGTTCAATTTTCACACAATTCCTTATACATCAATTAATTAATTAGTTTCATTTTGAAGCAAATTCAATATTTTCTTGTCTTTTCAATCAACCCCACGAAAGTCAAGAGGATTTACAATCATCATTCATCTCATAAAGCTGGATGAAGATCAAGGTTCATTTGGAAGGAATCAAGAACTTGTTGAAATTGTAAGTTTTTTCCCTCTCATTTTCAAAACGAGAGATCTTCAATGAAACACTTTAATATTCGATATGGTTTGCAAAGTTATATTCAAAATAACCGAGAGAATATTTTATTTCATTCATATTTCTCACTTTATTCTCTCTCATGCCATTTCATTTCAGCGACCCAAACCCAGACTCAGACCGATGACCCGAACTCGGAAATTCTAGACCTCCGAGAAGAATATGCTAAAGCTTTCCGTACAGAATCTGTTGGTCCCGGTTTGTTATAGGAAAAATACGTAGAGGGGGGGGGGGGGGGGGGGGGGGGGGTGAATACGTATTTTGAAGTTTTTCAACTTCAAATTCCTTAACTCAGAGTATGAAGTAAAGTGCTCGTAGAAATACTAAGACCTAGCAGAGAGCTAGATCTAAAGCAATCAACAATCTCTTGACCTAAGCTTAGAGCTTGATCAAGAGTGAGACTTTACTCTTGTGCGGAATTCGGTGAGCTAATATCTTTCCTAAGTAATTAGAAATCCAAGTTACGTTTGTTTAGATGCACGTGCAATGGATAATCAAAGTAAAGAGTTTAGGGTTAGAGAGATACGACACAGGGATTATAGTGGTTCGGAGATAACGCTCCTACGTCCACTTTGTTGCACTCGGCAACTGTTCTCTTCACTCAAGAACTTGAAGATTTCGGGCTCTTCAAAAGCCTGGTCAAGATCGGGCTTCACTCGCCTGGATCCGACGACAGACGTAGTGATTACGGGTTCACTACACAAACCTAGACAAGACTGAAAGCTTCACTCGCTTCAGTCAAACACAGACAGGGAGATTCCGGGCTCTCCTTACAGCCTAGCTTCGATCGAGCTTCACACAAACGATGTAAGTGTAAGCTTGGATCTAGACTATATGATCGAGGCTTCTACGATCGATGAAAGTAGAGCCTTGGATCGAGACAACCTAACGACGACTCAAAAACCTAACAGACAGAGTTTAGGGTTTTTGGTTGACGAACACACTATGAAGAGCTCTTTACAGTAGATGCAAAGTAGGCTAGAGCTCTTCTTCTAAGCTTGGATATTTGAAGTGGGCTTAGACTCTAAGTGTGAAGGTTGTGAAGACGAGTTCCGATGAACTGGAAACTCAGAGAACACTTGGAAACAAAGACTCGAGGATTGCTCGAAGGCTTGGGAGTGTTTGTTTGCTGTATGCGCTTGAATGCTCAGGAAGTGTTCTACTTCTCTTCGTCTTCATCCTTCACTATTTATAGGCGGAGAGATGGCTGAGATCCGTTGCTTGGTTGGTGGCCTTGTCCCTCCTCCTCTCGATAGTACTTTGCGCAGGCAGTTGCTTTTGCAGGTGCGCAGTTTGTCTCTTTGCCGAATTTGGCTAAGTTACAAACTTAACAGTAACTGGAGCGAGCCAGTACTGTAGCGGCGCCCTGTCGACCTGGCAGTCAACTCCTCTGCTCCTCTCTGCGTTCGACACGTGGAGATCTCGCAATTAATGCGAAGATCTCTAGTTGACTGGAGTTCAAAATATGGGCGGGAGTTGTGCTGTCGCTTTCTGGTAGGTGATGGCTCGCTTCGCTTTTGAAGTCGTAGTGGCCGCTTCGAAGTGAGTCGCTTCAGGGTCAATTTGTAGCGAGTCGCTTGGGAAATGAGGTTCCGAAGTGACCGCTTTATTAAATGTTTGACCTGCGTTGACTCGCTTCGGCTTTTCTTTGTAGCGCTCGCTTCGCTTTGCTTTGGTGGACTCGCTTTGATTCCACTGTAGCGCTCGCTTCGCTTCGCTAGCTTCGGCACGCTTCACTTCAGCTTCGGTGGACTCGCTTCACTTGGAAAACACACTCAAGTGAGTGGCCTTCACTTGGAATTTCTGCAGTCTAAAAATCTAAGCAAATCAAAGCCATCCTAACAGTATAGGCTTAGAAAAATTCTAACCTATTTTCTACATCAAAGTGGGTCGCTTGGGAACAGGACACTTGGGGTTTTGGGATCAAATCAAAACAAATTACTTCATCTATAAAATGTCCCATGTAGTCCCCCCTTAACAGATTGGTCCTTAACAATTCCCAACAATTTCCCCCTTTTTGATGATGCCAAAACCCAAGGACTTAAGATTATTGAAATCTAGTCTATCTAACCGTGGAAAGAACTTCAAGCGACTGCTTCCTTTGCAGCTTCGTTTGTATTTTTCTTTTAAGTTCTTTTCCCTTTTTTTTTTTTTGGTTAAATAATTGAGTTTTGTAGCATGAAAGTAAGGTCATTCACAAAGCGAGTAAATGACAAAATTTGACAGAAATTGAAATTTGGATATATGAACAAGCAGTTCACACAAAACAACATGAAACTTGAAACTCAAAGGTTTCCTGCAGTTTCATCACGTTCCTCCTTCTCCTCTTCTTTCTCCTTCTCCTTCTTCTCATCTTCAAAGTAGTAAGCAGACAGGACATTTGACTCCCTCGTCCTGATGTTGTATTGGTTTTCTCTCCATCTTCTCTCCATTCTCAGAGCTTCATCTACTTCCGCATCAATTATCTTCCGATAAGGAATATTTGAATTCGGTTGGAGAGGCATGGGAAAGTCCTTTACAGCTGGCACTTTGACTATGAGTGGTAGGGGCTTAGCTTCCTCTGCCAGCGTAAAGATCTTCCGGCGCAGCCTCTCGTTGTATTGGCGCAAGAAGTTATTGAGAGCTTCCATCCGCTAGCACTTGTCTTGGTACGACACTACCTTCCACCAGTAGTAGGCCTTTATGAACTTGTCTTTCAGAATCAGCCAAGTGTCGAGGAGGTCTCTCGGAATGAAGTCCTCGATTTGCCTCGAGTCTGGATGATTATCTCTTCGCATGGCCAGCTCCTCCTCCGTCCTGCTCTTCATTTCTTTCATGATGGAATTGAATTGAGCACTGGCGTCAGCACTCCATTTCGGAAGCATCTCATTCACCCGCTTTCGAATGAAGTCATGTTCTTCGGGTGGGTAGCGACCGGAATCGATCATTTCCTTCAGTGTAACTCTGCCAGTGTCCATCCAGGCTTGGAGACGAACGGCTTCAGACTCTTCAGGCAAGTGAGGAATATAGGCACTGCGTGCGATGGCGGATTGGATGAGCCTCACTTCATTCCAGTGGGACTCAATCCGTTCGTCCAGTTTCCCCAGCCTCTTCTCCCTCACTTCCTCATCCTTCTCCTTCCTCGTCTTCTTCTCCTCTTTCTTCTTCTGCCTCTTCTCGAAGCGACTCGCCTTTTCTGCGATCACCTGCTGCATTTTTTGGCGTTTGGCAGCAGGGTCGTCTTCCCTGGATTCAGGCATCGACCGCTTCAAGGGAGCTTTCTGAACATGAGGTGGCATCTCAGCGGCAGCTACACTGGCTGACGTGAGTGCAAGTGATGAAGCAGCTACAGAGGCCGGAGCGGGCGCTGCGGCTGAAGCGGGCACTTTGGAACCTGAAGCACCTGCAAGAGTTAGTTTTCTCAACTCAAATTGGCGTTCCAACTCCCGAGCCAAGGCCTCATCCTCCTCCATTTGCTTCCGCCTTTCCTCCTTGGTTAGCACCGTAACTGGAGGATGGCGTGCGATCGAAGCGCCAAGAACTTTTTCCTCAATTGGCCTGCGGGGCTCCTCGAGCTTTTTGGCAAGCTCTTCTTCAGTCAACTTATCTTTGCCCTTTCTTGCACGCTTCGCCCTTGTTTCATCATCCATATCCTCCTCTCCAGTTCCTCCAACTTCAGTACCTCCTGCGATCAAGCCACTGGCTTTGATCGCTCTTCCTTCACTGCTCGCACCTCCAACTTCTCCAGATTCAATGGTTACTCTCTCAATGATTTCCCCCCTTTTGGCATCATCAAGACTGCCGGGGGTGGTTGTAATCACCGTTCCGCTGATGGATTGGTGGATGACCGTCAGTTTGCTCAGCACTTCATGAAGCATCCTATCTGCTCGTGCTGCAAATACATTTTCCTGGGAGAGGACGAGCTCTGCCGTCTTTACAGAGATTTCTTCAAGAAGATATTTGCACTGATCCTCTCTCCCCTTTACTGACCGCATCAAGTTCTCCAACGGTTCTACTTCTCTGAAGCGAGCGTCCAGCTCCGCTTCAATCTCATCCTTCATCCTCTTCCTTTCCTCTTGCAGATTGAAGTACCAGAAGTCTTTGGAAGCAGCAAGTTCTGCTTTGTCAGTAGTAACGACGTTCTCTCTTTGTTTTAACATGACATAGAATTGAGCAGCGCCGGCCATCCTGACTGAGAAATCTCCTGCCAACTTCTCTGCCTTGCTAATTTTGACGGCAAGTTGAGCTTGCTTGAGAGCCACATCAATTCCTGCTTTCCTCCTGCTCTTCAACTCGGCATTCGCTTCATCAAGTCTGCTATTGAGGATCTCAATCTCCTTCTCAATACCGTGAGTTTTCAGTTTAGCTCTGGTTAGCTCGCTGTCCAAATTCACTATCTTTGCCTCATGGTTGGAGATCTGCTTCTCCATTTTCTCAACATTAGCAGTTGCTTTGTTGATATTCTCTTGGTACTTGTTTCTCATGTTCCTCTTTTCCTCCTTCTCTGTCTCCATCTCTTTCTTCACTTTCTCCAACTCCTCCTCTAACTTCTTCTTTTCACTATCCACTTCCACTATCTTTGCGTTCACTTCCCTAAGCCTGCTCCTCTCAGCATCTAGGGATTGTTTGATGTCCTTGTTACTCCTCTCTAACTCCTCTACTTGCTTCAATTTCTCCTCTACCAAGCTTGCCTTCTCCTCCACAAGCTTGGCTTTTTCCTCCATTTTCTCCTCAAGTTCCTTCTTCCTCCTGTCACACTCTTCACGCAGCTTGGTGACCTCCAACACCTTTGTAGTTAGATCCGCATCCTTCTTGGTGATCTCTCACTCTGCAGATTAGAGATCACCGCCTCCTTCACCTCCCCTCCTCTTCATGCTCCTTGATCATCTGAAGTTCATGATGTGAGGGCTCACGTTCTGGGATGGGCGCATCAGGGTACTCCTTCTTCACCCTTGCGTCGAGCACTTCCCAGTAGTTAGCCTCATTAATGAAGGTGTGGAAGCCATCAACTCCGGCAAACTTCAGCACTTCCACTTCTTTGGCCTCGATCACCTCTTCCTCCATTGCCTTGCGCAAATTGAAGATCTTGTAGTACTCTGTTCCTCTGTACGTGATGTACGTGAGGAAGTCTACAACGCTGGAAAAGAAGCTATCGGACATTTCCAAGGAGGGGTAGCGTTCGCGGATGAGCTCGGCCGCTTGCTCCCGGTCCTTAGTGTAGCGTTCGAGGATCTTTTCTTCCTCGGTTGGAGATGAGGGAGTTTCTGGGATGGGGATGGTTTCGGTTGTCTTGGCTATTTGGGCGGTATCAGCGCTTTCGGCTGATGAGGTTGGAGAGTTGGGGGTGGAAGCTTCAGTAGATTCGGGTTGGGTGGTTTCTATTTGAGGAATGGGTGGGATGGTGTAGAGCTTGTAGGCATCGGTGAAGTCCGTGCCTAGGAAGGGTAGGTTAGGAATTTGAAAGGATGAGTGGGTTGATTCCTATGGTGAGGATGGTGTTTGAGTAGTGGGGATGGCGGTGGTTGATGTTTGTGGTTCCGGTAGAGGCTGGGTTTGGGTTTGAGTTTGGGTAGGAGGTGTTTGGATTTTGGTTGGTGAAGGCTGGGGTGGCTCTTTTTCCGGTGAGGGTTGGGGTTGTTCTTCTTCTGCTATCTTCTCGAGCGGCTGCTCCTCAGCCTCGCTCGCTCCGATTATGGTTGTCACACTTCTCAATCTTTGAGGTCGCCTTGACCTCGCTTTCCTTGACACTCGCTTCGATGGTGAAGGAGCTTGAACTTCTTCTTCCGCCTCGCTACAGGATTCAGCGACTGGAGCGGAAGGAAGAACTATTACATTGACGCAATCCCGGTCCATCGGGAGCTTCTCAGTTTTCCACGAATCAAAATAGATGGTGTTTTTCTTGTATGGTGGCGTCTCATTCTTGCCTGTCCACCTCAATTTTTCGAACAGTGTCTCCAGAGCGTAGGAGATTCTGGAGAAAAACTTTAACTTTCCCTTGCGGACGATTTCACTGGTACTTCCCTCCTCGTACTTGAAATCCGCCGCAACTTCATGTATCTGGTTGATGAACCAGCGATGCCAATTGAAGCTTGTTCCTGTCAAGCTATCGACTATGACGGAGGTGGCGTATAGTAGATCTTGGTGTCTGACAGTTGGCTCAGCGAACCAACTCCACAGAGTACAGATTTCGTATACAACTCGCAAATCAGGTTGAACGGAGCCGCCAAATCATTCATGATGTTGCTCAGCTTCGGATTCCCAAACTTCACTCCTCTTCGTTTGGCAAATCGAGCGTACTCAATTTGGGTTGACATACCAAGTTCTGATAGAGAAACTGGTCCGGCCATCGGCAGATCAAACACACGGGCTATCCTGCTTAGCTCGATCTCCACCGGCGTTCCTTTCTGTGGATGAGTGAAGGTTGACGATTCTTCTCCTTCTTTGAGATTCAAGAGAATCTCGGCGACGGCTTTGGCCAGAATCTGCTGTGGCTTCGCCGTTACGAACTTCCACAGGCCGGCCGTGGTCACAGCCCTGCGGAAGAAACCGTTCTCCATTACCACATCTTCATCAAGATGCGGTTCAATGAAGACGTTGTCGTTGAGAGTTTTCACGAAGTCCTCCATTGTTTCGGTTTTCTCCTTCTTTCCCATGGTTTATTTGTAGAGAGATTTTAGAAAAGATTGAGAATTTGAGGGGATTTAGACTCGTGAATTTGCAGAGGTGCAGAAATTTCACGAAAATGGTAAATTTTGAGAGTTGAGAATTTTTCTGCAGGTCTTCGGCGTTGCAAATATATAGAACTAGGGTTCGGCTGACGAGGCAGGTGCAAGACAGTAATATCTTTGAAGATCCTGTGCGGAGGCGGCGGACTCTCGGTGATGGATCTGATGTGTCCTGCGTCATCACAGGAAAAGTGAACCGCCAACTTGACTTGGCGTTGCCACGTGGCAGCCTTTGATTCGTCTCTCCAATAGGCGTCGATCCAGCGGTTGAGATTTAAAAACTGTTCAGATTCGACGGCTGGATTGAGGGCGATTTTCCCGCTTTTCTCGGCTTGACGTGCACGCGCCCGTCGTTTCTCTTTCTACGCGCCGCTGCATTAAATGCTAAAGTAAAAAGTGAAATATTGCACTCGAGTGCTGACAGCTCATACGCTTCGCTTTGTATCCGCTCGCTTCGAGAGTAGCCGCTTGGCTTCTACTCGCTTGCGAAGTACTCGCTTGGCGTGACTGCTCCACACTCGCTTGCGATGACTTGCTTGAGTGACGTGGCACTCGCTTCGTCATTTGTAGCGACTGGAATAAGAAATGAAATTTCTTTGCTTAATTTTAAAATATCTCTGACTTACATACTTCGAGGATAAACAAGGGTGTTTTCCTCTTTGTATTTGTGTCAGATTTATTTCATATTTTCCACATAGTGAGTGAAGGTTTCTAGCACGCTTCAGCTTACTTAGTGTACTTAAAATTGAAACGCTTACCAGTCAATCTCACTTCGTAGGAGATTGATACCACATATTGAAGACTTCATTTTGATACCACCTGTTGAATGCTGCATGTTGGATGCTTCATTTTCTTGGCATTCATCTTCATGGCATTCATCTTCATGGCATTCATCTTCCTCTACGAATTAGAGCGTCCTCCATCGAAGTGAATGGGGGAGAAAATGAATATAGTACACAAGCTTACTACTACCCAGAGGGGAGTATCACGTAAATGTACTTATTCATGACGAATGGGGGATGAGTACAAGTCCTCATCTCAGATCGGAATAGGACAGGATGACAATTAGAATGCTCTGACAAGACAATCTCGTATTTTACGCAGAAGCATGTCACTAGCCCTGCAACCTTTTGTAGAAAAAGGTAAACCTTCAAGCTTCCTCCTACAGGCTAGAGAATGAATCTGCAATCGACTCGCTTGACCCAAGGAAGGGTAAGATGAAGCGATGCAAGATTCAAGGTAGCAGCATTCTTTGCTCGCTTTGGAAGTAGCTTGCTCCGAGAGTAAGCACTAGTTCCCCCTTAACCATATACTTAACAATTCCTATAAGTTGGTAGGGAACTTCTTCCAATACTCCACCTTTCTCCACCTTATTTTCAATTTCTTCAAGCGAGTGGAATTTGAAAGTGGCTCACTTGAGTTGGTGAAGGTCTGAAGCGAGTGACGTTACGAAAAATTAGCGTTCACTCCTTCGTGCATCCTGGACCTAGCACTCTTCACCAGGGTCTAGCAACCCTAATTCCATGCATAGCTGATTGAAACAAGATTCAGCTAGAGGCTTGGTGAGGATATCTGCTCGCTGGAGATCAGTATGGATTTTCTCGAGCTTGATATCCTTCTTCTCGACATGATCACGAATGAAGTGATGTCGGATTTCCACGTGCTTGCATCTGGTGTGAAGCACTGGATTTTGAGAGATGCAGATCGCACTGTTGTTGTCACAGAATATAGGAATTTCATTCGCTTCAACATTGTAATCCTTCAACTGCTGACGAAGCCATAGAATCTGAGAACAGCAGCTTCCAGCGGCCATATATTCGGCTTCAGTCGTTGAAGTGGCTACACTCGTCTGCTTCTTTGAAAACCATGAGATCAGCTTGCTTCCCAAGAACTGACAAGTGCCCGAAGTTGATTTCCTATCAATTCGGCATCCTCCATAGTCAGCATCTGAATATCCAGTGAGCTCCAAATTGTCCTCCGTTGGATACCACAGCCCCATATTGACATTGCCCTTCAAATATCGAAGAATTCTCTTGGCAGCTTCAAGATGGATGTGCTTGGGATTGCTTTGGAAGCGAGCACATACTCCAACTGCAAAAGCTATATCCGGCCTACTTGCAGTGAGATATAGAAGGGATCCGATCAAAGCTCGGTAGTCTGTAGCGTCCACAGATTTCCCATCTAGGTCTGGCTCCATCTTCCAGTTCGTGTTCATTGGAATCTTCACAGCTTTGGCATGCTGAACACCGAACTTGGCAAGCATATCTCGGGTATACTTAGCTTGATTGATGAAGATTCCATCATCCTACTGCTTCACTTGAAGACCTAGAAAGCAGCTCATCAAGCCAATCATTGACATCTCATATTTGGTCTTCATTAGCTCTCCAAACTTCTCGCTAAGCGACTGGTTTGGTGACCCAAATATGATGTCATCTACGTAGATCTGAACCCATAGCATATCCTCTCCATGGTTGATGGTGAATAGGGTTCGATCTATCTTTCCTTTGTGGAATCCATTATCCACTAGGAATTGAGAAAGTGTATCATACCAAGCTCTGGGAGCTTGCCTCAACCCATATAGGGCTTTCTTCAATCGATACACCTTGTCTCCTTGCTCGAAACCCGGTGGCTGCTCCACATACACTTCTTCCTTCAATTCACCGTTGAGAAACGCGCTCTTCACATCCATTTGATAGACTTTGAATTTCTTGGCTGCTGCGTAGGCTAGAAACAATCTGATCGCTTTGAGTCTAGCTACTGGAGCGAAGGTCTCGTCGAAGTCGATTCCTTCCTCTTGGCAGTAGCCCTTAGCAACGAGTCGCGCCTTGTTCCTCACAACGTTGTGATCCTCGTCCGTCTTGTTCTTGAACACCCACTTGGTGCCAATAACATGCTGAAATTTGGGACGATCCACGAGGTACCATACGTCGTTCCTGGTGAACTGGTTCAGCTCTTCTTGCATGGCGATCACCCAATTTGAGTCAGCTAGGGCTTCCTCCACGCTTGATGGCTCAATGTTTGAGAGAAAGCAACTGAACATGGCACTTTCTCCAAATACTTGACTTCTGGTCACTACACCCTTGGATGGATCTCCAATGATTTGGCTTGGTGAGTGATCCTTGAGCCATGCTCGCTTGGATCCGCCAGCTTCATCTTCATCTTCTTCCTTGTCGCTCGCTTCACCATCTGAAGCGACTGGATTGGGTGCTTGGCCAACACTCGCTTCAGGAATCTTGGGGGCAGCTTCATCTTTTCCTTGGACAATTGGCTCGCTTGAGTCCTTGATTTCTTCATCATCCTCAAGCATGTCCCAAGTTGATGAATTAATGGGTTCCTCGCTTGACTTTGTTTCCTTAGATTGATCCTGTTCCTGTGGAAGACTTAAAGAAGATTCATCAAATACGACATGGGGTGATTCCTCCATGATTAGGGTTTTACAGTTGAACACCCTGTAAGCTTTGCTTGATGTAGAATATCCTAAGAATATTCCTTCATCAGCTTTGCTTTCAATGGCTTTTAACTGTGACTTCCCATTGTCATGGATGAAGACCCTACAACCAAAAATATGGAAATAAGATATGTTAGGTATTCTCCCTGTCCATTTCATATGGTGTTTTGTCGTGCCGTTTGCAGAGAAGCGTTCGATTCTGTGTGTAGCATGCTGTATTGGCAGCTTCAGCCCAATACTTCATCGGAAGCTTCGAGTCTTCAACGGCTTCTTTGATGATTCGATTCCTTCTTTCAACAACTCCGTTCTGCTGAGGTGTGCGTGCTGAGGAAGTTTGATGTGCTATGCCATGCTCCGTGCAGTAAGCTTCAATGGTAGAGTTCAAAAACTCTGTGCCCTTGTCGGAGTGAATGGTCACAATCGCTTGATTCTTTTCCACAGCTAATCGCTTGAGTAGTTGTGGCAGCTTGGTCAGTGTCTCCTTCTTGCTGAAGAGAAATACAACCCAAGTGTAGCGAGAGAAGTCGTCGACTACAACTAGAGTGTACTTCCTTCCATTCACACTAACTGGAGTGACTGGACCAAACAAATCCATATGAAGCAGCTCAAGCACTCGCTTGGATGAAGCTTCTTCAAGACTGGCGAAGTGCTTCTTCGTCTGCTTCCCTCGTTGGCATGGTGAGCATGGATGGTCTTTAATAAAGACTTCATTTGGTATGCCTTCCACCAACCCTTTTCGAGCTAAGCGATTTATGACTTTGAAGTTGAGATGGTTCAAGCGTCGGTGCCATAGCCATCCTATTTCTGTAGCACTCCTTGCAACTAAGCACGTCTCCTCTTTGCAGCTGTCCCATTGTGCTATGTAGACATTCCTTTGTCTAACTCCAGTGAGCACAATCTGGGATGTGAGCTTGCTCTTCACTATGCACTTGTTGGAAATGAATTCCACCTTGTATCCCTTGTCACAGAATTGTGAAATGGATAGCAAGTTGTGCTTAAGTCCTTCCACGTAGGAGACTTCTTCAATCGTAAGCTTTCCAACTTTCAGTGCGCCATATCCTTTGGTGCTTCTTCGAGAGTTATCACCAAAGGTGACGTGTGGACCCTTCTTCTCTATGTAGTCATGAAGTAGAGCTCTCATGCCAGTCATGTGTCTTGAACATCCACTGTCCAAGTACCAAATTTGATGACCCTCACTTGGCATGGGATCCACGGCGCTCACCTGCAATTTAAACAGATTTTGGTACCCAAATCAGTTTGGGTCCTTGCAGGTTAGTTCCCTTAGGTACACACACTTGCTTCACTCTCTTTTGAGAGGTAGCTTGTGTCTTGGGCTTCTCGACCTTTGAAAACTTGGTGTTCTGCTTTGAAGCAGCTTCACACGTGCAACAGTGTGTGCAAGAGGGGTAGTGGCTCGCTTGAGACATACCTATGCTCTTACCTTTATGCTTATATCCTGAAGCGACTCGCTTCGGATTAGCTACAGGCTTAGAGACTGACCTAGGTTTTATAGTCTGTCGAAGCGGCTCGCTTGGTTTTCTCGAAGCGGTCCAACTAGGGTTTTGAACCCGACTCGCTTGAGTAACCTTGGAAGTTTGAAGCGGCCTCTTTGGTGCTTCAAATTCTTCCCCCTCAACGTTAGTCCGGTTGGACCATCTCCAGTCCTGATAACGTGACACATAGACATTACTCCTTTTCTTGAAAGGAAGATCCTTTGTCTCTCGTGTCTTGGCTTGAGACTTAGAAGCTTCAACTGGTTTCCCTTTACCTTTGGATTGGTAAGACTTAGCATTGTTAGTGCTAGGGATAGTTGAATTCTGCTTGCCCTTAGGTTCTGCCCTTAAAGATATAGACATCTTCATTGGCTTCCTTGTAGGGTTCTCAGCCATTTTGCCTTTGTCTTTGTTAGTGGTCGCTTTGGATGCAGTGGGCATTTCCAAAGTGACTGATGGTGTCGTGTTTGAAGCACCAACAAAGACAGTAGGCTTGGAAGGTCCACCCTCATATCCGAGTCCTCCCTTTCTACCAAAAGGTAGAAGCGAGCTCTCTAGTGCCTGCCTAGCATATGAAGCTTTGTTCATGTTGGCAACTAGAGCGGATTAGGTTTCATACCTTCCTTCCAAGCTTTGGTGTCTAGCGAAGAGATCCTCGAACTTACTAGTCATAGCCCTTAAGTTAAGTTTGTCTTGGTCAAGTTCAGTGGCTAGCTTTCGGTTCTCCTTCTCGCTTTGAGACATAGCTTGTTTCAACACTTCGTGGTCGCTTGACAGTTTGATGTGCTTGTCAAGCAACTCACTCCATGTCGAGGAATTAGATTCCTCTTGGTGAGTATGTGCGACTGTAATTGAACTAGGTGAGGGATAAATGAATACCTCTCTAGTTTCCTCGTCGGTGAGCGCCATGAGTCCAAGATCCTCTCCATCACTGGAGTTGGGATCTGTGAATGCATCGGAGTCACTTGCTGGATCTTCATTTGAAGCAACCGGCACTTCACTCACTACGAGCGCTTGCCTTGGAGCATCCCTCTTTGCTTTAAGTTCCTTTCGCTCCTTCGCACTCAGTTTTGGGCAATCGGATTTGTAGTGGCCCATCTTGTGGCAGTGGTAGCACTCCACATCTATCATGTCCCTTGAGATTGGCTTGGTCGTCTCATCTCTCTTCCCTTTTCCTTCTCGAGCATCAGTGCTCCTCCCCTTGTACTGCTTGTAGAATCTTTTGTATTTGCCCACTCGAGAGTTCATCTTGTTGAAATTCTTTGATAGGAATGCAACATGTTCTTCTAACTCTTCCCTTGTCATCTTGGCTAGCGACTGATCGCTTGGCCCTTCAGCAGCTTTGAAAGCTACACCCTTTGACGTCGTGGGAGCTTCATCCTCTTCATCGAGGTTCATCCGATTCAGATCGAATTCATGAGCTTTGAGTTTGGAGAACAGAATCTCCGGTGTGAGCTTTGATAGATCCTTGGTAGCTAGGTACAGCTCCTTCATAGTCTGCCATTTCCTGGTGAGGGCTCAAACTATCTTCAGGTTCACTTCCTTGTCGGTGAGTTCCTTCCCAAGTGAGTTGAGAGTTGCAGTGATGTTGGTAACTCTCAGCTCGAAGGCGTCGATGGATTCTCCTGGCTTCATTATCTGGCTTTCAAACTCCCGCATTTGTACGGCGAGCTTGTTCTCTTTGATTTTGTCCGTTCCTTGAGAAATGAGGGCTAAAGTTTCCCACATTTCTTTTCCTGTCGCACACTTCCTAATCCGTGGTAGATAGGCGTCCGACACGGTGCTCTGCATCGTGTGGCGTGCGATCTTGTCGAGGTTGGCGACTTTGAAGTCATTTGGAGTGTATTCATCCTTGTCTTTCTCCACGTATTGTTGACGAATGTGGGCAGGACGACCTTCAGCAGCTGGAACGTCCATAAATATGGCTTTCTTGATTTCGATCGGCCCATCTTCAATGACCTCCCACATTCGGTCATGGATGGAGCATAGGAAGCTCTCAACGCGAAAGCTCCAGATCTCATAGCCTTCTATGGAGAACTGTGGAAGACTAGATGCACTGTATGTAGACATAGCAAACTATCAGTAGTAATGCAGTATTCGTGGGTGAGGTTTTGATGCACTTAGGAAAATAGGATCCGGTTCAGTGAGACAACGTGAAGCGAGAGGGGACTCGCTTCGGATATGCAAAGCAGAGGCTCGAAAGAACCGCTGCTCTGATACCACTTGTTGGTCCCGGTTTGTTATAGGAAAAATACGTAGAGGGGGGGGGGGGGGTGAATACGTATTTTGAAGTTTTTCAACTTCAAATTCCTTAACTCAGAGTATGAAGTAAAGTGCTCGTAGAAATACTAAGACCTAGCAGAGAGCTAGATCTAAAGCAATCAACAATCTCTTGACCTAAGCTTAGAGCTTGATCAAGAGTGAGACTTTACTCTTGTGCGGAATTCGGTGAGCTAATATCTTTCCTAAGTAATTAGAAATCCAAGTTACGTTTGTTTAGATGCACGTGCAATGGATAATCAAAGTAAAGAGTTTAGGGTTAGAGAGATACGACACAGGGATTATAGTGGTTCGGAGATAACGCTCCTACGTCCACTTTGTTGCACTCGGCAACTGTTCTCTTCACTCAAGAACTTGAAGATTTTGGGCTCTTCAAAAGCTTGGTCAAGATCGGGCTTCACTCGCCTGGATCCGACGACAGACGTAGTGATTACGGGTTCACTACACAAACCTAGACAAGACTGAAAGCTTCACTCGCTTCAGTCAAACACAGACAGGGAGATTCCGGGCTCTCCTTACAGCCTAGCTTCGATCGAGCTTCACACAAATGATGTAAGTGTAAGCTTGGATCTAGACTATATGATCGAGGCTTCTACGATCGATGAAAGTAGAGCCTTGGATCGAGACAACCTAACGACGACTCAAAAACCTAACAGACAGAGTTTAGGGTTTTTGGTTGACGAACACACTATGAAGAGCTCTTTACAGTAGATGCAAAGTAGGCTAGAGCTCTTCTTCTAAGCTTGGATATTTGAAGTGGGCTTAGACTCTAAGTGTGAAGGTTGTGAAGACGAGTTCCGATGAACTGGAAACTCAGAGAACACTTGGAAACAAAGACTCGAGGATTGCTCGAAGGCTTGGGAGTGTTTGTTTGCTGTATGCGCTTGAATGCTCAGGAAGTGTTCTACTTCTCTTCGTCTTCATCCTTCACTATTTATAGGCGGAGATATGGCTGAGATCCGTTGCTTGGTTGGTGGCCTTGTCCCTCCTCCTCTCGACAGTACTTTGCGCAGGCAGTTGCTTTTGCAGGTGCGCAGTTTGTCTCTTTGCCGAATTTGGCTAAGTTACAAACTTAACAGTAACTGGAGCGAGCCAGTACTGTAGCGGCGCCCTGTCGGCCTGGCAGTCAACTCCTCTGCTCCTCTCTGCGTTCGACACGTGGAGATCTCGCAATTAATGCGAAGATCTCTAGTTGACTGGAGTTCAAAATATGGGCGGGAGTTGTGCTGTCGCTTTCTGGTAGGTGATGGCTCGCTTCGCTTTTGAAGTCGTAGTGGCCGCTTCGAAGTGAGTCGCTTCAGGGTCAATTTGTAGCGAGTCGCTTGGGAAATGAGGTTCCGAAGTGACCGCTTTATTAAATGTTGACCCGCGTTGACTCGCTTCAGCTTTTCTTTGTAGCGCTCGCTTTGCTTTGCTTTGGTGGACTCGCTTTGATTCCACTGTAGCGCTCGCTTCGCTTCGCTAGCTTCGGCACGCTTCACTTCAGCTTCGGTGGACTCGCTTCACTTGGAAAACACACTCAAGTGAGTGGCCTTCACTTGGAATTTCTGCAGTATAAAAATCTAAGCAAATCAAAGCCATCCTAACAGTATAGGCTTAGAAAAATTCTAACCTATTTTCTACATCAAAGTGGGTCACTTGGGAACAGGACACTTGGGGTTTTGGGATCAAATCAAAACAAATTACTTCATCTATAAAATGTCCCATGTAGTTCCCCCTTAATAGATTGGTCCTTAACAATTCCCAACAGAATCTTATACCGATTTTTGGACACACGTTCTTGCCCTAAACAGAGGCCAGCTCACCCCTCATCGAAGTCTCGGCTCCACCACCGCGCTCGGCTCCCTTCCTATCGACTCTTTGTCGAGAATCTTTTGGATCTGGATCAGTCCACCGTAAAACAGATCTTGAGCACGACCCGAATCAACCTGAAAATCTTACCCCTCATGACTGATTATTTTTCAAATACGTCCGATGCTTCTCATTTATGCGGACTTCTACTCAAAGACATTGACTACATGAGGCAAAAATTTAGGTCCTTCAATGATCTGACCCGCTCTTGCCTAAACGGGTCGGGCCAAAAAATAGACCACTTGCCAGAAAATAGACAATCCGGACATCTCTGATGACATCATTATGATATCATAGGGTCTATTTCTTTTAAGAAAGAAATAAAGTAAAAAGTAATAATATATGTGACAGTTGATTTTTAAAAAAACTATAATTACGTTAAAAGATTTTTGGCCTTCGGAATACTTCAAATGCATTAGAGAATTATCAATGTATGTGAGTCTGTGACGATTCTACTATCATGATAGTATGCAAGATGTTATATTGTTATGTATACTTGTTTCATCTAGCATAACATGATAATCAATCCGTAGTGAGCCAAGGTGACCAAATGGCTCCCCTTGAAGATGAAGCTTATGGTAGTACCGCCTCTGAGACTGTACATGTGTCTCGAGGAGCAAGAGATTCCTTTCTGATCACATTGACCACACTACCAATTCACTACCAGTTCACTCGACAACTCATTGCGGATTTGGTCAAAAAATTATGGACATGCACGGATCATAACTAAGAATAAATTATCACGAGACTTAGCGCACCTGGCCACCGGACTCTCTTTTTAATGAGTGACCCAGGTTCGATCCCTTCTATCGGAAGCTTGATGTACTAACATATAATCTAACAACTAGCATTTGCCCAAAAAAAAAATAATAATAAATAAAAAAATAAAAGTCAAACGAAAATCCAATAGAGTAATCAAAATTTATCCAGTCAAATGTAGTTGGGCCTAAAGTAAGCCCACGGCCCATAAATTAAATCCCAAAATTTCCATTTTCTGCTAAACCTCTGAAAACCCTCTTTTTCTTCTTCTTCAGCTCTCCTCCCTACTATGCATGCGTTCGAAGCAGCGATGCTTGCTCGGTTAATCCCCAAATCTTCCCAATTCCATCGATGTCTAACCCTAATTTCTTCGCCGCGCGCATTTCTCCAGAACTAATTTCGCCGCCCCAATTCCCTCCATCCCGAAACCCCACCGTTTCTTCTCGCCTCAGCCTCCGCATTTCAGTTTCTTCTCCACCGAAGGGAACAACGGCGACGATGATTCCCCCGCATCGACTACAGATTTTTGGAAAATGTCGTCAGATGGCGGTGAAGATATCGACTCCTTTTTCTCGGTGGATCCAGTTAATGCTCCGGGAGTCGACGATCGGGACGGCGATGGGATGAAGGGCGAGGGTTTTGGCGGTGGAGATTGGAATGGCGCGGATGCTGGCGGGGGTGATATTTTTGCGGAGTTGGAGGGGTTTGGTTGAGGGGATGAGGAGGGGGCGGCTGAGGATTATACGCCGTGGAGTTTTGGGGCCGAGGAGAAGGAGGAGCAGGAGGTTGATTTGTTCGGAGGCGTTGAAGAAGGCGCTGAAGTAATGGGGTTCCAAGTGGAGGAGAAGAGTCTGTAGGAGAAGCAGCTCGAAGCGGAGGAGAAAGCTTTGACCTCTTTTTAATGAGTGACCCAGGTTCGATCCCTTCTATCGAATTCGGGAGATATAAGGTGGCTTGGAGATTTTCTAGGACTTTGGAAGCTTGATGCACTAACATATAATCTAACAACTAGCATTTGCCCAAAAAAAATAATAATAAATAAAAAAATAAAAGTCAAACGAAAATCCAATAGAGTAATCCAAATTTATCCAGTCGAATGTAGTTGGGCCTAAAGTAAGCCCACGGACCATAAATTAAATCCCAAAATTTCCATTTTCTGCTAAACCTCTGAAAACCCTCTTCTTCTTCTTCTTCTTCTTCTTCTTCTTCTTCTTCTTCTTCTTCTTCTTCTTCTTCTTCTTCTTCTTCTTCTTCTTCTTCTTCTTCTTCTTCAGCTCTCCTCCCTACTGTGCCTGCGTTCGAAGCAGCGATGCTTGCTCGGTTAATCCCCAAATCTTCCCAATTCCATCGATGTCTAACCCTAATTTCTTCGCGCGCGCATTTCTCCAGCACTAATTTCGCCGCCCCAATTCCCTCCATCCCGAAACCCCACCGTTTCTTCTCGCCTCAGCCTCCGCATTTCCGTTTCTTCTCCACCGAAGGGAACAACAGCGACGATGATTCCCCCGCATCGACTACCAATTTTTGGAAGATGTCGTCGGACGGCGGTGAAGATATCGACTCCTTTTTCTCGGTGGATCCAGTTAATGCTCCGGGAGTCGACGATCGGGACGGCGATGGGATGAAGGGCGAGGGTTTTGGCGGTGGAGATTGGAATGGCGCGGATGCTGGTGGGGGTGATATTTTTGCGGAGGCGGAGGGGTTTGGTTGAGGGGATGAGGAGGGGGCGGCTGAGGATTATACGCCGTGGAGTTTTGGGGCCGAGGAGAAGGAGGAGCAGGAGGTTGATTTGTTCGGAGGCGTTGAAGAAGGCGCTAAAGTAATGGGGTTCCAAGTGGAGGAGAAGAGTCTGAAGGAGAAGCAGCTCGAAGCGGAGGAGAAAGCTTTGACCTCTTTTTAATGAGTGAACCCAGGTTCGATCCCTTCTATCGAATTCGGGAGATATAAGGTGGCTTGGAGAATTTCTAGGACTTTGGAAGCTTGATGTACTAACATATAATCTAACAACTAGCATTCGCCCAAAAAACAAATAATAAATAAAAAAATAAAAGTCAAACGAAAATCCAATAGAGTAATCCAAATTTATTCAGTCGAATGTAGTTGGGCCTAAAGTAAGCCCACGGCCCATAAATTAAATCCCAAAATTTCCATTTTCTGCTAAACCTCTGAAAACCCTCTTCTTCTTCTTCTTCTTCTTCTTCTTCTTCTTCTTTCTTCAGCTCTCCTCCCTACTGTGCCTGCGTTCGAAGCAGCGATGCTTGCTCGGTTAATCCCCAAATCTTCCCAATTCCATCGATGTCTAAGCCTAATTTCTTCGCGCGACCATTTCTCCAGCACTAATTTCGCAGCCCCAATTCCCTCCATCCCAAAACCCACCGTTCTTCTCGCCTCAGCCTCCGCATTTCCGTTTCTTCTCCACCGAAGGGAACAACGGCGACGATGATTCCCCTGCATCGACTACCGATTTTTGGAAAATGTCGTCGGACGGCGGTGAAGATATCGACTCCTTTTTCTCGGTGGATCCAGTTAATGCTCCGGGTGTTGACGATCGGGACGGCGATGGGATGAAGGGCGAGGGTTTTGGCGGTGGAGATTGGAATGGAGCGGATGCTGGCGGGGGTGAGTTTTTTGCGGAGGCGGAGGGGTTTGGTTGAGGGGATGAGGAGGGGGGCAGCTGAGGATTATAAGCCGTGGAGTTTTGGGGCCGAGGAGAAGGAGGAGCAGGAGGTTGATTTGTTCGGAGGCGTTGAAGAAGGCGCTGAAGTAATGGGGTTCCAAGTGGAGGAGAAGAGTCTGAAGGAGAAGCAGCTCGAAGCGGAGGAGAAAGCTTTGACCTCTTTTAATGAGTGACCCAGGTTCGATCCCTTCTATCGAATTCGGGAGATATAAGGTGGCTTGGAGAATTTCTAGGACTTTGGAAGCTTGATGTACTAACATATAATCTAACAACTCGCATTTGCCCAAAAAAAATAATAATAAATAAAAAAATAAAAGTCAAACGAAAATCCAATAGAGTAATCCAAATTTATCCAGTCGAATGTAGTTGGGCATAAAGTAAGCCCACGGCCCATAAATTAAATCCCAAAATTTCCATTTTCTGCTAAACCTCTGAAAACCCTCTTCTTCTTCTTCTTCTTCTTCTTCTTCTTCTTCTTCTTCTTCTTCTCTTCTTCTTCTTCTTCTCTTCTTCTTCTTCTTCTTCTTCTTCTTCTTCTTCTTCAGCTCTCCTCCCTACTGTGCCTGCGTTCGAAGCAGTGATGCTTGCTCGGTTAATCCCCAAATCTTCCCAATTCCATCGATGTCTAACCCTAATTTCTTCGCGCGCGGCATTTCTCCAGCACTAATTTCGCCGCCCCAATTCCCTCCATCCCGAAACCCCACCGTTTCTTCTCGCCTCAGCCTCCGCATTTTCGTTTCTTCTCCACCGAAGGGAACAACAGCGACGATGATTCCCCTGCATCGACTACCGATTTTTGGAAAATGTCGTCGGACGGCGGTGAAGATATCGACTCCTTTTTCTCGGTGGATCCAGTTAATGCTCCGGGAGTCGACGATCGGGAAGGCGATGGGATGAAGGGCCGAGGGTTTTGGTGGTGGAGATTGGAATGGCGCGGATGCTGGCGGGGGTGATATTTTTGCGGGAGGCGGAGGGGTTTGGTTGAGGGGATGAGGAGGGGGCGGCTGAGGATTATATGCCGTGGAGTTTGGGGCCGAGGAGAAGGAGGAGCAGGAGGTTGATTTGTTCGGAGGCGTTGAAGAAGGCGCTGAAGTAATGGGGTTCCAAGTGGAGGAGAAGAGTCTGAAGGAGAAGCAGCTCGAAGCGGAGGAGAAAGCTTTGACCTCTTTTTAATGAGTGACCCAGGTTCGATCCCTTCTATCGAATTCGGGAGATATAAGGTGGCTTGGAGAATTTCTAGGACTTTGGAAGCTTGATGTACTAACATATTAATCTAACAACTAGCATTTGCCCAAAAAAAAATAATAATAAATAAAAAAATAAAAGTCTAACAAAAATCCAATAGAGTAATCCAAATTTATCCAGTCGAATGTAGTTGGGCCTAAAGTAAGCCCACGGCCCATAAATTAAATCCCAAATTTTCCATTTTCTGCTAAACCTTCTTCTTTCCTCCCCTACTGTGCCTGCGTTCGAAGCAGCGATGCTTGCTCGGTTAATCCCCAAATCTTCCCAATTCCATCGATGTCTAACCCTAATTTTTTCTCGGCGCGCATTTCTCCAGCACTAATTTCGCCGCCCCAATTCCCTCCATCCCGAAACCCACGTTTCTTCTCGCCTCAGCCTCCGCTTTTCCGTTTCTTCTCCACCGAAGGGAACAACGGCGACGATGATTCCCCGCATCGACTACCGATTTTTGGAAAATGTCGTCGGACGGCGGTGAAGATATCGACTCCTTTTTCTTAGTGGATCCAGTTAATGCTCCGGGAGTCGACGATCGGGACGGCGATGTGATGAAGGCGAGGGTTTTGGCGGTGGAGATTGGAATGGCGCGGATGCTGGCGGGGGTGATATTTTTGCGGAGGCGGAGGGGTTTGGTTGAGGGGATAAGGAGGGGGCGGCTGAGGATTATACGCCGTGGAGTTTTGGGGCCGAGGAGAAGGAGGAGCATGAGGTTGATTTGTTCGGAGGCGTTGAAGAAGGCGCTGAAGTAATGGGGTTCCAAGTGGAGGAGAAGAGTCAGAAGTAGAAGCAGCTCGAAGCAGAGGAGAAAGCTTTGACCTCTTTTTAATGAGTGACCCAGGTTCGATCCCTTCTATCGAATTCGGGAGATATAAGGTGGCCTGGAGAATTTCTAGGACTTTGGAAGCTTGATGTACTAACATATAATCTAACAACTAGCATTTGCCCAAAAAAAATAATAATAAATAAAAAAATATAGTCAAACGAAAATCCAATTGAGTAATCCAAATTTATCCAGTCGAATGTAGTTGGGCCTAAAGTAAGCCCAAGGCCCATAAATTAAATCCCCAAATTTCCCATTTTCTGCTAAACCTCTGAAAACCCTCTTCGTCTTCTTCTTCAGCTCTCCTCCCTACTGTGCCTGCGTTCGAAGCAGCGATGCTTGCTCGGTTAATCCCCAAATCTTCCCAATTCCATCGATGTCTAACCCTAATTTCTTCGCGCGCGCATCTCTCCAGCACTGATTTCGCCGCCCCAATTCCCTCCATCCTGAAACCCCAACGTTTCTTCTCGCCACAGCCTCCGCATTTCCGTTTCTTCTCCACCGAAGGGAACAACGGCGACGATGATTCCCCCGCATCGACTACCGATTTTTGGAAAATGTCGTCGGACGGCGGTGAAGATATCGACTCCTTTTTCTCGGTGGATCCAGTTAATGCTCCGGGAGTCGACGACCGGGACGGCGATGGGATGAAGGGCGAGGGTTTTGGCGGTGGAGATTGGAATGGTGCGGATGCTGGCGGGGGTGATATTTTTGCGGAGGCGGAGGGGTTTGGTTGAGGGGATGAGGAGGGGGCGGCTGAGGATTATACGCCGTGGAGTTTGGGGCCGAGGAGAAGGAGGAGCAGGAGGTTGATTGTTCGGAGGCGTTGAAGAAGGCGCTGAAGTAATGGGGTTCCAAGTGGAGGAGAAGAGTCTGAAGGAGAAGCAGCTCGAAGCGGAGGAGAAAGCTTTGACCTCTTTTTAATGTGACCCAGGTTCGATCCCTTCTATCGAATTCGGGAGATATAAGGTGGCTTGGAGAATTTCTAGGACTTTGGAAGCTTGATGTACTAACATATAATCTAACAACTAGCATTTGCCCAAAAAAATAATAATAAATAAAAAAATAAAAGTCAAACGAAAATCCAATAGAGTAATCCAAATTTATCCAGTCGAATGTAGTTGGGCCTAAAGTAAGCCCACGGCCCATAAATTAAATCCAAAATTTCCATTTCTGCTAAACCTCTGAAAACCCTCTTCTTAAACTCTGAAAACCCTCTTCTTCTTCTTCTTCTTCTTCTTCTTCTTCTTCTTCTTCTTCTTCTTCTTCTTCTTCTCTTCTTCTTCTTCTTCTTCTTCTTCTTCTTTCTTCGTCTTCTTCTTCTTCTTCTCTTCTTCTTCTTCTTCTTCTTCTTCTTCTTCTTCTTCTTCTTCTTCTTCTTCTTCTTCTTCTTCTTCTTCTTCTTCTTCTTCTTCTTCTTCTTCTTCTTCTTCTTCTTCTTCTTTTCTTCTTCTTCTTCTCTTCTTCTTCTTCTTCTTCTTCTTCTTCTTCTTTCTTCTTCTTCTTCTTCTTCTTCTTCTTCTTTTCTTCTTCTTCTTCTTCTTCTTCTTCTTCTTCTTCTTCTTCTTCTTCTTCTTCTTCTTCTTCTTCTTCTTCTTCTTCTTACTTCTTCTTCTTCTTCTTCTTCTTCTTCTTCTTCTTCTTCTTCTTCTTTTCTTCTTCTTCTTCTTCTTCTTCTTCTTCGTCTTCTTCTTCTTCTTCTTCTTCTTCTTCTTCTTCTTCTTCTTCTTCTTCTTCTTCTTCTTCTTCTTCTTCTTCTTCTTCTTCTTCTTCTTCTTCTTCTCTTCTTCTTCTTTCTTCTCTTCTTCTTCTTCTTCTTCTTTCTTCTTCTTCTTCTTCTTCTTCTTCTTCTTCTTCCCTACTGTGCCTGCGTTCGAAGCAGCGATGCTTGCTCGGTTAATCCCCAAATCTTCCCAATTCCATCGATGTCTAACCCTAATTTCTTCGCGCGCGAATTTCTCCAGCACTAATTTCGCCGCCCCAATTCCCTCCATCCCGAAACCCCTCCTTTTCTTCTCGCCTCAGCCTCCGCATTTCCGTTTCTTCTCCACCGAATGGAACAACGGCGACGATGATTCCCCCGCATCGACTACCAATTTTTGGAAAATGTCGTCGGACGGCGGTGAAGATATCGACTCCTTTTTATCGGTGGATCCAGTTAATGTTTCGGGAGTCGACAATCGGGACGGCGATGGGATGAAGGGCGAGGGTTTTGGCGGTGGAGATTGGAATGGCGCGGATGCTGGCGGGGGTGATATTTTTGCGAAGGCGGAGGGGTTTGGTGTTGGATCCGTGAAGATCGCTCGGATGTTAATCAATTAAACAAACACATATCATGCAATTTCCTAGATCCTAAAGCGGAAACAGATCTAGATTGCATACCTTGTCGGGGCAGATCCAGCCGGTATAATGGACTTTGATGAAGAATTCCTCGCACTAGATCTCTGCACACGAGATCTAGCTCTTCTCGTAAACCTCGAGATCTTCTAGAGTATTCCCGAGCACAGAGAAAATTCGGATGGACGGAAATCTTTCTTCTCTCCTTCCCCGTAAAACCCTAGCCGCCACTTTTCGTATGTGAATCGATAATTGTCCGTGTGCGGAATCCCTAATCACCATCTATATATATAGAGGCAGATTAGGGTTAGGGTTTCTCTTACTGGGCCAGGCCTGCTTCTGTTGGGCTACACTAGGGATCTTAAGGAGGATATGGACCTGGGCCTCCCAATATAATTAATAATCCAAGTATTCTCTGGGCCCGAATACTTTACTTAATTATATTAATATTATTTCACTCCACTATAGAAATAATATTGCACTGCCGTCCATCTCCCATATTATAACGTACCGGGCTCCTTTTTGGATTATATTATTTCCCGTGTTAAAGATATCGCATGTCCATTAATTAATTAAGCTTACTGATAGCTCTATTAATTAATATCTCATTCCGAGAGTAGTACCCACTCGACCTTATTATTATATCGGAACTTAATCCACCTGCAGGGTTTAATATAATAATCTTTGGAGCGCCTCAAGGGGACATCATCAACTCGGACTCAGCCGAGACACGATTTCTAGCATTAATATTAATTATCATATTTATAATATCATTACCCAAGATATCGAGATGCTTTGAGTTGCAATAACTCTCACTCATTGATAAATCAAAGTAATAATTATCATAAATATATAATTCAATATTATATGACAAGAATTAAGAAATAATAATCGTCTGAGATCTTTGATCCTTTTAATAAATCAGTACAAAAGGATTTATCTCACCGCGATCCTGTTCAATGCAACTGGATGCATTAGTATAAGCTACTTAGCCAAGATCAGCTAATATCAAGCCTTATACTACAACCTTAACAAGTAATTTGTCCACAATTACTTAGGTTGCGAACACTATTTAAGTATATAAGAAAGCGATAATATGATCTTCCGTGTGAGCCCACACCATATTATCTATAATATATACTACAGGACGATATTTTGCATAACCATAACACGAATAAATATGCAAAAACATATGACATTATTTATTTCATAAAACAGGAAGAAGTACTATACAACTCAGCATAAAAAGTATGCTTTTCAGTATACAATCCCAACAATCTCCCACTTATACTCAAAAGCATGCTTTCAAGTATACTGCTACACTAAATATCTCTCCCACTTATACTCAAAGCAGTGCTGTCATGCAACGAACTCCCATGCTTCCAACATGCCTTTCGAACACCTTGATAGACAAGGCCTTCGTGAAAGGATCAGCCAGGTTATCCTCCGAAGCAATCTTTGACACCACGACCTCTCCTCTTTTCACATACTCTCGTATGAGGTGGTACTTCCTTTCAATGTGTTTACTGGCCTTATGGGTTCGTGGTTCCTTTGAATTTGCCACTGCACCAGAGTTGTCACAATAAATTGTGAACGTCTGAGGCAAATTCGGAATCACATCCAAATCCAACAAGAAGTTCCGGAGCCATACAGCCTCTTTGGCTGCTTCAGAGGCTGCCACATACTCAGCCTCCATTGTGGAGTCAGCAATGCATTTCTGCTTTACGCTCCTCCAATATATGGCTCCACCTCCCAGTGTAAAAACACATCCTGAGGTAGACTTTCGAGAATCCCTATCTAATTGGAAATCAGAATCAGTGTATCCCAGGGGATGTAGACTGTCAGACTGAAAGACCAACATATAATCCCTAGTCCTTCTCAGGTACTTGATTATATTCTTTACAGCAGTCCAGTGTCCTTTTCCTGGGTTAGACTGATATCTGGCAACCATGCCCACAGCATAACAGATATCCGGTCTAGTGCAAAGCATAGCATACATGAGGCTTCCAACTGCCGAAGCATACAGAACTCCCTTCATGTCATCTATCTCAGCTTGTGTCTTCGGACACATATCCTTTGATAGATGGATTCCACTCTGGAGAGGGAGAGATCCTCTCTTGGAACTCTCCATGCTAAAGCGCTTTGCAACCGTATCTATATAGGTTGCTTGGGAAAGACACATCATTCTCTTCTTACGATCTCTAAAGATCTTGATCCCAAGAATGTGTCCTGCTTCTCCCAAATCCTTCATCTTGAATTGCCTGGACAGCCACATCCGTACGTCCGATAACATATCTACGTTGTTGCCAATCAATAGAATGTCATCCACATACAGTACTAGAAACACCAAGTCGTTTCCTTCACACTTCTTGTAAACACAACTCTCATATACACACTGCGTGAATCCATATGACTGGATTACCTCGTCAAAGCGTGTGTTCCAAGACCTAGAAGCTTGCTTAAGTCCATAAATGGATCGCTTAAGCCTACATGCAAGATGCTCACTTCCTTCGGCAATATAACCCTCTGGTTGGCGCATGTAGATGGGTTTATCAAGACTACCATTAAGAAAAGCAGTCTTGACATCCATCTGCCAAATCTCTAGATCCATATGGGCCGCAATGGCCAAGAGAATCCGGATCGACTTAAGCATGACAACAGGCGAGAAGGTTTCATCATAATCGATGCCCTCTTTCTGAGTGAAACCTTTTGCCACAAGTCTAGCCTTGAAAGTTTCAATCTTTCCGTCAGGTCCTCTCTTACGTTTGTAGACCCACTTACAACCCGATGGGTTTAACCCCTTCAGGAAGTTCTACAACGTCATACACATCGTTCTCATGCATGGATTCGATTTCCGAATCCATTGCAACTTGCCAAAGCTGTGCATCTTTGTCTTGGATTGCCTCTTTGTATGTCCAGGGGTCTGAGTCATCTTCACCAGGTAAGTTGTCCGAAGACTCTCCCAAACACAACCATCTTTCAGGTTGAATGATGACCCTCCCACTGCGACGAGGCATATTCTGAGGTTGTGTACTAGTGTCAACACGTGGTGCAGTTGATGGTGTTGCATCTAGTACGGGTGGTTCAGGCGGGTTTGTATCCTCATCTCTTCTAGGATGACCTCACTCATGGGTTTGTGATTGTTCATATATTCTTCTTCCAAGAAATGAGCATTGGTGCTGACAATGATCTTTTGGTCCCTTGGACTATAGAACAATCCACCTCTCGTACCCTTGGGGTACCCTATGAACAGCCGTAATTCAGTTCTCGACTCCAACTTATCAGCATCCTTGCGCAACACATGTGCAGGACAACCCCAGATTCGAATGTGTTCAAGGTTAGCCTTTCGGCCTGACCACAACTCCAAGGGTGTTTTGGGTACTGATTTGGAGGGAACTAGGTTTAGAATATATGCCGCTGTTTCTAAGGCATAGCCCCAAAACGAAGTAGGTAGCTCAGAATAGCTCATCATCGACCGAATCATGTTCAGTAGGATTCGGTTCCTGCATTCTGCCACACCATTCTGCTGTGGTGTTCCTGGCGCAGTAAGCTGGGACGTAATCTCGGCTTGTGACATGTATTCCAAGAATTCAGCCGCTAAGGTACTCTCCACCTCGATCAGATCGAATGGATTTGATGGATTTATTATGCTGATTCTCAACTTCTGCCTTAAATGCTTTGAATTTATCAAAGGATTCAGACTTCCGTTTCATCAGATAAACGTATCCAAATCTTGAGTGATCATCAATAAAAGTGATGAAATACTCAAAACCACCTTTAGCCTGAATAGACATTGGACCACACACATCCGTATGAATCAAGTCCAACACATTCTTTGATCTGTTGCCCTTGGATTTGAAAATCCTTTTCGTCATCTTACCCTCTAAGCAGGATTCGCAAGTTGGTATCGGTCCTATTTGGAGTTTATCCAAGGGACCGTCTTTCACCAACCTTTGAATTCGCTTGAGGTTAATATGACCAAGCCTCAGATGCCAGAGAAGTGTTTGATTCACATCTGAAGAAACTTTACGTTTCTTTGAACTCGATGATGTGCTGTAAATAGCAGGTACAGTACAGTTAATGGTATAGAGATTGTTAGACATAATACCCGAACAAATGACATCATTGTTACGAAAAATAGTAACGTCATTCAAACTGAAAGTAACCGAATATCCATCCAAATACAATTTGGAAACCGAAATAAGGTTCCTTTTAAAACCAGGTACTAACAAAACGTCTCTCAAAACCAATGTTTTATCCAAAAACGGTAAACTGACAACTCCCACTGCAGAAACCGCCACGTGCGTAGCATTCCCCATGGTGACGGTGATCTCCCTTGCATTAAGTCTTCGGGTTTGTGAGAACCCCTGCAAGTCAAAACATACATGATCAGTGGCTCCCGTATCTACAACCCAAGTATGTGTAGAACGAGCCGCTAAACAAGCTTCGACTACTAATGCACAAGATTTACCTTTAGGATTGCCTCTTAACTGAGGACAAACCGCCTTGTAATGTCCCTTCTCTCCACAACGGTAACACTTCCCCTTAGGCTTCTTTATCCCTCCCTGAGGTCCTCCCACTCTTTGACTTGCTCGATTTTGAGCTTGGCCAACCTGTTTCTTTTTCTTCTTAATTCTGCCTTTCGGCTTAGAAGGTTCAGAAACAGTGGTCACATGTACCTGAGGTTCAACCCGAAGAACTTCCTCAGCTTGCACCAGCTCATTGAGTAATTCAGATAACGTGTACAACTTTTGATTCATGTTGTAGTTCATCCGAAACTGATCAAAGGATCTGGGGAGAGACTCAATAATAATATCGACCTGGGTTTCCCCATCGATCTCAGCACCAAGGACCTCAAGTTCATTGAGATGACCTATCATCTTTAGAACATGTTCCTTAACAGAATCACCATTCCCCATGCGCATAGTCATAATAGCTCTCATAGCTTTCTGACGCGCTTGGCGACCATGGTGCCCGAACATTTCCGTAAGGCTATAGATCATATCAGCTGCAGTTCGGACATGTTGATGTTGATGCTGCAAAATGCTTGACATAGAAGCCAGTATATAGCATTTTGCCATCTCATCAGCCCTTTTCCAGCTGGTATAAAGCCTCACGCTGTTCTGGCGTGGATTCATCAGTAGGTTCAGGGGGGCAAGCCTGAATGAGGACATATTTGTGTCCGTCAGCAGTAAGAACAATATCCAAGTTTCTTTTCCAATCAATATAATTGGAACCCTCGAGTTTATTCTCTTTGAGAATCGTAGCAAGCGATTAAGAGACATAGTAAAGCTGAAATAAATAAATAAACATCACATAAACAGTCATATAAAATTTTGAAGCAGATTATATTGATAAGCCTTGAAACAATATAAAAAGCATCCCCCAACACCTTAAGTTGTTACATATAAGCCACTATAGGTGGACAGTACATATAATACCTTAAGTAGATCTTAAAATCTTTAACTTATTATCCAATCAACCTTAGCCTTCTGATTGATAAGTTAATAGTTGGTCCTCCTAGCCATGCAAAAATAATTAATTACCTTTCCTATAGGGAAATAATTAATTAATTCGCATCTAAGTGAATACCATAATTAATATTTCCAAAAATGATTTCTATAAAGAGTAACTCTACCAGAAGGAGCAGTTACCTAAATAAAACATTTTTCCAATATTATCAACTTGATTTAAACCAATGAATACTATAATCAGTGTCTCCTATAGGGAGGAAGACTCATTGTCAACGCGAACACTAATTATTTCATTTTAAATCAAATTATCTTATATGAAGTCTAAACCAATGAAATCCATAATCAGCATCTCCTATAGGGAGGAAGACTCATCGTCAACGCGAATGCTAATTACTTCATTATTTTAAACCAATTATGGAGGCTAGAATTATCATAGTTTTTCGAACTAAATCGAAAAATAACGACAATTTTCTCACACTTAGTAATTTTTATCAAGGTTTTTACCATTTTCAAGCATAGCACATAAACAATTATCGCGAATAATTAAACAACATGCTATCCACCACATCGAAATAAAATAACCATGGAAATAAAATAAATTATCCAATCATCATGGTCTTCATTTATCTTCGAACGAGCTTGAAAATCTTGATTCTTCAAGTAACGGGCTGATCTTCATGAGAAAACGGGCCCACGAATTGGCCCGTAGGGTTTCGGCCCGTTAGGGTTTGGAGAGAACCCTAACCGCAAACCCTAGCCACCAAAACCGCCGCTGCCGTCGCCTCTACCGCTGCTGCCCGCCGAGCCGCCGCTGCATGGAGCTGGAGGGGACCTCGCCGGAGGTCTCCCACTGGACGCCACCACCGTCGGTCGCCGGAGAGACGAAGGGCAGCAGCAAAATCGCTGCTGCCCGCCGCTGCACAGTCGTGAAACGACTGCCGCGGGCAGCAGCCACTGCCGCCGCCTCTCCTCCGCCTTCCACGCCGCCGTCTATCGCCAGGGAGTCGCCGGCGTTCAGGGAGAACGCCGGCCAGTAGCTGTGCGCGAGCAGCATTCTCCGCGAGTCGCTAGGGTTGCGAGAACCCTAGCTCGCGCTGCCGCCGGGCAGCAGCGTCTCCGCCGCCGCCGTTGCGCTGTGCTGCCGCTGCTCCCTCCTCCGATCTGCTCCCGTCGTCGAGGGGGTCGAGCGGTGGCTCCCACTGGCGAAGCCGAGCAGCAAACGCTGCATAGGGTTAAAACCCTAGTGCGCCGCGCCCGTCGCCATCGAGCCGCCGCCACCGCCGCCTCGATATCCGACATGTTCTTCGACAACTCTCCTCCGGAATTGATCGGTTACATAGATAGGAACTTTACATCGAATTTACATGGAAAAACGAAAAAAATAAAACCTAATCTAACACGATCAACCCTCGTGTTTTACAATCGCGGCCACAAATAGACCGATTTTAATACACAATTAAAACCGAAAACATTCATATTAACCATGACAATTGGATCTCTGCAAACACACAAAATTCGCATCCAATACAATAATATGAAACATATATTTTGATTAATCAATTAACAGAGCCGAGTTGGCTCTGATACCAATTGTTGGATCCGTGAAGATCGCTCGGATGTTAATCAATTAAACAAACACATATCATGCAATTTCCTAGATCCTAAAGCGGAAACAGATCTAGATTGCATACCTTGTCGGGGCAGATCCAGCCGGTATAATGGACTTTGATGAAGAATTCCTCGCACTAGATCTCTGCACACGAGATCTAGCTCTTCTCGTAAACCTCGAGATCTTCTAGAGTATTCCCGAGCACAGAGAAGAATTTCGGATGGAAGGAAATCTTTCTTCTCTCCTTCCCCGTAAAACCCTAGCCGCCACTTTTCGTATGTGAATCGATAATTGTCCGTGTGCGGAATCCCTAATCACCATCTATATATATAGAGGCAGATTAGGGTTAGGGTTTCTCTTACTGGGCCAGGCCTGCTTCTGTTGGGCTACACTAGGGATCTTAAGGAGGATATGGACTGGGCCTCCCAATATAATTAATAATCCAAGTATTCTCTGGGCCCGAATACTTTACTTAATTATATTAATATTATTTCACTCCACTATAGAAATAATATTGCACTGCCGTCCATCTCCCATATTATAACGTACCGGGCTCCTTTTTGGATTTTATTATTTCCCGTGTTAAAGATATCGCATGTCCATTAATTAATTAAGCTTACTGATAGCTCTATTAATTAATATCTCATTCCGAGAGTAGTACCCGCTCGACCTTATTATTATATCGGAACTTAATCCACCTGCAGGGTTTAATATAATAATCTTTGGAGCGCCTCAAGGGGACATTATCAACTCGGACTCAGCCGAGACACGATTTCTAGCATTAATATTAATTATCATATTTATAATATCATTACCCAAGATATCGAGATGCTTTGAGTTGCAATAACTCTCACTCATTGATAAATCAAAGTAATAATTATCATAAATATATAATTCAATATTATATGACAAGAATTAAGAAATAATAATCGTCTGAGATCTTTGATCCTTTTAATAAATCAGTACAAAAGGATTTATCTCACCGCGATCCTGTTCAATGCAACTGGATGCATTAGTATAAGCTACTTAGCCAAGATCAGCTAATATCAAGCCTTATACTACAACCTTAACAAGTAATTTGTCCACAATTACTTAGGTTGCGAGCACTATTTAAGTATATAAGAAAGCGATAATATGATCTTCCGTGTGAGCCCACACCATATTATCTATAATATATACTACAGGACGATATTTTGCATAACCATAACACGAATAAATATGCAAAAACATATGACATTATTTATTTCATAAAACAGGAAGAAGTACTATACAACTCAGCATAAAAAGTATGCTTTTCAGTATACAATCCCAACATTTGGTTGAGGGGATAAGGAGGGGGCGGCTGAGGATTATACGCCGTGGAGTTTTGGGGCTGAGGAGAAGGAGGAGCAGGAGGTTGATTTGTTCGGAGGCGTTGAAGAAGGCGCTGAAGTAATGGGGTTCCAAGTGGAGGAGAAGAGTCTGAAGGAGAAGCAGCTCGAAGCGGAGGAGAAAGCTTTGACCTCTTTTTAATGAGTGACCCAGGTTCGATCCCTTCTATCGAATTCGGGAGATATAAGGTGGCTTGGAGAATTTCTAGGACTTTGGAAGCTTGATGTACTAACATATAATCTAACAACTAGCATTTGCCCAAAAAAAAAAATAATAAATAAAAAAATAAAAGTCAAACGAAAATCCAATAGAGTAATCCAAATTTATCCAGTCGAATGTAGTTGGGCCTAAAGTAAGCCCACGACCCATAAATTAAATCCCAAAATTTCTATTTTCTGCTAAACCTCTGAAAACCCTCTTCTTCTTCTTCTTCGGCTCTCCTCCCTACTGTGCCTGCGTTCGAAGCAGCGATGCTTGCTTGGTTAATCCCCAAATCTTCCCAATTCCATCGATGTCTAACCCTAATTTCTTCGCGCCCACGCATTTCTCCAGCACTAATTTCGCTGCCCCAATTCCCTCCATCCCGAAACCCCACCGTTTCTTCTCGCCTCAGCCTCCGCATTTCCATTTCTTCTCCACCGAAGGGAACAACGGCGACGATGATTCCCCTGCATCGACTACCGATTTTTGGAAAATGTCGTCGGACGGCGGTGAAGATATCGACTCCTTTTTCTCGGTGGATCCAGTTACTGCTCTGGGAGTCGACGATCGGGACGGTGATGAGATGAAGGGCGAGGGTTTTGGCGGTGGAGATTAGAATGGCGCGGATGCTGGCGGGGGTGATATTTTTGCGGAGGCGGAGGGGTTTGGTTGAGGGGATGAGGAGGGGGCGGCTGAGGATTATACGCCGTGGAGTTTTGGGGCCGAGGAGAAGGAGGAGCAGGAGGTTGATTTGTTCGGAGGCGTTGAAGAAGGCGCTGAAGTAATGGGGTTCCAAGTGGAGGAGAAGAGTCTGAAGTAGAAGCAGCTCAAAGCAGAGGAGAAAGCTTTGACTTCTTTTTAATGAGTGACCCAGGTTCGATCCCTTCTATCGAATTCGGGAGATATAAGGTGGCTTGGAGAATTTCTAGGACTTTGGAAGGTTGATGTACTAACATATAATCTAACAACTAGCATTTGCCCAAAAAAAATAATAATAAATAAAAAAATAAAAGTCAAACAAAAATCCAATAGAGTAATCCAAATTTATCCATTCGAATGTAGTTGGGCCTAAAGTAAGCCCACGGCCCATAAATTAAATCCCAAATTTTCCATTTTCTGCTAAACCTCTGAAAACCCTCTTCTTCTTCTTCTTCTTCTTCTTCTTCTTCTTCTTCTTCTTCTTCTTCTTCTTCTTCTTCTTCTTCTTCTTCTTCTTCTTAAGCAGCGATGCTTGATCGGTTTATCCCAAATCTTCCCAATTCCATCGATGTCTAACCCTAATTTCTTCGCGCGCGCATTTCTCCAGCCCTAATTTCGCCACCCCAATTCCCTCCATCCCGAAACCCCACCGTTTCTTCTCGCCTCAGCCTCCGCATTTCCGTTTCTTCTACACCGAAGGGAACAACGGCGACGATGATTCCACCGCATCGACTACCGATTTTTGGAAAATGTCGTCGGACGGCGGTGAAGATATCGACTCCTTTTTCTCGGTGGATCCAGATAATGCTCCGGGAGTCAACGATCGGGACGGCGATGGGATGAAGGGCGAGGGTTTTGGCGGTGGAGATTGGAATGGCGCGGATGCTGGCGGGGGTGATATTTTTGCGGAGGCGGAGGGGTTTGGTTGAGGGGATGAGGAGGGGGCGGCTGAGGATTATACGCCGTGGAGTTTTGGGGCCGAGGTGAAGGAGGAGCAGGAGGTTGATTTGTTCGGAAGGCGTTGAAGAAGGCGCTGAAGTAATGGGGTTCCAAGTGGAGGAGAAGAGTCTGAAGGAGAAGCAGCTCGAAGCGGAGGAGAAAGCTTTGACCTCTTTTTAATGAGTGACCCAGGTTCGATCCCTTCTATCGAATTCGGGAGATATAAGGTGGCTTGGAGAATTTCTAGGACTTTGGAAGCTTGATGTACTAACATATAATCTAACAACTAGCATTTGCCAAAAAAAAAATAATAAATAAAAAAATAAAAGTCAAACGAAAATCCAATAGAGTAATCCAAATTTATCCAGTCGGGCCTAAAGTAAGCCCACGGCCCATAAAAATTAAATCCCAAAATTTCCATTTTCTGCTAAACCTCTGAAAACCCTCCTTCTTCAGCTCTCCTCCCTACTGTGCCTGCGTTCGAAGCAGCGATGCTTGCTTGGTTAATCCCCAAATCTTCCCAATTCCATCGATGTCTAACCCTAATTTCTTCGCGCGCGCATTTCTCCAGCACTAATTTCGCCGCCCCAATTCCCTCCATCCCGAAACCCCACCGTTTCTTCTCGCCTCAGCCTCAGCCTCCGCATTTCCGTTTCTTCTCCACCGAAGGGAACAACGGCGACGATGATTACCCTGCATCGACTACCGATTTTTTGGAAAATGTCGTCGGACGGCGGTGAAGATATCGACTCCTTTTTCTCGGTGGATCCAGTTAATGCTCCGGGAGTCGACGATCGGGACGGTGATGAGATGAAGGGCGAAAGTTTTGGCGGTGGAGATTGGAATGGCGCGGATGCTGGCGGGGGTGATATTTTTGCGGAGGCGGAGGGGTTTGGTTGAGGGGATGAGGAGGGGGCGGCTGAGGATTATACGCCGTGGAGTTTTGGGGCCGAGGAGAAGGAGGAGCAGGAGGTTGATTTGTTCGGAGGCGTTGAAGAAGGCGCTGAAGTAATGGGGTTCCAAGTGGAGGAGAAGAGTCTGAAGGAGAAGCAGCTCGAAGCGGAGGAGAAAGCTTTGACCTCTTTTTAATGAGTGACCCAGGTTCGATCCCTTCTATTGAATTCGGGAGATATAAGGTGGCTTGGAGAATTTCTAGGACTTTGGAAGCTTGATGTACTAACATATAATCTAACAACTAGCATTTGCCCAAAAAAAAAAACCCTAAATAAAAAAAATAAAAGTCAAACGAAAATCCAATAGAGTAATCCAAATTTATCCAGTCAGGCCTAAAGTAAGCCCACGGCCCATAAATAAAATCCCAAAATTTCCATTTTCTGCTCAGCTCTCCTCCCTACTGTGCCTGCGTTCGAAGCAGCGAAGCTTGCTTGGTTAATTCCCAAATCTTCCCAATTCCATCGATGTCTAACACTAATTTCTTCGCGCGCGCATTTCTCCAGCACTAATTTCGCCGCCCCAATTCCCTCCATCCCGAAACCCCACCGTTTCTTCTCGCCTCAACCTCAGCCTCCGCATTTCCGTTTCTTCTCCACCGAAGGGAACAACGGCGACGATGATTCCCCTGCATCGACTACCGATTTTTGGAAAATGTCGTCGGACGGCGGTGAAGATATCGACTCCTTTTTCTCGGTGGATCCAGTTAATGCTCCGGGAGTCGACGATCGGGACGGTGATGAGATGAAGGGCGAAGGTTTTGGCAGTGGAGATTGGAATGGCGCGGATGCTGGCGGGGGTGATATTTTTGCGGAGGCTGAGGGGTTTGGTTGAGGGGATGAGGAGGGGGCGGCTGAGGATTATACGCCGTGGAGTTTTGGGGCCGAGGAGAAGGAGGAGCAGGAGGTTGATTTGTTCGGAGGCGTTGAAGAAGGCGCTGAAGTAATGGGGTTCCAAGTGGAGGAGAAGAGTCTGAAGGAGAAGCAGCTC